>CM035434.1:132838574-133308574 GCA_020310875.1 Ceratopteris richardii | reverse complement strand
CCTAATACTATTTTTATATATTTAATTTGATAAAATAACCCTAAAATCTTATTTTTATATATTTAATTTGATAAAATAACCCTAAAATATTATTTTTATATATTTAATTAAAACACTACCTATTTTCAAATTTATTTATCTATACTAAAATCCTATTTATATATATTTTATTATATGTATTTAATTATATATATACATATATACACACACTAAAGACCTATTTTTTATATATTTAATTATATATACTTATGTTTATTATATGTATGTAGAAAATGTAAAACCTTAATCCTAAAGACCTATACCTAAAACATGTATATGTGTGTATGCATGTCTATATACATGTACATCTGTATATGTATTATATGTGTAAATGTGTATATATGTTATGCATGTGTAAAAACCCTAAACACGAATTGTAATGACCTGGATGTGTGTGTATGCATATGCATATGCATGTGTATGCATATGTGTGTGTATGTATATGCATGTGTGTATGTAATATGTATGTGAGTGTGTGTGTGTGTGTATAGGTGTGAGTGTGTATGTATATATGTGAGTGTGTGTATGTGTATATGTGAGTGTGTATGTATATGTGCATGTATGTATATGCATGTGTGTATGTAATATGTATGTGAGTGTATGTATATGTGTGTATGCATGCATGCATATGCATGAATATGTGTATGTGAGTATGTAGTATGTATGTGTGTGAATTTATGCATGCATATGTTTGTGTATGTATATATGTGAGTATGCGCATATGTATGTGAGCGTGTATGTATATGTGTCTATGCATGCATGCATATGCATGAATATGTGTATGTGAGTATGTAATATATATGTGAGTATGTAATATGCATGTGTGTATGTAATATATATGCATATGTGTATGTAATATTGTGTGTGAATGTATGTATGCATATGTTTGTGTAGGTATATGTGTATGTATGCATATGTTTGTGTATGTATATGTGTATGTATGTGTGTGTACGTATGTGTGTAAATGTATGTATGCATATGTATGTGAATGCATGTGTGTATATGTGTGTGTGTATATGCATGTGTGTATATGTGTGTGTATATGTATGCATGTGTGTATATATGTGTGTATGGATGCATGTGTGTATATGTGTGTGTATGTATGCATGTGTGTATGTGTGTGTATCTATCTCTATCTCTCTCTCTCTCTCTCTTTCTCACTCTCTATCAATAGAGAATAAAACAATCACTTATAGGTATGCCCCTCTTTTGAATCGCTATCATCAAAGTCTAATGAACATTGTCTCTCGTCCAATACCAAAGAGTCAATGTCAAAAAACTCCTCTAAAACCAAAGATAAGAGAAATTATAAAACAGAAAGCATAGAGAAAGAGAAAGGGTAAGTGTACGTGCACCACTTACCAAGATGTGAGATCACAAAAGAGAGAGAGTGTGTGTGTAGAGAGAGAGATCTATGTGTGTGTGTGTGTGCACAAGACAATGCAGGTCACAATTCAGTTCACGCACACAAGTTTGATAGAAGTAGTGCTCAATTCAAATGACGTGCAAAATGTCAACGTTTTGCTCTCAGGTCCTTGTATGTTTAAAAGATGGTCCTTGTATAAGCATCGCTAATTCTAGCAAATTCAACACCTATACCGACACTTATATCCATTCCTATACGGACACCTATACCGGTGCCTAAAACGATGACCACAACGCATACCAACGATCCATTTTAAACGATAATACCGATGATCAAATGACTGTTGGTATGCATAATGAGATTTTTAGAGATATTTTCAATGATCATACTGACACCGAAGGGTGAAAGTCGATATGTACAACATCAGTAAGCCCATCATATGTTGTAGTGGAAGCTGAATCAACATACTAGACATTACCATTTGATTTTGAAACATCACTAGACATTGTATTCATCATATGATGTTGAACCATGAGCAACATCTTAGAATCTCATGCACTTGTTGATGGATAGTTATTTTGCTTGTTTGTGCAAGAAAATCCAAGCCTACATACTTGGACGATTAGCATGTATTCCATGTATGCACATATGATCACACTACAACATATCGAGGGAATACCGACGGTCAGTGTACCGACGGTCAGCTGTCGGCGTCGGTATACCCCTCGAAGAATTTGGGAAAGCTGTTTTGCCTTGGAAAGACAGCCTCGGTATGAGCGTCGGTATAAGCGTCGGTATAAGCGTCGGTATATGCGTCGGTAGTCTTCTGGAACTACCGGCGCTCATACCGACGCTCTCTTTTTAACCGATCCCAAACTCGAAATTCGTCATTCTAAGTGTTTTGAATCTGGAGCTTCTCCTTTCGGGTTTGCACGCGCCAACAGCAAAGATCTCTGTTTGTCATCCTGTCTCTCTCTCCCTCCCTTCCCTCTCTCTCTCTCTCTCTCTCCCTCTCTCTCTCTCCCTCTCTCCCTCCCTTCCCTCTCTCTCTCTCTCTCCCTCCCTCTCTCTCACTATCTCTCTCTCTCTCACTCTCTCTCTCCCTCTCTCTCCCTCCTTCTCTCTCTCTCTCTAAACAGACCTCTATCTTTATAGATCTGAAGTTTTGGTAAGTAGATCACACATATTGTAAAACTCTTTTTTCTTTTTCTATGTTTTTTCTTTACTAATATGTTCTTTGTTTGGTTTTGCAAGAGATTTTGAGATCAAATCTTTGGAAATTCAACAAAGAAGAACTTCAAGTGGATTTTGCCGACCGTGATTCAAACAATTCTCTCTCTTTTCCTCTCCTTCCCTCTCTCTCTTTCTAAACACACCTCTATTTTCATAGATCTGTCGCTTTGGTAAGTAGATCGCACATATTGTATCACTCTATTTTTTTTCTTTATGTTTTTGCTTTTCTAATATCTTCTCTCTTTAGTTTTGCAGGAGATTTTTAAGATCAAATCTTTGGAAATTCAACGAAGGAGAACTTCAAGTGGATTCTGACAACCTTAATTCAAAAATTACATCAATTTAAGTAAGACATATATCACTCTTTTATCTTTATTAATATTTTTGTTTTCTAACATCGATCTTCTCTCTTTATTTTTGTTTGAGAGAGAGAGAGGGATATGCATATGCATACATACATGCATATGCATACATGCATGCATGCATATGCATACATACATGCATGCATATGCATACATGCATGCATATGAATACATACATGCATGCATATATGCATGCATATGAATACATGCATGCATGCATATGTATACATACATGCATGCATATGCATATGTATACATACATGCATGCATATGCATATGTATACATACATGCATGCATATGCATATGTATACATACATGCATGCATATGCATATGTATACATACATGCATGCATATGCATACATACATACATGCATGCATCCATATGAATACATGCATATGCATACATGCATGCATATGCATACATGCATGCATATGCATACATGAATGCATACATGAATGCATATGCATACAGGCATGCATATGCATACATGCATGCATATGCATACATGAATGCATATGCATACATGCATGCATATGCATACATACATGCATGCATACATGCATGCATATGCATACATGCATGCATGCATATGCATACATGCATGCATGCATGCATATGCATACATGCATGCATGCATATGCATACATGCATGCATATGAATACATGCATGCATATGAATACATGCATGCATATGCATACATGAATGCATATGCATACATGCATGCATATGCATACATACATACATGCATGCATATGAATGCATGCATGCATATGCATACATACATGCATGCATATGAATACATGCATGCATATGCATAAATGAATGCATATGCATATATGAATGCATGCATGCATATGAATGCATGCATATGCATACATACATGAATGCATGCATATGCATACATACATGCATGCATATGAATACATGCATGCATATGAATACATGCATGCATATGAATACATGCATGCATATGCATACATGAATGCATACGCATACATGCATGCATATGCATACATGCATGCATATGCATACATGCATGCATATGCATACATGCATGCATATGCATACATGCATGCATATGCATACATGCATGCATGCATGCATACATACATGCATGCATGCATACATACATGCATGCATGCATACATACATGCATGCATATGCATACATGCATGCATATGCATACATACATGAATGCACATGTATACAAGCTTAAGCATGCATTCATACATGCATGCATATGCATACATACATGCATGCATATGCATACATACATGCATGCATATGCATACATACATGCATGCATACATGCATGCATATGCATACATGCATACATATGCATACATACTTGAATGCGTATGTATACAAGCTTAAGCATGCATATGCATACAAGCAAGCATATGCATACATGAATGCATATGCATACATGAATGCATATGCATACATGAATGCATATGCATACATGAATGCATTTGCATACATGAATGCATATGCATATATGAATGCATATGCATATGTATACATGAATGCATATGTATACAAGCTTAAGCATGCATATATATACATTGGATGAGATGAGATCTTCATATTGCATCAGATGGGATCTGCACGTACACCTTGGGGTGCACATGATCATGACGAATCTAAGATCTATCATATCCGTAATGGAGCTCTAGTTATGGATGCGGCGGGAAAGTCAATGCGTCAACGGATACGACAACTCTGCTCTATCAAATTCGGTCATTCAGTAATGTTAAAATGGACCGAACAGGATAGAGACTCTAAAAATTATATCACACAATGTATATATGAAGAGTACCGGCCAGCACCTGGCAATCCTATTGTGAGTTCCGAATGGATACAACATACAGCACGCGAAGTGATGTTGCATCGATGATCGAAAGCTCCTGATGGTTTCAAAGCAGGCTTACTGAAGCTTGTATGGCTAGATGCCGAAGAATGGGAATCAATTCAGGATGAGCATCAACATACTCCTGATCGGTATCGGCAACAGAGAGATGCGGCGGCCACTCGTTTAGATACAGTTGGAATATTGCATTTAGGTAGCGGCGGATACGACAATATGCGCTACCAATTTGTAAGTATGATGTTAATTATTGAAGTTGTTTGTGTTAAGTATATTATTTATATTCATCTAACATTTTGCATATTTACTATAGGATTTGGCAGTGGGTCGTCCTCCAACGCGAACTGAAGAATCATATGGATATCGACATGGACTGACTGCACTGTTACAAGACTTAGAGGTTCGCGGTGCAATCGTCTCATGGGAGAATATTCTTGATTAGGTAAAGTTATATCTTGGTTTCGTGTTTTTAGTTGTTGTTTATAAATGTCATGTTAATTGGTCTTATTTTATACATATGTTTTGTTGCAGGATTGTAGGTGTAAATATTTTGATCAATGCCACAATTTTGTATCACACTCGCATACAACAATGATGAACCACAATTTTGTATTCGATTCCTATATGGACGTGTTTTGTCACATTGCCACAATTTTGTATTACACTCCTATGTGGCAATGATGTACCATAATTTTGTATTCCATTCCTATATGGAAGTGCTTTGCCACACTTTTGTACATTTTTCATTTATGGAATATATGACTTTCTGTACATGAATCATTGTTCATTTTTACTCATATAAGTTTATGTTTTGGTTGCCATTAGAGTACATAACATGTGTACTCAGTTGGGCAGAGTGTATTGTCTTTTGCTAAACAACATCATGCTGTAGCAAAAGACAACACACTCTGCCCAAAAAAATTTGTGCAGGTATGGTCGTCGGTATATGCGTCAGTAGCTCCAGTTAGGTCGTCGGTATATGCGTCGGTACACCCAGTGGGCCGTCGGTATAAGCGTCGGTATTTTCGTCGCGTATACCGATGCTTATACCGGTGCCATACCGGCGCTTTCTTTCCGACGCCTATACCGACTGCTACACCGACGTAGCAAAGAAATCCCGCCCGTTCATTTGCCTCGGTAGCAGCCTCAGTATACCCTCGATATGTTGTAGTGTCATTCCCTTGTAAAATCAATTACCTTTTACCTTTGTAAAAGTGCCTTACTTCCACGATTAGTGAAGAAGCATTAAATCTCGAGTTTTTTGGTAGATGATTGATGAGAGAATATTTCCTATAGTTTAGGACTCACTTTTTGGTGAGAATTGGAATTTTGAATTAAAATCTTGGCTCCAAACTCAACTATAAGAGTAGATCAAAATACACAAGTGGTAATGCCTCGACTAGGAGATCATTTGAGAGGGATACATTGTGATAAGAGATCTTATCCCATAGCTCCTACAATACCCTCACATTGTGCAATAGAATATTTCCAATGACATTGTATTTTTATGTGAGCTAGTACATACATTTTGATTATATCTTTACTTCACTTCTCTGCTATAACTACCTCAAAACAGGGATATTCTCAGAGCTTGTTCTTAGTGCATGGTTAATCATTTGATGTGATTTAAGGTGCTATAGAACCTCATACTGTCTAATTCTTAGCTACAAAGTTTCATGGTTATTGCTTCTCTGAATCGTGAGATATCTTCACTTTATTACTGTCTGATCTCTAGTCTAAAGCACCCTAAAAATATCGGCAAGTCCTATGATTTGCTAAACATCATACTCAATGTGTAGTTTATATTTTTTATTGAAATTACTCATGATTGGTAGCTATCTAATTTAATTAGATACCACCAAAAGGAATTTGACTAATTGCTAGCAGGCTAAGACCACTGTTCATTATACTGAACATGTGTAGAGACTAAAATAGTAAGTCTATGACCTTGGAATAATTTCCTTCTCATCTGTTTTGATCCATTGATTAGTGGATCATGTTCCAAAGCACATAGGTGATTATTTGTGATCATTAGGAAGCTAAAGAGGCCCACTACACTCCACCACTTGTTCTTGGATGGTGTGAAGCAGATTTAAGCAACACCAATTCATGTTTGAAGATTATCCGCCATCTCCTCCAACAGTGGTATCAGAGTGACATCAAAGCAAGATGGGAGATAGATTTCCATCATTTATTGACAAATTGGATAGTAGCAACTATTTAGCATGGTCACTAAGGATCCAAGCCTACCTCCAAGGAAGAAGCTTATATGGATACATCTCAGGAGATAAAGAAATGCCAACACTCGAGCAAACATCAACCCACAAGGGAAGAAAAAGAAAGACTGGCCACATGGTGTGCAAAGGATACTCTTGCTAGGGCTTATCTACTTAACTCAATATCTGATGTCTTACTACCTCACATTAGGAATTGTACGACCTCCCAAGAGACTTAGGAAGTACTTTCTTCATATTTTTCATCAAATACAAGAGAAATGAAGAACTAGTTGTGGATGGAGTTTAAAACCCTAAAAAACAACCAAAGCAAAGTGTAGTTGATTATGTGACCAAGATGAAGGATGTGGCTGACCAACTTGCAAGCATTGGAGAGAAGACAGAAGATGAGCATATAGTAAGGTAGATCATAAATGGCATCAAGGCTGATGATAAGCGAGAGTCCTTCACCATAGCAATAGACCTTTATATGGATATGCATATACTTGACCTTAACACCTTGATGGGGCAACTCTTCACCCATGAGACAAAGCTCAACAAGAATGCTGACAACTCTAGAGGCAATCAATCTTTTGCCCTTTATACAGATAGAAATAAAAGTAAGGATAAAGGTAAAACCAAAAAGAATGAAGAAGAGGCTAGTACCTCTCAAGTGAACTTCACAGGTAGAGGAAGAGGTACTAGAGGAAGGGGTAGAGGAGGAAAGAAAGGCAGGGGTAGATCCAACACTCCACCTTGTAACATTTGTGGCCTAACCAGCCACACCATAGAAGAATGCTTTAAGAACACAAGGAATCAAAGGGGAAGAGGCTTCCATAGAGGGAGCTATGGACAATCCAGAGGCAGGTTCAACAATGGAGGAAGCAATTACAATCACAACTACAATGAAGGCTACAACAAAAATTATCAAGGAGGTTTCAGAGGAAGAAGAGATTATAACTACACATAAGATCAAGAAAACTCTCTACTCATCATGAACATGACATCCAAGCAAGTTAAAGATGATGAGCATATTTTCTATATTGATTTTGGTTGTTTCTATCAAGTGGTTGGAAATGTAGCATTACTATATGATCTTGAAGAACCCAAAGGGAAACATGAAGTGCAGACAGGTGATGACACTAAACACTATGTTAAGCAAATTGGAAATATCAAGGTTTTTGATGGTTACATGAACCTCTTAAGTAAGGTTTTATATGGGCCAATCATAATAAAAAACCTAATTAGTGTTGGATAGATTGTTGAGAAAGGCTTACAAGTTTGATTCACAAGGAATGGAGGATATGTGGAAGACCCTAAAAGAGGATTCAAGAGGATTGCAAAAGGTGAGAAATCTGGTAGACTCTTTACATTTGAGATTGAAGACACCAGAAACATTGCACTCTTCAAGTACAAAGATCAAACCCTATCTAAACTAGAGATATGGCATAAAAGGCTAGGTCATATTGGAGAAAGAACACTAAAGCAAATATGCAAGGATCAGAGTATGCTTGGCATTCCAAATGTGTCCAAGCAACACATGCTATACAAATGTGGAGCCAATTTGGCAAATCTCAGAGGCAACCATTCAACAAAAAGGGGTACATGTATGAAGGCTACTTGGAGCTTGCACACACTAATGTGTGGGGTCCTACCAAAGAGCCATCAATCTCAGCCTCAAGATACGTTGTTTCCTTTATAGATGGTTATAGTAGATGGACAATTCTTTACTTCATGAAGCATAAGGATGAAGTATTTACATGTTTCAAAACGTATTTGGCATTCGTTGAGAACCAAACAGGTAGAATCTTGAAGAGGATCATATTTGATGGAGGTGGTGAGTATTTTTCACATGAATTTGATTCATTCTTACAGGATAGAGGTATAAAAAGAGAGGTAATCAAGATATAGTCCTGAACTAAATGGAACGGTAGAGAGGAGGAACAAAGATCGATAGTAGAGGCTGCAAGATCAATGTTAAATGAGAAGAAACTACCCAATTACCTATGGGTAGAGGCTGTTTCCACAACCACATACTTGTTAATAGGCTCCCATCCAAATCCTTGGATGGAATGACACCCTATGAGGCATGGAATGGTAGGAGAGCAGATTGATTTCAAGGCTTGGAAGTGAAAAGGAAGGCCAAGTTCAAGCAATTGGAAGACATTCCAGAGTCCTCCAATCAAGCACTCAGAAGATCTCAAAGGGAGAGTAAAAAACCAAATATGTATGGCTATGACACATCACTAGTCACCAATCATTTTGTGTACATCACTAAAGACTCTATGATAGAAGAACCTTCTTCATTTGAAGAAGCTAATGAGAAGAAGGAATGGAGAGAAGCCATGCAAGAAGAAGTTGAAGCACTTTAGGAAAACAATACTTGGGATTTGATTCCCAAGAAGCCAAGCATGAAGGTAATAGGATCCAGATGGATATATAATATCAAGAAGAATTCAGATGGGTCTATAAATAGATAGAAAGCAAGGCTAGTGGCAAAGGGGTTTGCTCAAACCCATGGAGTAAATTATGAAGAAAAATTTTCACTTGTGGCTAAGATGCCAACAATTAGGGTTTTGATAAGTGTTGCTGCTTCTAAAAGTTGGAACCTCTATCACTTAGATGTTAAGAATGCATTCTTAAATGGATGGATCTCAAAAAAAGTATATATGGCACAACCACCTGGGTATGAAGATAAGGATAAACTAGGTTTTGTATGCAAGCTAAGGAAGGCACTCTATGTCTTAAAGCAAGCTCCCAGAGCTTGCAACCATAGGCTTGTTACTTATTTGTAGGATCAAGGATTTGTTGCTAGCAAAGCAAATTCTTCTTTATTCATAAAGAAGACTAACTCAAAAGTTATTTACTTATGTGTCTATGTGGATGACATTATCATTACAGGGAATGATGCTAATGGCATCAAGCAGGTTAAACCTCAAATGATGGAATAATTTAAAATCAATGACCTTGGTTTGCTAACATATTTTATTGTTCTAGAACTTGTGTATACAAACTCTGGTGTGTTCATCACTCATAGGAAGTATATTCATGATATGTTGATAAAATTCAAGATGGAGAACACAAAAATTGCAGGTACATCCATGGAACTCAATCATAAGCTTAGCTCTCATGAGGGAGAACTTCTTGAGGATTTTATACATTACCAAAAACTTTTTGGGAGTCTCAACTATGCAACCCTAGCAAGAGTGGAAATTGCTTATGGAGTAAGTACATTGGGCCAATTTATGCATGCACCAAGAAAGCCTCACATGGAAGCTCCCAAGAGGATCCTAAAGCATCTAAAGGGTACCACAAAAGAAGGAGTGTTTTACCCATTCACTTCTGATTTGGACATAAAGATGTATTTTGATGCAGATTGGGCTGGCTCCAAGAATGATAGGAGGAGCACCTAAGGATACTTATCCTTTGTAGGTTCAAAGCTAATATCATGGTCATCTAAGAAGCAACCAACTATGGCTATATCATCTACAGAGGCAGAATATAGAGGTTTAGCAAATGCAACACAAGAGGCTATGTGGCTCAAGCAACACTACACAGATTTGGGGTTACATTCTTACACTCCAATGATTTTTGGAGACAACACTAGTTCCATTCATTTGGCTATTAATCCTATATATCATGCGAGGAATAAGCACATTGAAGTGCACTATCATTGTGTAACGGAAAAATTGCTGAGCAAGGACATTCAATTGTGCTATGTATCAACTCATTTAAAATGTGTAGATATACTCACAAAGTCTTTGGATGGAACAAAGATGAAAAGGTTCAAGATGATGATTGGTTTGTAGGAGATCAAGGAGGAATGAAGATCAAGCATGTAAGGCTTGATGGGGAGCTATTGGTGCAAGAAAAGCCAAGCCTACATACTTGGATGATAAGCATGTATTCCATGTACTCACATATGATCATTCCCTTGTAAAATCAATTACCTTTCACCTTTGTAAAAGTGCCTTATTTCCATGAGGAGTTAAGAAGCATCAAATCTCGAGTTTATTGGTAGATTATTGATGAGAGAATATATTCTATAGTTTAGGACTCACTTTTTGGTGAGAATTTGAATTTTGAATTCAAAGTTTGGCTCCAAACTCAACTATAAAAGTAGATCAAAAGACACGTGTGGTAATGCCTCGACTAGGAGATCATTTGAGAGGGATACATTGTGATAAGAGAGCTTATATCATAGCTCCTACAATACCCTCACCTTATGCAATACAATATTTCCAATGACATTGTATTTTTATGTGATCTAATACATTCATTTTGATTATATCTTTACTTCACTTCTCTACTATAACTACCTGAGAACAGTGATATTCTCAGAGCTTGTTCTCAGTGCATGGTTAATGATTTGATGTGATTTATGGTGCTATAGAACCACCATACTTTCTTCTTCTTAGCTAGAAAGTTTCATGGTTATTGCTTTTCTGAATCTTGAGATATCTTCACTTCATTATTGTCTGGTCTGTATTCTGAAGCACCCCGAAAATGTCGCGCAAGTCCTATGATTTGCTAAACATCATACTCCGTGTGTAGTTTATCTTTTTCATTGAAATTACTCATGATTGGTAGCTATCTAAGTTGATTAGATACCACCAAAAGGAATTTGACTAATTGCTAGAAGGTTAAGACCACTTTTCATTATATTGAACATGTGAGAGACTAAAATAGCAAGTCTATGAGCTTGGATCAATTTCCTACTCATCTGTTTTTATCCATTGATTAGTGGATCATGTTCCAAAGCACATAGGTGATTATTTGTGATCATTAGGAATCTAATGAGGCCCACTCCACTCTCCATCACTTGTTCTTGGCTGGTGTGAAGTAGGTTTAAGAAACACCACTTCATTTCTAAAGATTATCCACCATCTCCTCCAACATTGTTGCCTTCTATTATTTTGATTCTTTGACCTGCAATCACATTTAAATTTTCCAGGTTTACCAAAATTCTAGCATCCTTTATTGTCATTACCTTAATCATTTCTTTGCAAATTTTTCTGGCCTCTTTGGTTGCTTTGCATCAAAACTGTCCTCTACCTCCTATGTGATTCTGATGTTGACCTTGGTCTTGGTTACTATTTCCTCTTCCACTTTCGAAACCTCTACCTCTGCCTCTTCCTCTAGCTCTTCCTCTGCCAGAGTGGAATACGTGCTGAAAAATAGGTTTTCCTTGGGAGTTTGAATCCTCACCAAGACTCTTTTCTTCAATAATCAGCATGGATACCAGATCAACAAAATTTGGAATACTTTCTATTGTCTGTATAGAAGTTATGAACTCCTTATATGTAGCTCCTAAGACACAAAGGCACACTTCCACCTTATCATCACTATCTACATTCACACCAATAGATGCAAGTGACTCACATATGCTTTTGATTTTTAGGGTGTAGTCACTTATCAACATGCCCTTTTTCTCTAGTGTACGCATCTCGTTCTTGAGTTGCAATTTCTTTCCCTTTGTATTAGTCTAATACAATGTGACCAAACTATTCCAAGCCTCTTTCGGAGACTTGGCATCCTGTATGTGACCAATCATGCTATCCTGTATGCTAACAAATAGCCAATACATTATCTTTCTTGCTTGTTGATTCCATTCCACATATGCTCTTAATTGGTCCACAGTCTGATTCCTTTTTGGTAACTACAAAGCATTTTCATTCTCTCCTTTGATGTACTTGAAGTAGCCTTTTCCCATCACAACATTTATCATTCTGAATCCCCAAGCATGTAAGTTATTCTTCTTTAGCTTATCGCTCATAATCTGACTCATTGCCTCTGTGTTTTCCATTTCTACAACAAATCACGACACTAGAAAAACACTACAAGCAGTACTTTTGCTTGAACATTGTTGCACTTTGATGTGACACTTTGATCTCACAAAAACACAAATTTTATGTATCAATAGTACACAGAATCACTTGAAATTTTGGATCTAGAATATATGATTGTTGCCAAAAAGGAGCCAAGTTACAATTTTACGAACAAATCTAGTTTTTGTATGGTCTTCACCCTACGGACTGAAACAGAGGTTGAGATGGCTCCGAATTGTTGGATGAGATGGTGGACACCTTCCAAAGATGAGATGTTGCTGCAAATTCTTGCTTCACATCAGCCAAAAATGAGTTGAGGAGTGCAAATTCTACCTCTTGAGATTTCTATGAAGCACAAATAATCCCCAACTACTTTGGAAGATGATCCTCAAATCATTGGATCAAAACAGATAA
This sequence comes from Ceratopteris richardii, assembly GCA_020310875.1. Lineage (NCBI taxonomy): Eukaryota > Viridiplantae > Streptophyta > Polypodiopsida > Polypodiales > Pteridaceae > Ceratopteris > Ceratopteris richardii. The sequence continues at coordinate 133,295,248 of CM035434.1, read as the reverse complement.
GCTAGAGTTTCATTGTGAACCAAAGACTTGCTATTTTGGTCGCTACACTTGCTCAAAGAAATGAACAATACTACTTCTCTACTAACAATTGAATAAAACAATTTTGGGCATATCTGATTAACTTGGGTAGCTAACGTTTCCAAGTTATTTCAATAGAAATGATCAACTATGCTTAGAGAATTATGCTTAGCAATTTAGAGATGTATCCGGACATTTTTGGGTACTAACAGTATGCAGACTAGTGAGCATTGTTTTGTTCATAACTCGAGAGTGACTAAGACAATTGAAATGAAACTTTGTAGCAAGAAAAAAGACATTCGAATGAATGTATACTAACTTAAATCATTGAGAATGATCAAGTACAAGCTGAGAAATAGATTAGAGAAGTTCACTATTTTGAGTGATACATGACAAAGTAGAAGAAATGGGATATGAGAAAACTATATGTATTAATGCACATAAATTACATTGATATTGGCAATGAATTATTGCACAATGTGAGGGCAATGGTAGAGCTATAGTGTGAGCTCAATGTCCACTATAAATCCCTCCAAGTATCTCTCCAAGTTGGACTCTCTCATGCTGCTTATTCACGTGACTAGACAATCCCTTTTTTATAGCCTTTTTTTGGAGCCAAGATTCAAGTTTGAATTTAAATCTTTACCTAAAAGTGCTCCAAAATTTTAGGACTTGATTTGCCATAAATTCTAACCAAATAATTCATGGAAACGTTCTCTTAAGAACTCATGATTGCAAGTGCTTCCATATATGCACTTTTGCAAGGAGTAAAAATCAATCTTTTACAAGAAATCACTCATGTGCTAATACATGAATGAACATAGGATCTTTAGTATAAGTGATCAAGCATTTAGGCTTCGAGTAATTGCACCAACACTCCCCTCAAGCCTAATATGCTTGGGCTTCAATTCTCTTTAATCTCTTGCAATCCAATCATCATCTTCAACCTATTCAATTTAGTTCCATCTAAAGATTTAGTTAAGATATCTACACATTGTAGGTTTGTAGACACATAGGACAATTGTATGTCCTTGCTAAGTAGCTTTTCTCTCACATAATGATAATGCACTTCAATGTGCTTAGTCCTTGCATGATATACAAGATTAACACCCAAATGTATTGATCTAGTATTTGTTGAGATATCAAGCTCAACATGTGATGATCAAGGATGACACGTATCACTTTTTCATTTCTCTGAAATGTATAGTGGTCATGCCGGTATATGTCAGGGACACTTCATTGAGATTAATTTGAGTGATGGCACATTTTTTTCTTGCCAGCTCACTCATTCGTGCACATTAGGATTTTGCTCATATACTAGTCTTTATATATTGTAGTAGTTGTATTCTTGTTTTTAGGTCATTCTTGTACATTCCTTTTTATGTAATAGAAGAAGAAGAAGATCATTCTTCCTTGCCTCACATGAGAAGTGAACTTGGACCAAGAAGATCTAGGAGGATGCGGAATTTTGTACAACGATTAACATATGATAGTTACATGGCTGGCCATTGTGCCTACATGAAAAAGGTAATACAAGATGTTGAACCTTCTTGTTTTGAAGATGCAATTGGAAATGTAGATTGGGAAAAAGCTATGGAAGAGGAGGTGGCTGCACTTTATGGAAAGGAAACATGGAAACTGGTTCCATTGCCATAAGGAAAGAAACCCATAGGCTGCAAGTGGGTTTACAAGGTAAAGCACAATGTTGATGGTAGCATAAGCAGGTACAAAGCTTGATTGGTAGCAAAAGGATATGCACAAACATATGGAATTGAGTATGAGGAAACATTTAGCCCTGTAGCTAAAATGTCTACTGTCAGACCACTTGTTGCATTAGCTATAGCAAAAGGATGGACTTTGCATTAGATGGATGTGAAGAATGCTTTTCTACATGGTGAGTTACATGAAGAAGTATACATGGACCAGCCACAAGGATATGAAGATTCAAAGCATCCAGAATATGTTTGCAGGTTGCAAAAGGCTTTGTATGGGCTGAAGCAAGCTCCTCGTGCATGGCATGCAAGCATTGCTAATTACTTAACCACCATTGGGTTTTCTATGTGTGATGCAGATCATTCATTATATCCAAGGAAGGGTGATGATGGCATCACAATTGTGGCTATTTATGTTGATGACTTGATTGTAGTTGGTGATAATGAAGAAAGCATTAAAGAGGTAACACAACTTCTTATGCAAGAATTTGACATGAAAGATCTTGGTGTGTTGTGCTATTTTTTTAGCATTGAGTTTATACATACAAAAACAGGTATATGGATGTCACAAAGGCAATATGCCTTGAATATGCTGCAAAAGTATGGTATGGCTGATTGTAAGCCAATTTCTATGCCATTAGATCATAATTTGAAGTTAGATACTACATCAAGTGAAGCATTGGTGCTACTATGTACAAGAAAATTATGGGAAGTTTGATATATCTCACAATTATGAAGCCTGATCTTAGCTACACTGTTGGACTTGAAAGCCAATTTATGCAGGCTCCCAGGAAGCCACATTTAGATGCTCTGAGGTGCACTCTACGTTATGTGAGTGCTACTTTGGATTATGCATTATTTTATGAAGATGGTGTAGATTTGCACATTCATGGATACACCGATGCAGATTGGGCTGGTAGTATTCTAGATAGAAGATCTACTAGTGGCTTTCTATTCTCACTTGGGAGTGCAGCTATTACATGGAGCAACAAGAAGCAACCCACTATTGCTTTGTCGAGTACAGAGACTGAGTATAGAGTGTTGGAGCAGAACAATCATCAATAGTGATTATATGAAGATCAAAGTGAGAAGATATGTGGAAGAATGAAGATTATTTTCAGAGGAAGAAAATAGAATCAGAAATGTTTCTTTTGTATATTACTCTTGTAAATAGTTCAATGTATTTTGAAAAAGATGACGAGTTAGACTCGTATATATATCTACAGATACGTATTCATAGGGAGAGAGAGTGATATAGATCAGATAGAGAAGAATAGGTGAAGAGGTGATGAACATTGTATGTATCATCAACCATATGTATGAAAAGTAATGAAGAAGAAAATGTTGTAGATTTCTGCGCGTCGATCTTCTCTCCCATTCTCCTTCTGTGCTTAATCTTTTGAAGAATCCTTTTGCACGTATCTAAGTCCATAGCTAATCTATCTATGGCTAGAATTTGAGAGATTAATTTCAATCAGGCTGTGAGAATTTTGTTTAGGAACATTCATATGTGAAGATGTTCTGAGAGTCGAAGAATCTGGCGCACATTTCATCTTCAAAGAAATGGTCAGTGCTCAGTCCACAGTGTAAAGTTTTACACAAGTGAGGGCTCAAAATCTAAGTTGGAAGGTAAGCCATCTATGGCTAGAAGATCTTGATCAAACGGGTTCAGAGTTGGGAGAACCAAAGCTAAGAAGTTGCAGGTGTCAAAGTCGCCATTGCAGAGAAGCACTTTCAGACATAGGTAAAGTGTTTCACACATTTCTCAGTGTGTACTTAATCTTTTTGAGAGATTTAACTTGGCAAAGTTGCGCAACCTTAAGGCAAAGTGTTGTGCAAAGTTTTATCAAAAACTTTACAGGATTGATTAGTCAATGAGTGACTAATCTGCAGCAGACTTTTCTGAAGAAACTGAATTTTTCAGAATAATCAATTTCCTGATAATTTGGTGAAGATTCTCTAAGTTTGGTGGAGTCTAAAGTTGATCTTGATATAGAGGTGATCTAAATTCAAGGTCAACTTGTTCTTTTGGAGATTAACACTCTCCATCAGTGGTATCAGAGCAGGTTGTGTCAAAATTGAAGTGAAGAAGACTCCGACTATTGCAGAAATACAAAACTTTACATTTTGAAGGTGCAGAAGGGTAAAGGTTGAAGAAAGATTGAAGGAAGACATACAAAGAGCATCAAAAGGATCAGAAGGAGCAACATTCGAAGTAAAGGTACATTTATTATCTGTAAAGGTTAAAGATTTGAAGCTACAGGTGAAGTAAAGATGGGAGATAGTCTCCAAATTGAAAACTTGGATAGAGAGAACTATCCTGCATGGTCTATGAGGATGGAAGCTCATCTTATGAGCAAAGATTTGATAGGATATATCACAGGAGATGAAGAAAAGCCAGAATTCAGAGATCCTAGTGTTCCAACTAGGGAGGAGCTTGCAGATTTGAAGAATTGGATGAAGAAGGATGCTCAAGCAAGAAGCATCATCTACATGGCAGTCAATGACTATTTGCTTCCTCACATTAGAGGACTTGAGAGTGCTTGTGACATTTGGAATGCTTTGGAAGAGCATTTCCAAAATACAACCAAATCAAGGAAGGCTTCACTATGGGCAGAGTTTACTACCTTCAAGAAGAAGGCCTCACAATCAATTTCTGATTATGTGACAAAGATGAAGGACATTGCAGATTCTTTAGGTGCAGTGGATGAAGATATTGAAGAAGACAAATTGGTAAGACAAATACTCACAGGGCTAAGAGGAGATGAGAAGTGGAAGCCTTTCATTTTATCTACAGAACTTTCATTAGATCACTTTACTCTTGACTTGAATCAATTGTTAGGTCATATGCTAACTTTTGAGAATGATGTCAAAGGAGATGTTGATAAGAGTGCAGGTCATGCAATGTATTCTAAAGACAAGAAGAAAGCCAACAAAGGGAAGCAACAATCAGGTGAAGAAGAAGGTACATCAAACCAAGCAAACTTCATAAGAGGAAGAGGAAATGGCAGAAGTAGAGGAAGAGGCAGAAACAACAAAGAGAATGCAAGAGCTTGTTGGATATGTGGTAAGACCAATCATCTATCTCATGATTGTTGGCATAATAATCAAAATAATGGTAATTATCAGAACTTTAATCAAAGAGCAAGAGGTGGTAGATTTCAGAGAGGAAACTTCAGAGGTAGAGGTGGTAGGAATTCTTTTGGAAGAGGTGGAGGAAGAAGCTTCCAAAGTCAATCCTATAATAACACCTACTACAACTATGCATCAGATCAAAAGGAGGACTCGACTCTCATTATGAATACATGTGAAACCTCACATGAGGACATGAGAGTGTTCTATATTGATTCAAGATGTAGTAATCATTTAAGTGGAAATATTGCTTTGATGACTGACCTAGATCATAATGCAATTAATCATACAGTTCAGACAGGTGATAATACAAAGCATAAGGTAAAGTCAATTGGTTCAGTCAAGGCTAAGGATGGGAGCACTCTTCTGAGTAAGGTACTTTATGTTCCCACAATTCCAAAGAATTTGATCAGTGTAGGTCAAATTGTGGAAAAAGGATATGAGGTAAGGTTCACCAATGATGGAGTTTATGTGGAAGACCCTAGTCAAGGGTATAAACAAGTTATTGCAGGAAAGAAAGAAGGAAGGCTTTTCACATTGAAGGTACAAGGAAATGTTGGACATGCTATGTTCACATATGGAGAGCAGAAGGTGTCAGAATTGGATCTTTGGCACAAAAGACTTGGACACTTTAATGAAAGAGGTATCAAAGAAATGATTAACAATGATTCAGTGCTTGGAATGCCTAACATTGCAGGTCAACACATGACATACAGATGTGAGGCATGTCAATTAGGTAAGGCTCATAAGCAATCCTATTCCAAGCATGGATTTATGTATTCAGAAAGACTTGAATTGGTGCATACAGATGTGTGGGGTCCTTCAAAGGACTTTAGTATAAATGGTTCAAGATATTATGTCATATATGTTGATGATGCTACCAGGTGGATCACAATTTATGTGATTAAGGAAAAGTCAGAAGTGTTTAATACATTTAAACACTATCATGCATATGCAGAAAGGATTACAGGTCAAAAATTGAAGAGACTAAGGTCAGATGGAGGGGGAGAGTATTTTTCAAATGAGTTCAATGATTATTTGTGGAATGCAGGTATAAAGAGAGAAGTTACTTGCAGGTACTCTCCTCAACAAAATGGGGTAGCAGAAAGAAGAAATAGGACTCTTGTTGAGTTTGCAAGGTCCATGATGAAAGAGAAGAATTGCCCAAATTATTTGTGGGCTGAGGCTGTTAATACAGCTACATATTTGGTTAATAGATTGCCTTGTAAAGCTTTGCAGGGTATGACACCATATGAAGCTTGGTGGGGTAAGAAACCTACCTTGGATCATTGCAGAATATTTGGATGCTTGGCATATGCATATGTGCCATCTCAATTGAGGCATAAGTTGGAGCCTAAGGCAGAGAAGTATGTATTCATTGGTTATGATGATAGGCAAATGGGATACAGGTTGTGGAGTCCATCCACAAAGCAATTTATTGTATCCAAGGATGTTACATTTGATGAGCAAGGTACTTGGTATGCAGGTAAATATAATGTACATGCAGATGATGAAGAAGTAGTGGAACAAAGGAAAGGTAAAGCAAAGATTCAATTACTTGATGAAAGTGAGAGCAATGAAGTGCAGATTGAAGTTGAAGAGAGGCCAAGGTTTGATCCAGAATGTGATGAACCAGAGACCTCAAGAAGTGCAGAAGTTAGGAGATCATCTAGGCACAAATGGCAACCTACAAGGTATAGCTATGACACTTCATTCTTAACTACTAAAGATTATGCTTATTTGGTAAAAGCAGATGAAGACCCTTCTACATATGAAGAAGCCAAAGGGAAGAAGAATTGGGAAGATGCTATGCAAGAGGAGTATGATGCATTGATAGAGAATCAAACATGGGATTTGGTTCCTAAACCTAATAGTCAGAAGATTATTGGATGTAAGTGGGTTTACAAAACAAAAAGATTTGCAGATGGAAGTGTGTCTAGGTACAAAGCTAGACTTGTTGTGAAAGGGTATGCACAGACATATGGAGTGGACTATGATGAGACCTATAGTCCTGTGGCAAAGATGACAACCATCAGGACACTCATTGCAATTGCTGCTTGTAAAGGTTGGAAGTTGTCTCAATTAGATGTTAAAAATGCTTTCTTGAATGGTTACATTTCAGATGAAGTCTACATGGAGCAACCAGATGGGTTCAAAGATCAAGTGAGTCCAAATTATGTATGTAAGCTCAAGAGAGCTTTGTATGGGTTGAAGCAAGCCCCAAGGGCTTGGAATTATAGGCTTGTAAAATTCTTGAATGATCTTGGATTTCAAGCATCAAAGGCAGATAGTAGCTTGCTACTCAAAGCAAGTGAAGATGGGTTCATTTATGTTTGTATTTATGTTGATGACATAATACTTACAGGAACAGATGATAAGGGAATACAAATGATCAAGAAGCAGATGGAGAAAGAGTTCAAAATCAGTGATTTGGGGAACCTATCATTCTTCTTGGGAATGGAGATTTCTTATACTCAACATGGAGTATATGTGACCCAAGAAAGGTATCTTAAAAATTTGCTAACCAAATTTAAAATGGAAGATTGCAGGGTTGCACCTACACCTTTGGAAGTGAACCATAAATTGTCTAGGTTTGGAGGAGAAGAGTTCAGAGATATGAAACTTTATCAAAGTTTGGTTGGTAGCTTGATTTATGCTACATTGACAAGGCCTGATTTGTCATATGCAGTTGGTGTGCTTTCACAATTTATGCATTGTCCTAGAAAGGAACATTGGATTGCAGGACAAAGAGTACTTAGGTACATCAAGGGTACACTCAGAGAAGGGTTGTACTATGGGTTTACTTCAGATACAAGAATCAAGATATATAGTGATGCAGATTGGGCAGGTAATGTGGATGATAGAAGATCAACACATGGATACTTGTGCTATGTAGGAGACAAATTGATTTCATGGTGTTCCAAGAAGCAACATACAGTTGCTTTGTCATCCACAGAGGCAGAATATAAAGGTATGGTGGAAGCTGCAAAAGAGGTAATATGGCTAAAGACACTTTTGAAAGTTTTTGATGTGATTCAGAGTACTCCTATTATTTGTGGAGACAATATGAGTTCATTATACTTGGCAGCTAATCCTGTATTTCATGCTAGAACTAAGCATATTGAAATACAGTATCATTTCCTGAGAGAGAAGGTTATTCAGAAGGAAATTGAAGTCATACACACCCCTACAAAAGGTCAACTTGCAGATATGATGACTAAAAGTTTGGATGGACCTAAGTTGCAGAGGTTTAAAGATATGGCAGGAATAAAGAAGATGCAGGTAATCACAATTGAAGATTGAGGGGGAGCTGTTGGAGCAGAACAATCATCAATAGTGATTATATGAAGATCAAAGTGAGAAGATATGTGGAAGAATGAAGATTATTTTCAGAGGAAGAAAATAGAATCAGAAATGTTTCTTTTGTATATTACTCTTGTAAATAGTTCAATGTATTTTGAAAAAGATGACGAGTTAGACTCGTATATATATCTACAGATACGTATTCATAGGGAGAGAGAGTGATATAGATCAGATAGAGAAGAATAGGTGAAGAGGTGATGAACATTGTATGTATCATCAACCATATGTATGAAAAGTAATGAAGAAGAAAATGTTGTAGATTTCTGCGCGTCGATCTTCTCTCCCATTCTCCTTCTGTGCTTAATCTTTTGAAGAATCCTTTTGCACGTATCTAAGTCCATAGCTAATCTATCTATGGCTAGAATTTGAGAGATTAATTTCAATCAGGCTGTGAGAATTTTGTTTAGGAACATTCATATGTGAAGATGTTCTGAGAGTCGAAGAATCTGGCGCACATTTCATCTTCAAAGAAATGGTCAGTGCTTAGTCCACAGTGTAAAGTTTTACACAAGTGAGGGCTCAAAATCTAAGTTGGAAGGTAAGCCATCTATGGCTAGAAGATCTTGATCAAACGGGTTCAGAGTTGGGAGAACCAAAGCTAAGAAGTTGCAGGTGTCAAAGTCGCCATTGCAGAGAAGCACTTTCAGACATAGGTAAAGTGTTTCACACATTTCTCAGTGTGTACTTAATCTTTTTGAGAGATTTAACTTGGCAAAGTTGCGCAACCTTAAGGCGAAGTGTTGTGCAAAGTTTTATCAAAAACTTTACAGGATTGATTAGTCAATGAGTGACTAATCTGCAGCAGACTTTTCTGAAGAAACTGAATTTTTCAGAATAATCAATTTCCTGATAATTTGGTGAAGATTCTCTAAGTTTGGTGGAGTCTAAAGTTGATCTTGATATAGAGGTGATCTAAATTCAAGGTCAACTTGTTCTTTTGGAGATTAACTGCAACAGCGTAGCGACAGTAACTACTCATGAATGAATGACTCTCCTCCCATCCAAATGCCTCTATATATAGCTCTCTCAAGGGGACTACCTTCTTGGGCAGGTGAATGCTAATCATCCAAGTGTCAGCCATGTAACTGCATGTGCGCCAAGTGTCCAATGGATGCTTCTAGAAGGTTCTAGAGCTCTTTGGGCAAAATACTCTTCCCATGTATCCCATGGGGATTGAACCCAAGACCTCGTCCTTCACATCCTTGAGACTTAACCACTAAGCTAAGTGGTTCACTTGTTCACAAGAGCACAAGACCTCCTAGTAAGTCTAAACTCGAGATCTTTGGTCATACACACTGATGACCAAACGGTGTCCGATTTCAGATCTGTCTGAACCGGCCAGACCCTTGGATCATAGACTTACTTTATTACATTCTTCCCCCCTTGGAAAATATTTTCGTCCTCGAAAATTAGAGCTATATATACTGTAGGCAACCCCCGAGCCTCATGTTCTAAAACTTGAAGAACATGCATTCATTCAAACAGGTTATTTACTTGGATCTTGAAAGTAAAAAACCTTATCATATTCTAGATCTTGAAGAACATGATCGGTTTATCTACTAAAACTTGAAAGTAGAAAACCTTCTTTATTTGGGACCAACTTAAAACTTGAAAGCTGGAAAACGTCGTTGGACTGTGGAAACTTTTTCCCATGTTGAGTTTTCTTCAGTTCCATCCTTCCATTTTACTAAGCACTCTTCATACAAGTGGCTTCTTGTACGTTTATCTCGGGTGCGAAGTATCCTTTCAGGTTCATGAGGAACTGTTTCATTTACTGGAATAGGAAGTATGACCTGATGTCCAACTAGATTATCTGAATCTGTTAGACTCTTCCTAAGTCGGCTAACATGGAACACTGGATGAATCCAACTATCATCTGGAAGTTGTAATTCATAAGCCCACAAACCAACTTTCTTGGTGATTGGAAAAGGACCGCAATATCTAGGCGACAACTTGGCGCATTGACCAGTCTTGAACTTTTCTGATCTTTCAGGAATACGAAGATAAACTTGATCGCCAACCTGAAAAGTAACATCTCTTCGCTTTGGATCGGCATAAGCTTTTGCACGATCTTGAGCTTTCTTTAAGTTTTCTTTAGCTAACTTGAGCTTAAAGTTCATGTCTTGAAGAAACTCTTGAGCTGCTTGAACTCGTTCATTATGAAGTCCCACTGCATAAGGAGACCTAGGCTGGAAACCATACATTAACATGAATGGGCTAAATTCAGTTGATGTATTCTTGGCACTATTATAGGCAAATTCAGCTAAAGGAAGATAATCTTCCCAATCAGTCTGTTTGGAAGTAACATAAGCTCTAAGTATGTCTTCCAAAATCTGATTGACTTTCTCTGTCTGTCCATCCGTCTGGGGATGTTCAGCTGTACTTAAACTTAGTTTAGTTTCAAGTCTACTAAAGACTGCTCGCCAAAAATGACTTGTAAATCGAGCATCTCTATCAGAAACTATGTCTACTGGAAGACCATAGAGTCTATAAAGTTGATTTACAAATATTTTTGCAAGTTCTGGAGTCTTATAAGTAGTCTTGACTGGTATAAACTGAGCAAGTTTAGTCAATCGATCAACTACAACCCAGACTGAATCAAAGCCCTTCTGAGTGCGGGGTAATCCAGAAATGAAATCCATGGAAATACTTTCCCACTTTCCTTTGGGAATTTCCAAAGGATGCAGCAATCCTCCAACTTTAAGTCGTTCAAACTTATTGACTTGACATTTATGGCACTTAGACACATAGTTTTGCACATCTCGATGCAAACTAGGCCAATAAAAATGTCTTTTCACTAACTCATAGGTTCGGTTAATACCAGGATGTCCTGCACTTGGAGCATCATGGCATTCGAAAAGTACTTGATTTCGTATGTCCATTCTACTTGGGACACAAACCTTACCTTTATAAAGCAAATATTCATCTTGGAGAGAATAGTGTTTAAACTTTCTCTCAGAAGTACTTGCTTCAGTTTGTTTATCTTGTTCAGCTGCTTTCCATACTTGACTGAAGCTTGGATCCTCTTTGCAGCTTCCTTTCAAAGTTGAAATAAATTCACTTTGAATTTGTACAAAACTTAGATTGTTCAACATAGGCATCCGACTTAGGGCGTCTGCCACTGCATTGAACTTTCCTTTTCTGTACCTGAGCTCATAATCGAACTCTTGTAACTGTTCGGCCCATCTTGCTTTTCTACCTCTAAGGTCAGGTTGGTTTGTAAACCACTTTATGCTCTCTTGATCAAAAACTATGGTCAGCTTTGATCCATATAGATAATGGCGCCATTTCTTTAGAGCATTTATAATAGCGAACATCTCTCGCTCATAGGTAGAGTAGTTTTGCTGAGCAGGACTTAGCTTTCTACTCTCGAAAGCTATTGGTCGACCATCTTGGCTTAGTACTGCTCCTACTGCAGATGAACTTGCATCTGTCTCTAATTGGAAAGGTTTGTTCGGATCTATGATCTGTAGAACCGGGGCCGATGCTAAAGCAAGTTTAAGTTCTTGAAAACTCTTTGCTTGCTCTTCTTTCCAATTTAACTTTTGATGCTTCCCTTTGAGTTGATCCGTCAAAGGTACTGCAATCTTGGCATATCCAGCCACAAACTTCCGATAATATCCGGCCAATCCGAGAAAACTTTGTAGTTCTCGAACCGTCTTGGGCTCAGGCCATTCAAGAATCACTTGGACCTTTTCAGGGTCAACTTTGATTCCTTCCGCGGAAATAATATGACCTAAATACTTTACTTCTGGGGTAAAGAATTCACATTTTGACTCTTTACCGTAAAGTTTATTATCGCGAAGAAGTTGAAAAACTTTTTTCAAGTGCTCTAAGTGACTTTCATGATCTTTACTGTAGATCAGAATATCATCAAGAAAATCTACAACAAATTTTCCCAAATACGGCTTAAGCACTTGATTCATCAAAGTCATAAATGTTGCGGGTGCGTTTGTCAACCCGAACGGCATCACTAAAAACTCGTAGTGGCCAAACTTTGTTCGAAAGGCTGTTTTAGGAATATCATCAACTTTGATCCTGATCTGATGATAACCTTGGCGTAAATCAATCTTAGAAAAGACTGTAGCCCCCTTTAAACTATCGAAAAGATCTTCGACTAGTGGCATGGGATACTTGTTCTTTATCGTAAGATTGTTTAACGCCCTATAATCTACACACAGTCTCATAGTTCCATCTTTCTTTTTCACTAGAAGGATGGGTGCTGCCCATGGAGATTGGCTTGGGCGGATAAATCCTTTATCCAAATACTCTTGGATTTGATTTTCCACCTCTTGATTTTGGACATAGGGGAGGCGGTATGGGTTTTGAGATTTTGGCTTGGTACCCGGAAACAGATCTATGCTGTGATCGATGTTTCCACGAGAGGGTGGCAAGCCGTAGGGGAGTTCCTTAGGGAACACATCTTTAAATTCCTTCATTAAATTGTTAAATTTAACATAAACTTCTCGAGGAATAAAGGACGAGACATAAGAAACTTGATTTATATTATCAGAATCTGTTACATCTGTGCCAAGGACAAGAAAAGCTTGGGTCCTGGCTTCATTATTTACAAGTTTCTGTAGTTCAGTGTATGATATCAAAGGGATACTTGGAACATCATGCTCACCCTTGATCTTATACACAACTCCGTCGCGCTGGAATTCCAAAGTATTTGTAAAATAACACCTGGTCAATGAAGGACCTAGACTCCATAGCCACTCTCTCCCTAAAACGAGATCTACCCGATCCATATTCATTATTTGGAAGTCCAAGGTGTCTTTAAATCCTTGGATTTCTAGTTCCAAATTACAAATCATTGTGTCCCAAACACGGGTGTCTTGACCGTGCATCATGGAGACAATGTATTTATGAGGCGATGGTTCCTGAGGAAGAGCCAGTTTTTTTACTAACGCATAATTGATAAAATTATGCGTAGCAGAGTCATCCACCATTATCCGGATGGTGTGACCTTTTACTGATCCATGCAACTTGACCAAATCATGTGGACCAAACTCTTGAGGTTGCCACATGTTTTTGGAGATTTGACATGAATGGGTACTGTCGCAGTGCATAATCTGAACCTTCTTTGCACTTGAATTTGCATCCAAGTTCAAAGATTGAATCAGATGGATTTGCTGCTTACCCTTTCCCTTACTTTCTCTTCCGACTGGACAGGCACGGCTTCGATGTCCAGGCTTAAGACATTTAAAGCACAAGTTTTCTTTTTGCGCTTTATCATGATCTTCTGGAGAAAGGATGTGTCTAAAAACACGAGGTTTCTTAGACACCCTTTCACTAGATCTAGTCCCTTTACCCTTACGCTTAAAGTTATTCTTCTGGGAATAACTGCTTTCCTGCGTGACATCCAAGCGTGAATTGTCCTCATAAATTTGTGCGACCTTAATCGCCTCTTCAAGGGATTTAGGCGCATGCCTCTTAACTTCATTACGAATTCGCTGGTTAAGTCCTCTGACAAAACCGCGAAGTCGATGGAAGTCATCTAAATTCTTTAACTTCAGAATTACATCTCTGTATTCTGAAATATACACCAATAGCGGTCTACCCTTCTGCTGAATTTTATCCCAAGCTTCCCAATTGCGTTCCTCCTCATTCTCGGGGAGAAACTCTTTCTTGAAAAGATGGGAAAATTCATTCCAAGTGGTGGGTTTCTTGTGAGTCTCAGAGAGACTCATCCACCATGTATAAGCTTTCGGTCCTAGCGACAAACTTGCTTCTACTACCCTCACGTGATCGGGGGTATGTTTGAGTTCATGGACATCTTTCCATTTCTCTAAGAAAGTCAAAACCGCGTCCTTATTCCTATCCTTATCCTCTCCAGAGAAATAAGGAGGACGGATCTCCTTTCCCAAGGAAAGATCCACAGGGCGGTTATGAGTTTCTAACATACCTACCGAAGCAACGCACAAGGGAGTAGAAGACGCTAGACTCAAACGGCTCATACTTCCCGCTAAAGGAAACATGTCTATTTGGGGAGAGGATAATTCCTTATCCTTTTCCATCCTAATAGACATCGGTGAAGTTGCGATCGTATCTGAGTGACTACCTAAAATAGTCTTACTGATATCCTTAGGCGTCTGAAGTAAGTTCAGAATGGCCTTAAGGTGATCCTGGATTCCATCAACAGATTGACGGAGTACTGCAACCTCATCCGGAATGCTGGACAACTGTCCAAGCTTTTGCTCAACTAGCAACATCCTACTTTCCATATCTTTCCTCTCATTTAAAGTAGTGTTTGTTTCCCCTTTTCTCGCAGAATCCTCAACGTCTAATGCTACAATCGCTGATTCTATTTTAGATGCATCAGACGCATGACTAGTATTTGAAACCATAGGTGCAGATGAATGCAATGCACGTGCAACTATTGGTGGTCTAGTCATGAATGAGGATGTTACTAACATAGGAATGGAAACATACATGGACGCACTAGTAGTACTTGTAAACGAAACGTGGCTAGAAGTCCCCTCCATCGCACACAAAGCGTTATTAAACTTACTAAGTATTCCTAACGCAAGAAGTGTGTGCAACAAAATCAAAAGAGCTATGCAAGAATATCACAAGAAATAGTCCCTGATGATTTGGTCCGTTGAGGTCGACTTGATTCTAGCCGAGAGTGCTAGAATTATGACGAAGATAGGCCTCCAGATCTTCACTCCACGGCTTCCGCTTTCTTCAAACTTTGCTTTGTTTTTGGCTTTCTTTGGTTAGAGAAAGAGTCCTCCCAAGACTAGATGTATCTCGGGTTCCGGGTTGGAACAGTCGGAGAAGATTCGGCAGCGATTACTGTTTGACAGAGTTTTCTGCACATGAAACAGAGAAAACGGGGCGGACGACTTGGTCTAGTCCAAAGCCTATTAAGACGTTCGCTGATCCACCTGGGTTCGAATCCCGGTCGGCAGCAGCGCGCGAAACCTCCTTTTGGTCTTGGCTAGAGTTTGATGAAGAGATTACAGCGCCGATGTTTAGCAGAAGAGGATAATCTGCAGCTTGTTGGACGTATCACCGCTGTGGGCACCTTGGATAAGCGATCGCAGTCCTATTGGGGGGGCGAGGGATCGATTCCCGCTGGCAGCACACAAAGCTTTTTGAATCTTCTTCGATGGAGTCTTCTTCAGCGAACAGTTGATCTAATTAGTCCTCCTCGTCAATCAAAATCACGAACGGCGCTTCTGTCTTGTGGTTAAGGCAGCGCCCTCTCAACAGAGGGGCACGAGTTCGATTCCCCCTTATCACACAAAGATGAATTACTTTTTAATACTCTCTTGCTCTAAGCTAAAGCATGGGAACTATTGCGACACGCATATTGATGCGGGAAGGAGAGAATTCGCACGCCAAAATTCGAGCAAGAAGAGAAAAGCTATGGAGATGGCTCTGATACCAATGCAACAGCGTAGCGACAGTAACTACTCATGAATGAATGACTCTCCTCCCATCCAAATGCCTCTATATATAGCTCTCTCAAGGGGACTACCTTCTTGGGCAGGTGAATGCTAATCATCCAAGTGTCAGCCATGTAACTGCATGTGCGCCAAGTGTCCAATGGATGCTTCTAGAAGGTTCTAGAGCTCTTTGGGCAAAATACTCTTCCCATGTATCCCATGGGGATTGAACCCAAGACCTCGTCCTTCACATCCTTGAGACTTAACCACTAAGCTAAGTGGTTCACTTGTTCACAAGAGCACAAGACCTCCTAGTAAGTCTAAACTCGAGATCTTTGGTCATACACACTGATGACCAAACGGTGTCCGATTTCAGATCTGTCTGAACCGGCCAGACCCTTGGATCATAGACTTACTTTATTACATTAACACTCTCCATCATAGAGGTGTTGCAATGGCAGCATGTGAGGCATCATGGCTAGAGATGCTACTTGTAGATTTAGGTGTGGAAGTGCAAAATCCTATCAATATCTATTGTGATAATCTTAGCAGTATACAGTTAGCACGAAACCCTATTTTTCATGCTAAAACAAAGCATATCGAGGTACATTATCACTTCATCAGAGAGAAGGTATTAGCAGGTGATATTGATCTTGTTATGTGAGAACACATGAGTAGGTTGGTGATATTTTTACCAAAGCACTTGGAGCAGAGAAGCTGAAGAAGTTTCAGAAGATGCTTGGATTACAGGACATGATGTTGAGCTTGAGGGGGAGTGTTGAGATATCAAGCTCAACATGTGACGATCTAGGATGACACATATCACTTTTTCATTTCTCTGACATGTAGAGCCGGTATATGCCAGGGACACTTCATTAAGCTTTATTGGATTTATCTACCAAGATTGATGGCACATTTGTTTCTTGTTGGCTCACTCATTCGTGGACATTAGGATTCTCCTTATGTACTCGTCTTTATATATTGCAGTAGTTGTATTCTTGTTTTTAGGTCATTCTTGTACATTCCTTTTTATGTAATAGAAGAAGAAGAAGAAGAAGAACATTCTTCCTTGCCTCAATGTGAGTGTGTGCTTCTCTTTGATTGTGAGAGTGAGTGAGCTCTCTTCCTTATCTCCTTCCTCGTGACATGGTATCAGAGCAAGTGTGGTTGTAGAGAGCTCGTGGAGAAGGCCGACGATGAACATGTGACCACCTTGTCAGGGGAGCACTAGATTGTGCTCTCTGACTACACGAGACAAGATTTTGGAAACACACTTGTGACTACAAGAACACCCACGTAGGGAACACGATACAAGAATACGTAACTGATACAATACATCCCACAACCCGGGACCGATAGGTATGGAAAACTGGACTAAAGATGATACAGGAGATCCCACAACCCGGGATCATAGGTAGGGAACAAGATATCTCAGTTACAAGAATTCCCTTCAAGGATATGAACTAGACACAAGAAATAACTTGAAAGGATCTCATACTATGAGATTACAATGGGACAAGAAAAGATGTCCACGATATAAGACTAGACAAGATTAGAACTTGAACTAGAACTTGAAAGTACTTACTTAGTGGTCACGACTCCTTGAGCTTCCAAGACTGGCATCTAGAAGACTAATTATGAATGTAGCCAACCCCTCCTTTTATAGGTTTTGAAAGGCGGTTACGATTTGATTATGTCATTGATGATGTCATCAATTTGAAATATGAGCTCTAGATATCCGAATGAGGCAAGTGGACAGTCGATCTTAGGGTTTTGGCATGTTCCGGATGCAATGGTAGCATTAGTTTCTCCAAAATCTAAACCAATCATGAGATATGTAAACTCACATGGAATCTGAGGTTTAGGATGGTTTCCTTTGTGTCCATGACATCACCTCCCCCTCAAGTGACGAGTTCCATGAGAAGCGGTTATGTGAATCTAAGATCTTTTAAGACTTGAATCTTCATAGCTCTTGGTCTTTGTAGAGTTCTTGATATGTGGTACTGGAACATGATGATGATGGATATGCACGATGAAACCGAAAAGGGTTTGTAGTATATCTAGGTATAAAATCATAGCCATGATTCTCATGATGGGTAGTACTCCTCTTTTGATTTCGATGATGATCCTTCTGATGTGGGATGGTGATTGTGGAATTCCTAATTCCAACTTTCTTCTTCTTCTTAGGACATTCGAATACCATATGATCATGATCTCCATAATAAAAGCATAACACATTGTCTTTTTGATGTTTTCTTTCCTTTGGTGTAAGTCGTCTGACCCTAATGTTATCCAACTGCATGGGTTCTGGTTGAGATTCTTCCAACATATGTTGTTGAGGAACTGAGATAGACTTGTATTCTCGATGGTGAACAGAAATCTTCTTCTCTTGTTTTCACTCAAACAACCTATTGTCACACTCAATTGCTTGATTCATGAAATCATTCAGAAACTTTGATCTTGTCCCATCACATTTCTCATGCATGCTCACTTTTGTACTTTTCTTAGTGTTATTTATCATGGGGGTACTTGAAGAAGATTGATTTACAATGATCTGCAACTGTTGGATTTGCCTTTGAAGTTATGTGATTACATCTTGAATATTCTGTTGTTGAATCCTTTGTTGGTTTTCTCGTATCTCTTGGACTTGTTGTTGAATGACTTTAAGTGTAGAAAAAATTTCTTCTCGAATAATCTCCATGGCTCCTGGTCTTGATGAAGGTAGCCTTGCCAAAATGTCAGGGGCGCACTAGATTGTGCTCTCTGACTACACAAGACAAGATTTTGGAAACATACTTCTGATTACAAGAACACCCACATAGGGAAAATGATACAAGAATTGTTAAACTACGGACAAAATGGCCAATGTTAAGGCCAGTGTTGAATTAATGCGCTGTTCTAACTGTTAGAACGTGTCTACTCGAGTCGTGGGTTCTTGGGAGCGGTAGGGGTCTGTTAGACAGAGGCCCTTTACTTAGTTCCCAAATGCAACCACCTCGGATATAGAGAGTTGCTGAACTTGGTAAGATTCCGTTATACGCTGACTTTCACTGTTCACGTCTTAGCTCAGCCCTCACGTAATGAATACACTACAACACTACAGTGATCATCTTACCACAGATGCCAGAGACATAAACTAAGGGTTCAATCTTTACCAGATAAGTACCATAATCCGGTCAATATCTGAGACACAGAGAACTAACCAGTCAATTACACCGCACTAAAGACTTAGTATGCGATTCAAGATTCCTTTCTGCACATTAATCCTTACCATCTGATGACCGATTACGACACTGAAGACAATGCTATACTTTGCAGTATTATTGCATTATCACAACTTCTACGGTCCTCACTCAACACTTGGCATAACATTCCACGAAATAACACTAACCCAGTCACGCTCTTAATACACGATTACAACAAGGACTTATAGACGATTCACTTCCGACCACAGTTCGATGAGTTACTATATGATGAATGACGCTCACAACTATATCGAAGATCTAGAAATAACAGACACAGATAATAGATAGAAACCAGCAGATCATGGATTACTCAGAAAACTCAGAAGTAACAAATGAAGTTACAGTAATTGCTCAGACAATCACCCAGACGAACAGTCTGGTGATTCCACAACTCGTCGTCTCCGACTCTCTCTCTATCTCTCTAAGCATTGCTTTATATAAGAAATTCTAACTGTTGTGTAACTGCTTTTCACGCGTGCAAACCCAAGATTCGGTTTTACATGTCCCCATCCGGCGGCCGACTAACACTGGCACGCACGGTGGACTCGAACCCGTAGGTTGTACAAAATTATTGTTCGTCTATTATTCCTTCTAAATACATATTCCTAGCTAATCGGAAAGTACGGGCTATTTTTTTCTTTAGAGTTTCTAACATCTGTTTTAGAGTTTCCGGATCTACTAGCTGTGCATCTATTCTAACAGAGCTTAGAGCTATGGCTTCGGTGAGCAAAATCTCGGCCTGTGTTTACAAAAAGGCCTCCTGTAGGTAGAACTCGTTAGACAGGGCTACATCTCTTGAGACCTTCATTTCTTCCAGTTGCTGCTGCATATTGATTACTCTGTCCTTTTGATTTTCAAGCTGATTTTCTTTTCGTTCAATCTCCTGGTTTTGGTACTGTATAGTTCTGGAGTATGCGTCGTGTTCTCTTTTTAGATCTGTTATCAGCTTCTGTGTTTGAGCTTCTTGTGTTAGCTTTCGCCATAAAATGTTGTTTACCTGATTGAAATCTAACTTAAATCTTTGGAGTTCCTCAGTGGTTCTCATCGCCAGCTCGTGCTGCTCTTGTCCTTTTTGTACCACTTCGTCCAGTGTTTGTCTTGTTTCTTCCAGCAAATTTCCTGATGCAACTCTGGCATCCTCCTTATGCTGCAGGTCTAGCTTTAATTGACTGACTTTCTGCCTGTGTTTTGGTTAATAACTTGTCTTTTTCGGTGAGCTCTGCTAGTGCCGTATCTCTGTGATTGACAATTGTCTACTGCTCTGCAAGCTGAGCTTGAAGATGGGTAATTTGCGACTGTAGCTGATGGTTTTCGGCTTTGACTGCGTCTATCTCTTCTTGCAGTGGCGTAATATCTGCTTCCAGGACGTCCACCTTGTGTTGTAACTCATTGCGAATGTTGTCCGTGACTTCTCTTCTTTGGACTGGCAGTTGCTGTGATAGATTAATGAGCAATTGCCCCATTGAAGCTAGCTCAGAGAATACAGGAATGGACGGGAGTAGAAGAGGGGGTCGAGGTTGCGAAGAGGATGCGGTGAGGAGTTGTTGGGAGGTCGGTGGAGAGTAGTTGGGGGATGAGGCTGAAGAAGCTGCAGGCTCGACGGGTGCGTTGGGTGGAATAGGAAGGTTTGGGTTTAGTGGAGGTTCCGGTGGTGGAGTGGGAATGGCAGAGATAGTTTTTGTTACCTTATTTTGTTTGTCGGTTTGTTGTGTTTCAGCATTGTCGGCTTTTGCGGACTCAATTGCCTTAAGCAGCCTTTCAAAAGCTTCTTTAGCATTTTGTTGTTTATCGCCTTGTTGTTCCTGCTCAGTTTGTTGCTGAGAAGCTTCTTCGGTAGAGATGGTTTCTGTTTTAGTCTGCTTTTCCTGTTCTTGCTGCTCAGATGATGATGACTGGGCGGATGACTCATGCTGCATGGATGTGGCCGTGTCGTCGAATGTGTCTTCTTCTTGCTTTTCTTCTTATTTATCTTCTTCTTTATCTTCTCCGGCTGACTTCTGTGCTTCACTCTCAGACGAGCTGATTCTGATTCGTTTCCGGCGGAATAGCTGGTTGAGTTCTTCTTCATCTTCTTCTTCATCGTCCTCTAGCAGCTGTATCGATTCTTCATGTCTCAAAATGGGCCCCCGGGGTGGTGGTTGGGCTGCGAGGATTGCCGGAAAGAGAAATGATAAGATATGGGGCAATCTAGATCTAGGCGTACTACCCTTGTTTACTTGTTTGATTATTGCTACGCACTCCTTATGGATTCGGTGGAAGAAATAAGATGCGAAGTTTATTGGCTCACGGGCAGCTAAATCGATGGCAGAGTAAAATGGGCGGGATATGTTGTAAGTGCACTTTTGTAGATTTAGGATTGCTACCAAGAATTGCAGTGCGGTTCTTTTGGGTTCCGGTCGACATAAGATGGCGTATTCATTGGATGAATATCGGGGAAATAATTCTATCATGCGGGCAACTGGTATACTTGGGCCATTTTCACGACCTTGCGGTGTGAGTCGGAATGACTCAGCGAAGGTTTGGAATGTGATTACTGTTCGGGAAGGTAACAATAGGAAAGCCCATCTTCGCTCGTTGGCTGGTGATTGACCGATGGTGGATATGATCTGTGCAAAGAAGGGGTGGGCTTCCACTGAATGCCAAGGCAATTCAGTGAAATTTGCAAGCCCACGGGTGTGCAGGAACTCTCCTACGTCAGCAAGAAGTCCATCACGGAAAGGGGCATAATTAGCCAAAGTTTCCATGGCCCAACACAGATAACAGGCTCAAAACGCAGGCACACAGGGATTTCACAAACATACAAGCACACAAACACAATAGCAATTTTCGGCGAAACAAAAAAGTTTAAATAGATGCATCGCGGTGGAGGGTAATGAGGGATGATTAATCATCGTGCGGTATTGAAATGATAATTCTTTAACTTTGGTGTGCATGCGTGAGTAGCAAGCAAGAGCAGGGCGGCTTATGACATAATTATTAATCAAGACACAGATATTTACAGACTTAAATTATTAAGCATGCAAAAATAAAAGAAAGGAAAAGAAAAGGAAAGAAAAGCGAGCACCAAACGACGTGGCCCACCGACAAACGTTTCAGTGCGGGTTAGAGACGTGTTGGTATGGCCGCAGCTTCGAACCGTTGATTACTTTCGGAAGAGGGTTTCCAGTCAAGGTAGTCAACCAAAAAGTTGCTGGGCCCACTTGTTCTGAAATCTGGTAAGGGCCATACCATCGTAATTTGAATGTACCAGCAGACCGATTCGACTTTGCATTATAAAAAAGGACAAGTTGTCCCACCGTAAAAACTAGAGTTTTCAAGTGTCGATCATGCATCCGAGCCTGTCTTACTTGTACTTCCTGCATAGTTAAAAAACTGTGCCATCGTTGCTCGTCTAACTGTGCCATCGTTGCTCATCTAACTCTCTGAGTGTATCCAAGTGTCGATCATGCGTCCGAGCCTATCTTAGTTGTACTTCCTGCATAGTTAAAAAACTATGCCATCGTTGCTCGTCTAACTCTCTGAGTGTATCCAACCGAAATGACAATGAGTCTTCCGATAGCAGTTTCTGAGTGATTGCTACTCGTAAACTTGGTATAACTATCTCCATTGGTGCTATTGCTTCTAATCCATAAGCTAGTTTGAAAGGTGTTAATCCTGTTGTTACCTTGTATGTAGTTTGGTATGCCCATAATACTGCAGGTAGCAGTTGATCCCTTCTTTCCGGTGCTTCTAAAATGAGTTTTCGGAGCATATTTAGCAATGATTTGTTTGTACTTTCAGCCAAACCATTTGCATGAGGATAATAAGGAGAACTAAACTTATGCGTGACCTGGAATGACTATGTAAGTGCCTTCATTAAATTGTTTACAAAATGAGTGCCTTGATCTGAAACAAGTTCCAGTGGTAAACCAAAACGTGGAAAGACATCGGTTAGCAGACACTTTGCTACCGCAATAGCTGTAGCAGACCGTAAAGCCCAGGCTTCTGCCCATCTGGTTGCATAGTCTGTACAGGTCAGTATGTAATGATTGTTACTGAAGACTGCTGGAGGTGTAATCGGACCGATAAAATCTAGACCCCACTTCTGGAAAGGTTCCAATGGTAAGATGGGTTGCAGAGGGAAAAGATGACGTTGCAGGGGTTGTCCAGATCTTTGACAAGTATCACATTGTTTGACAAACTGTGATACATCTTTGTACACAGTGGGCCACCAGAGACCACTTTGCAGAATTTTCCGGTGTGTTAAGTCTGTAGCAAAATGGCCACTGGAAGGAATCGAGTGAGCCAAAGTAATAACTAAGTTAATTTCATGTGGTGGAATACATCGAAGTAAAATTCCAGTATGATCCACATAGTATAATTCTCTAGCAATTAACCGAAATCGGCGGCTAAAGACTGCAATTTTCCTGCGTACTGCCGTAGAAGTCTGAGATGGAAGGCAGCCATTAGTGAGAAAGGTCAGGATCTGATCATAATATGTAGATGGTATAGGTGGGTCTGTAATTTCATCATTCGTTGGTTCAGAGACATAAATCACCAGAGTTGTGTCATCTATACCTACCGGAGCTTCACCAGAATCTAAGCGGGAGAGGAAATCTGCTAAGGCATGTGAACTGCCTGGCCGATGAATGACTTCGTAGTCAAATTCCTGTAAATGCAGAACCCATCGTGCTAATCATCCACCTAGATGTTGTTGCCGAACTAGATAGACAAGTGCAGCATGATCTATATGAAAAGTAAATTTACGGCCCAGCAAATAATGTCTAAATTTCTTGACAGAATATACTAGCCCTAGACATTCTCTTTCTGTTACAGAGTAATTCTTTTCAGCAGGGGCTAATCTGCAACTTGCATAGTACACTGGTCTGAACCACTTATCAATTTGTTGCATCAAAATGCTTCCTATTGCTATATCTGAAGCATCAACAAATACATGAAATGGGCGATCCCAGTCCGGAGGCTGTAAGATGGGAGCTTTTGTTAATAAACTCTTTAAACGATCAAATGCTATCTGGCATTCCTGGGTCCACTCAAATTGTCGAGGAGTCTGGGTGATTAGCTTGTTTAGTGGTATTGCCAAATGAGCAAGCCACCATAAGTGTCGTCCATGCCATCTTACTTGGCCCATGAAGCGCATAACTTCCTTCGGTGTAGTGGGCACCGGAGCTTCTACCATAGCTGAAATTTTATCTGGATCCACCTGTATGCCTTGTGCAGATACAACGTGACCAAGTAGCTTGCCACATGAAACCGCAAACACAGATTTGTGTGGGTTCAAACAGAGTCTATATTCTTTGCATTTCTGAAAGCAGCACCGTAAATGGAACAGGTGTGCTATCATCTTACCGAAAATTGAAAAATCATCAAGATATACTTTCATAAAAGAGGTAAGGTAAGGAGAAAATATTTCCTGCATACACCTTTGGAATGTACTTGGGGCATTCCTTAATCCAAACCACATAACAGTACAAGCAAATACACCCTAGTTGGTAATGAAGGTTGTCTTCGGTATATCCTGTTCAGCCATTCTAACTTGATTATATCCATTGTACCCATCTAAGAATGAATACATTTCATGTCCTGCTACTCTATCAAGCATTGTGTCAAGAAAAGGGATCGGAAAAGGATCAGGCACTGTAGCTGCGTTCAGTTTCCGGTAATCTACACATATTCATAACTGCTTATTCTTTTTCGGGACGATAACAATTGGTGAGATCCATTCAGCATGTTCTATTGGTACAATAAATCCGACTTTAAGTAGCCTATCAAGTTCTGCCTTTACCTGTGATGCATAGTTTGGATTCATCCGGTAGCTGGGTTGTTTGTTCGGTTTGGCTTCCGGCTTCAGCATGACTCTGTGCTGATAGATGCGCTGGTCCAATCCTTTCATATCTTTGTAATCCCATGCAAAGAGGTCGGAGAATTCTCGGAGTAGTTGGATTAAGCCTGCTTGAAATGTTTCTGGTCAGTTTTGCTTTATCTTCACAGGACGCGGATGATCTTCATCGCCTAAATTATAAGTGATCAACTGATCTTCTGGGACATAAAACTGTCACGGCTTCTCTGTATTGTCAGCTGGCTTAAAAAGTTGTTGCAGTTGAGCGTCATCTATAGCAGCAGTATATTCCTTCTTATCTTCTTCTGTTATAGTCATTACCGTACAAACTGCAGGGTTCCACTTATCTACAACAGATTGTAGATCAACAGTTCCTAGGGAAATCAAGTCAATATTTTTTTTTAGAAACTCTTCTTCTTCATCATCTGACAATCCATCTAGCATATGGACTGGTTCTGCCAAATACGGTCTAGCATGCAACTCGCAAGGTTGTATAGCATCTAATTTTACAACGTATTTATGATTTTTATCCTTGAAAGTGAGCTCTTGTGCAGACCAATCCTGTATCACCTTAGCGTGCTTCAGCCAAGGTCGGCCGAAAAGGAGGTTGTAATCAAGAGTGGATTCCGGTAAATCTAGTATGACGAAGGTCATTTTAAATGTTGTACCTTGTAAAGTGATTGGTACATTTCGTACAAGTCCTATGGGATGGACTCTTGATTGGTCGGCCATTCTGACAAAAAATTGAACTGGTTCGATTTCGGTCCACCCTAACCTTTTACATAGTGCAGCAGTAGCAATGTTGACTCCAGATCCTCCATCAATTAGTACTTGTGTGATTTTATGATTCTTATACCATACGTAATCAAAGGAACTGAATGATCGACCGTAGAATCAAGTTCCGGTTGCACCGTTGCTGTTGCACGAATGCAAGGAGGCGTAGGACTGAACTGTTGTTGAAATTGCTGTCGAACTCCCGGTACTAGTGCACGTAATTGGCCCAAAGGAAGAGTGATGGATGCTTTAGATAAAATTTCCCAGGCCTTTTGTGATTGGATTGTTTCCACAGATTCTGAAGATGATGCGCCCGCTGAAGATGATGTGTCTGCTGCTGATGATGTACTTGCTGCTGATGATGTGTCTGTTGTTGAATTGGAATCCTGTTGTTGTTTTTCTTCTCCGGTTAACGGAGTCTGGGTTACTGGAATATGATCTAGGAAGACTGGAGGTTCTACGGTGGTCCATTGACTAGCCTTGTTGTACATCCTTTGTTGTTCACGTATACCTGGTTCAAATAATTCTGCTGCAGGCTGCAGTTGTTTATCGGAGCGGGTCTGAATTACTATAGCTTGCGTTTCCACTGGTGTAATTTGTACCATATTAGCCATTGGGTTTTGTCGTTCCTTCTTCCTCTGATCATACTCAGCTGCATCCTTACAGAATCTTCTAATGTGACCAAATTCACCACAGAAATGATAGCGCGGTGGTGGCAGATTGTGATTTTCCGGTGCTGGTCCGGCCTGCCAGCGGTTTGCGTTGTAGTTGTTGTTTCTCTGTCCTCTGTAATTTCGATATCCTTGTTGCTGATTGTTCCTCATTTGCGGAGGTACATAATGATTGGCTGGTTGTCCTAGTTCCTGTATAATAGCATTGACAGTTGTGGTTCCCTGAACTTTGGCGTTGTATGTGCAGTTTTCGATGGT
Source organism: Ceratopteris richardii (assembly GCA_020310875.1). Taxonomy (NCBI): domain Eukaryota; kingdom Viridiplantae; phylum Streptophyta; class Polypodiopsida; order Polypodiales; family Pteridaceae; genus Ceratopteris; species Ceratopteris richardii. The sequence goes on along the minus strand of CM035434.1, from coordinate 133,268,842 downwards.
GTGTCCGGCAGTGTTGCAGATAACACATAATATCTGATTAAGTGCACAAGTGGCACTAGTATGGCCTGAATTCTTGCATGTGATGCAGTATACTTGTCTGGTCATATCTTCGGCGACATTTCTGTTTGTTTTTAACCACTCCAGATCCTCTATAAATCCTCCAACCTTGTTTTCCAGCTGCAGAGCCATTGCGATTACTGCATCTAGCGTCATAACTCCTACACAGCGTATGATCATAATCTGTTTAAGTTGTGGAGTCAAGCCATTGATAAAACACTGAGTAATAACGTCGTCCGGTAGGTTGGCGTGTGCTGGTGGTAACTGCCTTAGATGCGTCCTGAATAGAGTAGCGTACTCTTGTACAGTTTGATTTATCTTCTGTCTATTGTTTTGCAGGTAATCGAAGATTTCGGATGGATTCTTCTTTAGCCTAAATCTTTGCAGAAATGCATTCCTCACTGCTTCATAGGTGCCGAAATGATTAATATCATATTCGGTAAGCCATCTAGCTGCTTCGTTGACCAATGTCGATTGGAAAACAATAGCCTTATATGTCGGCTCAGGTGGATGGTTGAGAACTGCGTAGCTTATCTCGAATGTGCGTACGTGAGCATCCGGATCATCTCCTGGGAATCCACCAAATTTAGTGTACGTCACTCCTCTCGGAGTCGGCCTTGGTGGGCATACTTGTTGTTGCTACTGCTGTTGTTGTTGTTGCCCGTTCATGGCGAGTGTATTGTGACTATCTTCTGTGTCTCGGGGCTGAATATCTGAACTATCGGAATCTGTATCGTCGGACGGTGCACTTTTCGGTTCGATAATCTTGTTCAGTATGCTTCGAATCTCGGTTTTGAACAGGCTCCCTTCCTTTCTGATGTCAAATGTAGGGAAACTTACTCCAAAAAGCGGTGGCTGGGATGAAGATTCACCAAAAAAGGGTAAACCGTCGTCGAAAAACTGTGATTTTGTTACCGAAATATCACTGGAAGGTGCCGAATTTTCACCAAAATGAGGTGTTTTTTCGCCTTCGCCAATTTCTTTGGCTAAAGTGTTTCTAGTCGTAAACAAATTTGAATCTTTATCCAAGATTGTTAAACTAACTTCAGACTACGGCCTGGTAGATTCTGGAGTTACTATATCTTCGACAGACTGTGCCGAAATAGTACCAGAATTTACCAGAGGCGTAACACGTTCCACCGGCATATGACCGGAATCACTTCTAACGTTCTTGACTTTCTTGACAACTGGGTCAGACCTAGTTGTACTTCTACCTCCTGGGGTTGTCTTTAGTACATTAAGTACTCCAGACTGACGGTTCTTGGGATACGTTTCATTGGATCGAGTAACCGGCATGTATCATCTTTTGTACTAATCGCGTAGTATCACTATCGATTAAAATTTTATAATCACGTTTCCACAACAAGTTTGCAACAATCTGGTTCTATTGCTACTTTCGGCAAACAAACGGTAATCTTGATGTTCGATTTCGACAGACGAATAACGATCTTGATGCCACCTTCCCACAGACGGCGCCAAGTGTTAAACTACGGACAAAACGGCCAATGTTAAGGCCAGTGTTGAATTAATGCGCTGTTCTAACTGTCAGAATGTGTCTACTCGAGTCGTGGGTTCTTGGGAGCGGTAGGGTTCTGTTAGACAGAGACCCTTTACTTAGTTCCCAAATACAACCACCTCAGATATAGAGAGTTGCTGAACTTGGTAAGATTCCGTTATATGCCAACTTTCACTGTTCACGTCTTAGCTCAGCCCTCACGTAATGAATACACTACAACACTACAGTGATCATCTTACCACAGATGCCAGAGACATAAACTAAGGGTTCAATCTTTACCAGATAAGTACCATAATCCGCTCAATATCCGAAACACAGAGAACTAACCAGTCAATTACACCGCACTAAAGACTTAGTATGCGATTCAGGATTCCTTTTTGCACGTTAATCCTTACCGTCTGATGACCGATTACGACACTGAAGACAATGCTATACTTTGCAGTATTATTGCATTATCACAACTTCTACGGTCCTCACTCAACACTTGGCAGAACATTCCACAAAATAACACTAACCCAGTCGCGCTCTTAATACACGATTACAACAAGGACTTACAGATGATTCACTTCTGACCACAGTTCGATGAGTTACTATATGATGAATGACACTCACAACTATATCGAAGATCTAGAAATAACAGACACAGACAATAGATAGAAACCAGCAGATCATGGATTACTCAGAAAACTCAGAAGTAACAAATGAAGTTACAGTAATCGCTCAGACAATCACCCAGACGAATAGTCTGGTGATTCCACAACTCGTCGTCTCCGACTCTCTCTCTGTCTCTCTAAGCATTGCTTTATATAAGAAATTCTAACTGTTGTGTAACTGCTTTTCACGCGTGCGAACCCAAGATTCGGTTTTACATGTCCCCATCTGGCGGCCGACTAACAGAATACATAACGGATACAATACGTCCCACAACCCGGGACCGATAGGTATGGAAGACTGGACTAAAGATGATACAGGAGATCCTACAACCCGGGATCGTAGGTAGGGAACAAGATATCTCATTTACAAGAATTCCCTTCAGAGATATGAACTCGATACAAGAAATAACTTGAAAGGATCTCGTACTATGAGATTACAATGGGACGAGAAAAGATTTCCACGATACAAGACTAGACAAGACTAGATCAAGAGACAAGACTAGAACTTGAATAGGAACTTGAAAGTACTTACTTGGTGGTCACGACTACTTGAGCTCCCAAGACTGGCATCCACAAGAGTGATTATGAATGTGGCCAATCCCTCCTTTTATAGGTTTTGAAGGGCGGTTACAATTTGATTATGTCATCGATGATGTCATCAATTTGAAACATGAGCTCTGGATATCCGAATAAGGCAAGTAGACAGTCGATCTTAGGGTTTTGGCATGTTCCGGATGCAATAGTAGCATTAGTTTCTCCAAAATCTAAGTCAATCATGAGATATGTAAAGTCACATGGAATGTGAGGTTTAGGATGGTTTCCTTTGTGTTCATGACACGCCTTATGTTTCACTGACCCAGCCTTCTTATTCACCCCTGAAATGCACATGTGATCCCAATTCCCTCAGCTCTTCTAGAAATGGAATTTAAAACTCCTTGTGGCCAAAAAGAGATCCGCAGCTATTCTAACAAACCGTCTTCCTCTGAACTAACTTCCTAGCTCATCATGTTTCTCCCTTCTTCTACACTTGTGCCTGTCGTCTATGCCTTGAGGAAAAGTGCCCTCCTTGAGAAATCTTGGTCCTAGACTATTGTAGCTTGAATCCTTGATCTTCTCCCCCTGATCTTCTAGCTCTTTCCTCACGAGCATTTTGTGCCCCTAGAATGCATCGAGAGCTTGCTTCCCACTTTTTCCCCTCTTCTCCTACTCGGAGTGGTCCTCCTTGAGCTTCGAAGTTTCTTCCTTATTTTTAGGAGGAAAGAGTCCCCTCCTTCAGCACCTGACAGTAGGTGGCTTCTTTCAAAATAACATCTCTTGAAACAATTACCTCTCCCGTATCTGGGTTTACACATCTATATCCTGGTTGCCCTTCTGCCATACCAATGAGAACCATTTTGTATGACCTTGGATCCAACTTTGACCTTAACTGTTGTGGAACATGAACAAAACATGTGCTTCCAAAAATTCTACAATTAGCAATATCTGGGTTTGATCCATAAAAAAATTCATAAGGTGCTTTTTATACATGAATTTGACTAGGTGGTAACCTGTTCATCACATAAACTGCCATATTGCATGCTTCAGCCCAAAAAGTAAGTGGTAAGTCCTTTTCATTTAACATACACCTACCCATCTCCAAGATAGACCTATTTCTTCTTTCGGCCACACCATTTTGTTGAGGTGTGTATCTGTTTGTAGTCTCCTTTTTTATTCCTTCTTCCTCCAAAAATGTAAGAAACTGATTAGAAAAGTATTCACCTCCTCCATCTGATCTCAACCTTCTTATGCTTCGACCTGTTTGCTTTTCAACCAATGATTTAAACTTCTTAAACATGTCTAACACTTTGGATTTGTATTTCATAAAATAAATGAATGTAAACTTTGAGAAGTCATCAATAAATGTTACAAAGTACTTGCTACCTGCGATGGACTCTTCTTGAGATGGACCCCATACATGAGTAGTATGAATCAAGTCCAAAATACCTCTGCTTTGCAATCCTACTTTTGAAAAAGGACTTCGTACCTGTTTTCCAAACCAACATGCCTCACAAACAAAATCCAAATCTTGCTTAGATAGTTGTGGTAAACCTTCAACCAATGATTTCTATGCAATATCCTTAAACTGCCAACACTGATGTGTCCTAAACTTTTATGCCATAATTCCAATTGACTTACTTGAGTCCCATTAACCATTGTATAACCTCCATAATCTAGAACTTCAACTTCATAAGTATATAATTTGTTTACCTTTTGTCCTTTTATAATAAAATTTCTATCCTTCTTCTGATAAGCCTGCCACTGATTATTATCAAAACCGACCTTCACTCCATTGTCCTCCATCTGTCCAACTGAAATCAAATTTCTTGTAATAGTAGGAACAAACAAAACATCTCTAAGAGTTACATGTTCATTAAGTGGACAATCACCAATGTAAACTACTTCATGCTCAGTACTATCTCCTATAGCAACTGTGACTCTTGAATGTGGTTTCTGTAAGTTCACAAACATATTCATGTTGTGACTCATGTGGTTTGAGCAACCACTATCTACATACCAAGTTTTGTTGTTTACCTTCCTCTTATGTGTCTTTGTATGCATAGCCATAAGAATATTTTCCTTCTGTGTTTGAGCCTCCTCTTGCACTATGTTGTTGTTTTGATGCATGTGATCTTGGCCTCTTCCTCTTTGTCGTCCTCTAAAACCACCTCTTCTATTCAGATTGGACAAATAATCCCTAGCATAATGACCAACTTTACCACAATAATGGCAAGTAAAGTTACCCTGCTGATTTGGTTGAGTCTGTTGACTTTGTTGTGTTGTTCTTCCTCCTCTAGTAGCATTAAAGCTTCCTCTTCCTCTTGCATAGGTGTTGAATCTTCCTCCTCCTGTCCAATTTCCTCTACCTCTTGATTTATTGGATGAAGTATAAAGAGCTTGTCCTTGACTACCTCTTTGCAAATGATAAGAGTTGCCACCTTCTATGTTGATTTCTTCAGTCATCATGAGCGTTTGTAAATCTTCAAAGGATGGTAGATTCTCTCGAGTCATGATAGATGTAATGAAAGACTTCCATCTTTGATCTTCTCTCAAGCCATTTAACATGCTATTAAACTTTATATCCTCACTAGGAGATGCATTAATAGAGGCTAATGCTTCAATAAGAGATTTTACCTCAAGAACATAATCATTAACTGATTGTCGCGGCTTGTTTTTTACTCTTGTCAACTCACCAATAAGTTGCGTTTGCCTCGCTCTGTTGATAGTTGCAAGTAACCTTTCTAGAGACTCCCAAGCCTCTCTATTAGTATTCACACCTCTTATGTGCCCAAGCATAGTATTCGAAACTGTTTGTGATATAATAAATAGAACCCTTCTGTCTCTTTTCGATCCATTCTTGCTCTCTTGCTTGATCTGCTTGTGTAGGAGCTTCTTGTAATATCGGCTTCACTTCTGTACCTGTTATCAATCCCCAAAGACCTTTAGACATGAGATAAGACTCCATTCTAAATTGCCACATGATATAATGTCTCCCATCTGATAACTTCTCTATCCATGCACTCAAATCTGCCATGTTGAATTGTTGTAAACAAAGAAGATAATTCAATAAGTTATATGAAAGATTTGATACAAAAACAAAAGCTCTAATACCACAATGTTGTGTTTACAAACTTGTAAACATCAAAGGACACAAGGAAACATGAGGAGACCTCCCAAGATCTTCAAAAGTTCAAATTGCCTAAAAAATGTTTGTTTTGCATATTAACTTGAGTTGGAACTAAAGACATTTAATTTGGTGGGGGCAAGGGTCCTCTTTGAGCTCCTGGTTATCCCCAATATGCTTGTTCTAGAGTCCCTCTTGTGCAGCACTCTTGGGATTCATGATCAGCCTTCTTGCATAGTTGGAAAGTTATACTTAAGAGAGGACATTCACTTACCACATGCCCTTCATTGTTGCACATTATGCACAGGATTCCACCTTTGACCCCACTTTGTAATCAAAGCTCTTGAAGCTTCTCACGAAGTTATACCAAGTCTTGACAAAGTATCGAAGAATAGAAGGCCCAACTCCGTATTGCTGCCTAATTTGCTCCAACCTTGTTGCAATAGTAATGACTTCATTAATTGTTTCTCTAGGAAGCACCATGTGCTTTAACTTGAATTGGCTATATACTAGTAGTGTCTTAGCAAGCCACGTTTTGACAAAAAATGCATCTAGAGGATCCCCTAATTTGGCCATAACTATTTTGGCCCTAGTGACAAATTTTGAGAATGTCTCCCCAACACTTGATCTTAGACTCTTTAATTCTTCAATAATATTTTTGGTGATATTTTCCTATAGGAAATTATTTTTAAAAGTATCTTTCACTAGTGCCCAAGTTGAAAAATGGCTATTGAGGAATTCGCCAAACCATTTCTGTGCCAATCCTTCTAATGTTGATGTGAAGAGTATAAAAAAGGAATATTTCCTTCCTATTAATCCCCTTGTTTTGCCTAAATCTAAAAACCTCTTGACATGCTTCTAAGGGTCTTCATGTGCTAAGCCTTTGGAGGATGAGAAGATAATGTTTAACTAGCATAGTGAAGTTTCTAAGTCTATTTGGGTTGTTACAATGTTGCCTACTAATGATGAGGAAGAGGGAGTAGCTTACCTATGAGAAATTTTTCTTCTTGTGTTTTTGAAAGAGATTTTGTTGCCTGAGGTTTAGAACCACATTGCGGTCATGAGCTATGCATCCTCTTCCATTAGCTTAGGATAACTTATAAAGAGAAAAGAGTTACCTCTCCAAATTTTTTTGTCAACATCTTCTTCACTTCCTTCTTCATTTTGAGAAATATTATTCGCTTCTCCCCCTATGCTCAAGTTCCCTCCTCTCACTGGGCATGCCAAATTTGTTGGGGAATTCTTTTGCTAAAGGGGCTGAAATGTTTGTGGGAGAGAAGTAGAGAAGAAGAAATACACATTTCATCCAAAAGATCTTTATGTTTTGCTTAATACAAGAAGATTAGAATGTCTTTGCTTTCATGAATAAAACAAATGTACTCACTCCATGTTACACTTTAAGACAAAAAAAACACTTAAGTACAACCAAGTATTTCCAAGTACTTGTGTAGGCAATTAATCTTTTGCCACTTCTTCACCTTATCTAAATGTGTTGCTCGTGTGCACCCTTGAACTTAAGCCTCCATAGAAGTTGGTCTTCATCACTTGAGGTGTACAAAAGCACGTGAACAACATAAGGAAGAAGAAGGAGCTTGGAGCACAACACAAAATACAGATTGTATTACCAATTAAATTTTCAAAGATAAGTAACCTGTTAGGGTTATAAGCGCATATACAAGTTGGGCTAAAAAGACCTCCTAAAGAGGGAAAAAAGTGCTCCAATGGTCCTAAGTGTGTTAGCACACATCACTACCAAAATATATCAACCAATCCCCACTAAAAGTGATGCGGTGAATAAGGAGTTGGCACTATGTATAAGGAATTTCCAAGCTATGTGGAATCAATCCACAAAAAAAAGTAATCTCGAACCTTTGTGGAAAGCTTTAAACTTATCCCTAGGCAGAGCCTTTATGAAAAAGCTTTACAATATTCTCCTGTGTGGTCACATATGCCAAATTGATCCCTCCAATAGAGAACATTTCCATTACATAATGATAGTGCACCTCCATATTCTTAGTGCAAGCATGGAACACAAGATTCCTCACAACTTCCAATGCACTCAGACTGTCAGTGAAGATGGTGGTGGCAGAAGACTAAGCAACACCCAAATCAACCAAAAGGCATTTGAGCCACACACACTCAACAATCACTGTGGAAGCTACCCTATACTCAACCTCACAACTAGAAGTGGTCATAGTAGGCTACTTCTTGCTCAACCAAGATATCCATGAGCTACCAAGCATGAAGCAAAAACCACTAGCAGACACATGAGTGTCATAGCAACAACCCCAATCAAAGTAAAACAAAGTATTGAAATCTGGTGGTAATGATCCCCCCTTGAGATAAAACAATCCAAATAGTTGGGTGCCTCTCAAGTAGCAAAAGATGCACTTAACCGCCTTCCAATGCTTGACACCTAGGCAATACATAAACTTGCTCATCTATGAGACAAGAAATTGAATACAAAAATACAACTAGTGGAATATATAATAAAAGTACATAAAGAAATCTCTAATGTCTGTGAATGAGAAAGTTTGCAAGAAAAAAATTGCCAGCACTCTCGATAGATAAATCTAGTAAAGTTCACTAAAAGTATCCCTCACATATGATTGCATAACCATTATACATGTCAGAGAAATGAAAAATGGAATGTGCCATCCTTGATCATCACATGTTGGGCTTGATATCTCAACACTCCCCCTCAATCTTAATATCACTTGCTAATAGCTTTTCCTTGATGAAGTGTTATTGCACCTTATTTATGATTTGTTCTATCATGAACAATAGGATTTTGTGCTAATTGTATGCTTCTAAGACTATCACAATAAATGATGATAGACTTCTGCATTTCCACACCTAAATCTATAAGTAGCATCTCTTTCCATGATGCCTCACATGCTGCCACTACAACACCTCTATACCAAGCCTTTGTACTTGACAAAGTAGTAGTGGGTTGCTTTTACTATTCCATGTAATAGCAACACTTTCAAGTGAGAATAGAAAGCCACTAGTAGATCTTCTATCTAGAACACTACCAAAACAATATTTGTTGGTACATTTAGCAATCCAATATGCTTGGCTAAATACTTAGGATTGCTCTTCATTTCTTACTCTTCACAAAGAGGAAATTCATGAGAACCTATGCTAGTCATTATTGAGCATAATTACCTTTGATAAAAGTAAAAGCCTAAAAGGAATAGAACCTTGAGAACTTAGGGAGATGAACCCACTACTCTTTTGGTAAGAAGAACCATTTGAATTACCCCTAAAGTGTAGGAATACTTTTAGGTGTGGGAAATTCAAATTCAAATTCAATTAATAAGTATAATTAGAGGTAGTTTTAGTCGAGAAAAAAGGGAGCCATTATTGAGAGCTATTGAGCTGCACCATTAAGCATACCTTGAGCTCAACATACTTATGAGTAGTCATTTACACTTCTCTTGTATCATTTATTCATTAGCATACATAATTTGATACATTTCTTCAAGATCATTTTAGTCTACTGTTCTCTGTTACATCTTCTTCATTTTAGTGATTTTGCATAACTAATTTCTCTATGTATACTCATTAATTTGGTGCACTTTAACTTTTTATAGTTAGAGTGGAGTGTCTATTATCTATCTATAAAGGTGCATTATTTTTTGTTTATCCAATCTCGAGATATGAACTGATGAAGTTGACTATGTCTGCGCATCATCTTGTTCCTCAAATGTTAGGATGACTCCACTGTGTTTCTAAGCTCATTGCTCATTGTATTTTGCCTATAAATTCATGAAATAACTTGTGTTAGTTAGCTATAGATGTGAATTAGGTGTGTGCAAAAGCTATTTGGTCAATTCGTACCAGGTTGTGAGCTCTCACAAAAAATTGAGCACATGCATTCCCTAAATAGAAGGTTTCCTCACATTTCTAGCGCATGCAAGTTATTTGTTTTGGTACAAACTTTTGGGAATGATGTTCCAAGGTACATAGTAGGTAAGAATACATAATTGTGAATCCAAAGGATTGTAATAAGCATCCCTAAAGTAAACTTGGAAGGTGTAGAGTAGGTTTTGTGCAACACTAGCTCATCTCTAGATCATACTCAACCATCTCCTCCCAATATGCATTAGTGTATTCGTGAACTTTCAATTTTTCACCAACTTCATAGAAAAATGCATAAGCCAAATTATCATTCACATTAGAGTGCATCTCAAAGCAACTAAATGTGGATTCTTTGGTGAAGTATATCGATGGTGATGCAATATAGTGCACTCTCCTTCTTGAGAGCTCGACGACGATATCCTGAGAGTAGAAAAACCTAGCTCCTAGCACCACACACGGTAATCTGCATAGAGGCTACAGAATACGTAGAGAACACAGTACATAGGGAGCATGAACACAAACTTCTTAGGTGTTACAAATGCGATTGACCTTATAGTTTGTGGCTGACCAGGCCATTATATGTTTTACTAAAGAACATATACAAGAATGTCCGATGGCCATTTGGCCTTTCATATGGATACTAATGGTAACAATTTCCAATTAAAGGCCAATATGGCCAAATAATTATGGGAGAAAAAATGAAGAATGATAAAGAATACCTGAGTGTAAGTATACAAACTATACCTCCCACTTGATGGGCATGTTACACAATATATAAGTGACCGTTTAAGATCATGAATCAAGTAACTCCCATTAAGTGATGATGTTGTTGAAAGTGTTGATATATTTAGGTAGCAATGTGTGTGAACACACTAGCACCGCCGGCGCACTTTTTTACCTCTTTAGAAGGTTTTTTCCCCCAGCTTGTATATACGCCTATTGCCCTAATGGGCTACTTATCTTTGTACATTCTCTAGTAATACATTCAATATTGTGTGTTGTGCTCCAAGCTTCTTCTTCTTCCTTGTGATGTTCGCATGCTTCCGCAGACGTCTAACTCCAACAATTGGTATCAGAGCAGGTCAACGCTTCATCTAGCACATCGTCGACACTCCTCCGGTTGCACTCTCAGAATCGCACCGATTTTGGTCAGCATACTCAGCGTGTTTTCAAGATCAAAACAGCTTTGCTTTGTGGTGCCAAAATCATGATCCGAGCTCGTTTCGGCCTCCGAACGCACTATCATAGCGCTTTCGCAGGCTATTTCATGTTTTTGTGCCAAAGGTATATACCAGTTTCTGTTCGCTAGTATAAGCATCTCGAAGTCTGCTACAGGTCTAGTAGAATTTGTCTAGGTAGTTCTGTTCAACTTTTTGAGATATAGTCAATTTTCTACATCAAGGTATTTTAGTCATCGACCATGGCTGAAAGCAGTGATGTATTCCATATGTTGGCTATTGAGGATAAGTTGGATGGTACCAACTACCCATTATGGGCTTATATAATGCGACATGTGTTGGTTGCAAAAGGATTGTGGAACATTGTGCAGGGTGTCGAAAAACATCCTATCACACCTGCAACTATTACAACTGCAGGTACTGAAGCTGATGCAGAAGGCATCGAGGATGATGATATTCTGCATATTCTTGTTCGTGCTGTGGTTTCTATTGCATCTACTATAGAGCAGATTCACTGGGATGGCTGAGATGCCCAAGCCCTACTATCAAGATTAAATATAAAATTTTGTTCTTTCAAAGGCTTAGCTCAGGAAGATCCACACAAGCATATTAGGAGGTTTTCAGCACTATGCAAAACAAGAGGCTTGATGGGAAGAGAGGATGCCTTTTTGATACTCTTCCCTGCCACATTAGAAAGGTTAGCAAATAAATAGTTCAGCCAGTTTGCTGAGAACCATTTTACCACTTGGGACTTAATGAAAGATGCATTCAAAACTCAATTCTAGCATGGAAATACTAAAAAGATCATCATAGAGGAATTAGAAAACTTGAGACTGGGTCCAGGTGAAACGTTTCCTGAGTTTTTAACTAGGGCCAAGGCACTAATGGCTAAGTTGCCAGATCCTCCACATGATTTCTTTATTAAGAAATGGTCAGCTAAGCCACTTCCAGTGACCACACAATGTAAAATCAAGGAATTAGTGTTGCCAACAGCCTCCATAGAGTAGTTCATCAACACAACTACACGACTAGAGCAACTAAGGCAACAATATGGAGCAATTTCTTCTCAACTACCCTATTCTATAGAAATGGAGGATCCAGTAATCTAGGTAAGGAAAGAGCTGGAGGGCTTAAAAAGGAATAAGCCCCATAAAGAGGAGGAGAATGATGTTACTCAGTTGAGGAGGGAGGTTGAGGCATTGAAGCTACAAAAGGAGGAGGAAGCCCAAGCAGAAGAGCTGGCTCAACTTCGATAGGAGTTGCAGGAACTCAAAGGGGGTGGCATCAAACGTGGACTATGGTGTACCATGTGCAACAAGCAAGGTCATATAGTAAGTGAATGTCCTCTATTAAGTGTAACTTGCCAACTATGTAGGAAAGCTTGTCATGAGGCCCATGAATGTCAATCAAGAGGAATGCCTGCAACAACATATTGGACACAAGGAGGAGCCCTACCACTAGCAAATGTGATGGCAGGTGAACCTAATCAAGGTAACAATTACAACCCTCGACATAGGGATACCTTTGGAAATGGGCAAAGGAGGCCAGTTATTTGTTTTAGATGTGGAGAATGTGGGCATTACCAAAGTAGGTGCACTCTACTAGAAAATTCCCCTCCTTGCACGAACTGCCTAGAGGCCAGAGACCATTATACTAATTGTTGTCCTAAGAACCAAGCATCCTCATTGGGGTCCCACATTCAAATGATTTTTGTGCACAAAGAAGAAAGGTTAGATCAAGTCAGTGTGCCATCACCATCTACCAGGGTGGTGTAGTTAGAAGAAATTGAACCTTTCATAGTGCAGACAAGAAGCAAGGGGAAGGCTCAAGTAGAAATAGGTCAAGAATCAAGGATTAATGGATTGAACAAAGATAAAGAGACATCTGAAGACAAAGCCACCACATGTGCAGACACACGTCAAAAAGAAAATCTCATAGGTACCAGTGATGCCATTGGACATGCATTCAACAGGGCTCATGAGGAGTTTGATAAGTAATTTGGAGCCCATGCTCTTAAAGAATCAGAAGCTTCCAGAATACTCAGGTCCATGAAAAAGGAGGTCAGTATTTTTGATTTAATAAAGATGGATGGGAAATTCAGGTCAAAACTCTTGCAGATAATTGATGAGGTGTCCACAACAAGTTTAGTGGCAAAGGCTGCTGTTATGCATAAAGATAAAATTGTAGGGGAAGCACCTCTCACAGATTACAAGAGCCCTCGGCTAACAATCTCTATCAAAGGTCATGAGTTTCAAGGAGTTATTGTGGATGGTGGTTTAGGCATTAACTTGATGCATGAACATACCATGAAAAAGATTGGACTACACCCTTCAAGATCTGCAAACTTCACTGTAACACTGGCAGACCAAAGCATAGTAAAGCTTATGGGAATGGTCCTTGGAGTCCCAGTCAAGATACAAGGTACCATCTTTAACTTGGATTTTGTTGTTTTAAGGCTGCCACAGGTAGAAGGAAGTTTCCCTCTATTAATTGGGAGACCTTGGTTAAGGCATGCCAATGTACTACATGACTGGGGTATGGACACAATGTGGGTAAAGCAAGAGGGAAAAGAGTTGCATCAGATCTTTTTAGAAGAAGGACCAGACAGTCAAAGACATACCAGCATGATGCAGACAATTGGTATTTGTATGGAAGAAGAATTGTTGGACAACCCAGAAGCAGATCTATTTGAAGGAGCAAATTTATATGAAGATGAAAACATGTTGGCTTGGCTCCATGCAGAAGACCCATCCTCATGCTATGGAATTTTTCCAAACTCAAGTAGAGAGGAATCATATGAAGAAAAAGAGGACATCATTTAGGTTACTGACTCGAGTGAGACAGTCTCAATCAAAGGCCATAGAAGAGAGAAGAAAAGAAAAGCCCTTAAGTGCAGCAGTGACGAAGCTACTTCAAATCCTATATCAAGGGCTAATGTTTTAGGGATACTAGTATGGATATGTCAATTTTCATGATAGTAAGTGCACGACTTTACAAGGATGTGGAAGGAGTACTTGCAAATCTTTGGAAACAGAGGGTTCCATTGGATGAAGAAGCTGGAATAGTAAAAATGGCATTTTGCAGATTAAGTCATAATGTAGCTGAAACAAAGATACAAAAGATGCAGTATGGAGGAGATAATATTTTACTAAAGGATTTAGGGTGGCCCTATCAGATGATCAGTGTGCCCAACAAGAAGACAAAACAAATGAAGTGCAATAAAATTGGAGATTATGGAGGAGTTTCTCTTAGTCAACATATCAAGGCTCAAGGCCTATCATCACACAACTAAAGATTTATGGATCACCTAGAACCTCCAAAATTTGTCCAAGTTTTACATAGCCTTCTCATGTCATTTTTGGTTAAGTTTTAGTAATTTTTATTTTGTTTTTCATGCTTGTTCCTTGAGGTTTTAGCAAATTTAGCAACCATTTCATAGCCTTTGCATAAGCACAATTTTTGGAAACTTTTTGGGAATGTTTCAAGCATTTTAGAATTTTTCTAGCATTTTTCATCCTTTTCAAGTGTCATTTTCTTGCCAAATTGGAGGAATAAAGGAAGGTCTCTGTGGTTTTGAGTGAGGAAATTGGCCTAAACTTGTAGGGAATTTTTTGAGAACTTTTTTGGATTTTTTTGCATTTTTTGGATTTTTTCTGTATTTTTCTCCAATTTTTGGATATTTTCACCTTAAAAAAAAAGGCCCCCCATGGAATTTATTTTTCCAAAAAAAGGAGAAGAAAATTTCGAAAAACAAAATTTAAAAATAAAAAAAAACTCCCCTCTCTCTCTCTCTCTTTCCCCTTTTTTATTTTATTTTTTTATATGTTTTTTATTTTGTTTATTTTATTTAGATTTTATTTATTTTAATTTAATTTATTTTTATTGTATTTTATTGTTTTTTATTTTTTTATTTCAGATTTGCTGTGCATCCGGATTATTATATATATATATAAAAAAGGGAGGGCACATTTTAATTTTTTTCATTATATATATACATATATATATATATATATATATATATATATATATATATATATATATATATATATATATATATATATATATATATATATATATATATATATATATATATATATATATATATTATGGTCCAAACCTTTTGGCTCTGGATGGTGCCTCGGATGGCCATTGTTTTCAAAAGTGGGGTCATTTTCATGTATTTTGGCACTTCTGGATTCATTTTTTGCCCTAACTTTTCCAAAATCCCACCTTTTCTCTGACTTTTGGTCCAAACCCACATGTTTTGAGCACATTTCTCACGTCCTTTTCATTCCACACATGGTCCACATGATCTATTCTCGCTTTATTTTACCATATGTCTCATAGTTTCACATATGCACGCTTTATAGCTTTCTTGTTTTACCTTTTCGGCCCTCTCCAAACCCCATACTTATACTCCCTAACCCTCCCTTTACCCTTCTGCCCAGCCCCATCCTTACCCCTCCCTGACCTATCCATCTCAGCCCTCCTGTTCCCTCTCTTTTCTACTCTCCCATTGCCCTCCTTTGCTTTTCCATGAAAAAAAATTCCACTTTTGGGTTCTTCTCTAGTGTTTGTCTCTCCTACTTCTGGTGGACTTGGTAGCTGCTTAGGTGTCCTTTTAAAGATTTTGCAGCACAAGGATCATGGTGTCATATCTACTCGGTGTTTTGGCTGTAGCTCTCCGGGATGGAGAGCACATTAGGTGGCGGGCAACTATTGAGCCCATAAAAGTCATACTGGTCAAAGTCAATCGTAGTCAAAGTCAACTATAATCAAAGTCAAAAGGTCAAAGTCAAATTGGTCAAAGTCAACATGTTGAAGGTCAAAGTCAACATGGGTGAGGTCAAAGTGTTCAAAGTTCAGGTGTCAAGGTGCACAATTAGTGCACAATTAATTGTTCACAAAGGGTATAATTGCAGAAAGTTGGTTGCAGGTTGCAAAGGTATTTCTGTAATTTCTCTAAGGCTGAAAGTGTTTTTAAAAATGTTTTGGAAGGTTGAGGTGAACCCTCTCTTAGGTGCACAAGTGAAGAATTAAAAGGCAAAATGTGAAGGTATGTGAAGTGGCATTGTAGGTAGAAGTGAAAGTATGACCCCCCAATTCAACTTTTTTGTTTTAGTCTAAAGTCACTCAAACAAAACAGAGATTCGTTGGTTGCCCACTTTCGGAGACAATCTTGGGACATCAAAGTGAGCACCAAGATACTCTAGCAGTTAGGAGCGTACGTGAACTGACACTCAAATCAAGGCAAGGACTATTCTTTGAGGACTAAGCAAGGTGAGCATAGTCTAAGCTAGGCAAGAGAGAGAAGTGCAAGAGACACACAGAGTGTGCGACGTAGAGAAGTGAAGTGCAAGGTGTGCATGAAGAGTGACTAAGAAGTGTGCAGAGAAGTGCTAAGCATACAACCAAAGATCCCAAGGCCCCATTGAAGTTGTGCACGTGCCGACAGAAGGTGCCCAACCCTCCCCCTTATTGGAAGCTTGCTGCAAGGTGTGCACAAGTGCAGGCTTGGAGAGAGTTGGAGGTCTAGTGCAGAGAAGGTCGGCAACAACAAGACCCTTGGGTATTTTGTATTTTGTGATTGAGCACTCTGTGGGATTTTGCACAGAAGCATTGGATTGTATTGTGCATCACCATTGTATTTGTCTTCTTATTATCAATCGACAGAGGCTTCTAGTGTGTATCTCTCTTCTTGTCTTTCCCTTTTCTCCTACAAACACTCAAATCCCTTTTGTACAAGAATCCCCCAACATTTTTGTACTTGAACCTCATCATGGTTGGAATGTACACTAGTTAGACATTAAAATTGCATTTTTCAATCATGATTTACTTGAAGAAATGTATCTATTTTAAGCCTATGTTTTTGTGCAAAAAGGGCATGAAACAAAAAGTGTGCAAGTTGAAAAAGGCATTAATAGATTTGAAGCAAGCACCACGTGCTTCGTATGAAAAGATACATGGCTACTTGATTGCACAAGGTTTTGAGAACAATCCAGCTGAGAGCACCTTATATGTTAAACATGCAAATGATGTGCTTCTAATCATTGTTGTCTATGTTGATGACATGCTAGCTCACTTGCATGCCTCTTTTGAGATGTTATATTTGGGGCATTTGCATCATTATTTGCACATTCAATTTATGTGAGTTGATGGTGGAATAACTTTTGGAAAAACAAAATATATTGACACATTATTGTAGCGCTTTGGCCTTGAAGATTGCAAATGCATTGCCCCTATGGAAATATGTTTATGGTTGAGCCCTCATGATTCTAGGGATGCATTCGATGTTGTCATCTACGACGAGGCTATTGGAAGCTTGATTTACTCATGCATAACTCGGCTTGGTATTCAATTTGATGTCTCTCAAATGAGAATGTTTATGCATTGACCATGTGTCAAGCATTGGTAAGTAGTTAAGTGCATCTTTAACTACTTGAGTGGTACTCGGATACTTGGATTTTTGTATCCCAAGGGGGGATCACTACCACTAGATTTACATGTTTTTTTTTTTAATTTGACTAATCTAGTTCTTGTGACACTCGTGTATCCACTAGTGGTCTTTGCTTCATGCTTGGTAGGTCATGCATATCTTGGTTGAGCAAGAAGTAGCCTACTATGGCCACTTCTAGTCGTGAGTCCCAATATAGGGCAGATTTCACAGCGACTCTTGAGTGTGTGTGGCTCAGATACCTTTTGCCTGGCTTAGTGTTGGTGAGTCTTTTGCAACCATCATCTTCACTAATAGTTAGAGCACATTGGCAGTTGCAAGGAAATCTATGTTCCATGCTCAGACAAAGCACATTGAGGTACATTATCATTATGTCAAGGAGAGGATCTCTACAAGAGAGATCGGTTTGGCATATGTGCCCACACAAGATAGCATTCTAGATCTTTTCACAAAGGCTCTAGCTCGAGAGAAGTTTCAAGTTTTCCACAAAGCCTTTGGGCTTACTTTCTTTTGTGTATTGATCTCTTTCCACATATTTTGGCACCTCCTTGTACATGAGTGTTAGCTCCTTGTTTGTTGCATAGTTCAACTCCTTGTTCACCGCATAACTCTCAGGGGGATTTGTTGATATATTTCAGTAGTGATGTGTGAAGACACTTAGAATTGTTGGGGAATATTTTTCCTTCTCGAGTAGGTTTTTTCCCCTCAACTTGTATAGATGCCTATAACCCTAGAGGGTCATTTATCTTTGTAGATTGAATTGGTAATACCATCACTATTGTGTATTGTGCTCCAAACATGTTCTTCTTCATAGTGTTGTTTGTGTGCTTCCACAGACCTCAAACTCCAACAACAAGTGCTTCGAATCTGTTATATGTTTAGCACAGCTCCATAGTGTTTGTGTTCAACGTTTTGAGATACAATCAATTTTATACATCAGGGTATTTAGTCATAGGCCATGACTAAAACAAAGATATTTTGTATGTTGGCTATTGAGGATAAGGATGGCACTAATTATCCATTATGGGCATATATGGTGCATGACGTATTGGTAGCAAAAGGGTTGTGGAATATTGTGAAGGGTGTTACGAGGAAGGAGATAAGAACAAGAGCTCACACACACACACACTGTCACAATTAAAGAGGAGCACACTCATAGATTGAGGCAAGGAAGAATAATCTTCTTCTTCTTCTATTACATAAAAGGAATGTACAAGAATGACCTAAAACAACAATACAAAAAGTGCAATATATAAAGAATAGTACATAGGGAAAATCCTAATCTCCACAAATGAGTGAGCTAGCAAGAAAGAAATGTTTCATATATCTCGGTAGATAAATCTAGTAAAGCTCAATGAAGTATCCCTAACATATATCAGTGTGATAAATATACATGTCAAAGAAATAAAAAAGTGATACATGTCATCCTAGATCATCACATGTTGAGCTTGATATCTCAACACTCCCCCTCAAGCTCAACCTCATGTCCTCTAGTCCAAGCATCTTCCAAAAATTTATTTAGCTTCTTAGCTCCAAGTGCTTTAGTGAAAATATCAGCAACCTGCTCATTTGTCATCACATAAACAAGGTCAATATCACCTTCTAATAGCTTTTCCCTAATGAAATGATAATGCACTTTGACATGCTTTGTTCTAGCATGAAAAGTAGGATTTTCTGCTAACTATATGATGCTAAGATTATCATAGTAGATGGTGATAGGCTTCTGCATTTCCACACCTAAATCTGCAAGTAGCATCTCTAACCAGGATGCTTCACATGCTCCCTTTGCAACACCTCTATACTCGACATCTGTACTTGACAATGTTGGTACATTTGGCAAGCCTTGATGCTTGAACAAATATCAAGGTTTATCTCATAAAGTCTTGAGTGATTATTCATAAGACACATATGAACACCTCTTGTAAAAGCAATGAGATTTAACACTTGAGATAAATGTAAAAAGAGATGATTGAGGGGATCTCGTAACATTACGAGATGCAAGTCATACCCAGTTAGTAGTTGGAATCAAATCAATTAACATCCTAAAAGGTAGGATCACTTTTTAGGTGGCAGACTTAAAATTCAAATTTACCTCATAGCTATAAAAACACACGACCTTTTAGTTGCGAAAAAAAAAGTGAAGAAGGACTCATTGAGCTTTAATCTTGTGGCTACACTAAGCCTACACATGTATGAGTAAGGCTACATCATCTCTTTTGTATCATACATTCATAGTTATTGACATTTGATTGAGTTAATGCAAGTCACTTCATGTGTACTACTGTCTACTGCTAAGTCTTCATTTTAGGGAATTTGTTTAGAGGAGTTCTCAACGTATCCTCATCCAATTCATGTGATTCAACTTGGTGTATGTTTTTAGACTATCTACTTCTCAAATATCATTTTTCCTATCATTTGTTTCATTAGATTGTGAGACAATTTCTTTACAAGTCACCTATGTCTACTCACTATCATCTTCCTAAAACGTTGGGTTTACACTCCTAACTTCTTAATATTATTTCTCATCGTGTACTCATCCTAAATTAGTGAAATAATTTTTAATAGAAAGCTTAGGACTTAAATTAGCTATGTCTAAAAGCTCTGGAGTCAATTACAATCAATGAGTGAGCATTGAGTAAATGTTTTAGAAGACCAAGTCCATAAATAGCAAGTTTTTGGAATCCTTCAACTTTGGAAGTTATCTGTTTTGACATAACTATTTGAAGGTGATGCTCCAAGGTACATTGTGCATCCAAATGCACATTTGGGAAGCTAAAAGTTTCTACTAAGGTACTTTGCAGCTACATTGGTAGGTGTAGAGAAGGATTTGTGCAGCACCACCTCATCTTGAGAGTGTATCCAACCAACTCCTCACAGTGGTATTAGAACTATCATCAACTCAACATGGGAGATGGATTTCCATCATCAATTGACAAATTGGATCAAGGTAATTACTCTGCTTGGTCTCTTAGAATGGAGGCATATCTTCAAGGTAGAAATCTCTATGGGTACATATCTGGGGATGAACTGATTCCAATACTTAGAAACAAAGGCCAACCTACTCAAGAAGAACAAGAATGGTTAACAACATGGTGCTCAAACAATGCTTTAGCGAGGTCTTATATTCTCAACTCAGTTTTTTATTTCTTACTTCCACACATTAGGAATTGTAAGACATCAGAAGAGACTTGGAATGCACTTGAAGCATTCTTTTCTTTAAGCACTAGAGTAAGGAAGAACCAACTCTAGATGGAGTTCAGAACACTCAAGAAGATGCCCAAGCAAAGTGTGACTGATTATGTCACCAAAATAAAGGACCTAGCTAATCAACTTGGAAGCATTAGAGAAGTTATTGAAGAATATTAGATTGTAAGTCAAGTGATCAATGGAATCAAGGCGGATGATAAATGGGAAGCCTTCACCACAACAATGGACCTATACATGGATGTGCAGGTACATGACTTCAATACTGTTATGGGGCAACTATTCACTCATGAAGCCAAGCTTGTGAAGAACAATGAAAAATCAAGCATATCTTCAAGATAGAGGCATTAAGGGAAAGATCACCACTAGGTACACTCCAAAACAAAATGGAGTAGCAGAGAGAAGAAATAGGACCAGTGTGGAAGTAGCAAGGTCCATGCTTAATGAGAAGAAATTACCCAATTATCTATGGGTAGAGGTTTTTCTACAACCACTTACCTCATCAATAGCCTCTCATCTAAAGCATTGGATGGGATGACACCATATGAAGCTTGGAATGGAAGGAGACCTAGCCTAGATCATTACAGGATATTTGGATGTATAGCTTATGCACATGCTCCATCACAAATTAGAGGTAAATTGGATCCTAAGGCAGAGAAATGTGTGTTTATAGGATATGATCTAAATAAAAAAGAGTATAGGCTGTATAATCCAAGAACTAGAGTCTTTATTGTTAGTAGAGATGTTGTCTTTGATGAAAACAACTTTTGGTTTTAAGATGATTGAAAAAAAATCAAGCTACCTTATGACCTAGAGGAGGACTTTCCACCACTCCACATGAAGATACAAGTGACTCTGATGATGATCAGAAGACACCAAAGAGGAACATCAAGGCAAAGAAAATATGCAGGAGTTGAGAGATATTGCATAATCCTCTCAACAAACAATAAGGAGACGAACTAGATAAAGGAAGAAGCCAGAAAGGTATGGATTTAACACTTCTCTAGTCATAAAGCATTCAATCTATACTGCTTAGGATATCAACTTAGAGGAGCCATCAACATTTGAAGAAGCCAACAAGAAATCAGAATGGAGAGAAGCAATGGAGGAAGAGATACAAGCACTCCAAGAGAATCAAACTTGGGACCTAGTTCCCAAAAAAAAAATCCATGACGATAATTGGATCTAGGTGGATCTATAAGGTAAAAAGGAATTCAGATGGTTCAATAAACAAGTAAAAAGAAAGGCTTGTAGCTAAAGGGTTTGCTCAGACCCAAGGCATTGATTATGAGGAGACTTTCTCTCCTATGGCAAAGATGCCAACAATCATAGTTCTCATGAGTATAGCTCTTTCAAGGAATAAGAACATGTATTAGATGGATGTAAAAAATGCATTCTTAAATGGATGGATTTCAGAGGAAGTGTACATGGCACAACCTCCTAGATTTGTATATGAATCACACCCTGAGTATGTATGCACATGTATACTTCTTCCTGTAACTCACCATGTAGGAAAGCATTCTTCACATCCATCTGATGCAAGGTCCATCCTTTTGTTGTAGCTAATGCAACAAGTTATTTGACAGTAGACATTTTAGTTACAAGATTGAATGTTTCTTCATAATCAATGTCATATGTCTATCCATATCTTGTCGCTACTAATCATGCTTTATACTTGACCACTTTGTTTCCTTTGGTAATCAATCTTTTGTCTTTTTTGTACTCTTCTACATATAATCCATCAGCATTGAACCTATCTTGTAATCCTTGGTCAACCATTTGTCCAATAAAAACCTCTTGTATGCTCGATAGGGTGTGATGTGTTGTCACCAGTTTCAACATATCCAGGAATTGGCAATTTTTGCAAAATACTAAAGCATTATGCATGATTGATCATGTGATTTGAAGCACCTAAATCAACATTACCATTCAATTTTGAAACATTAACACACATTGTATTCATCAAGTGATGTAGGACCATGAACGACTTCTCATAATCATCTACACGTGGATGCATAGTTGTTTTGCTGCTTTCTGTTATTTTGATTCTTAACCTGCAATCATGTTTGAAGTGTCTAGTTCTACCACAATTATAACATCCTTTAGTGTCATTACATGAATCATTGATTTGGGAATTTCCACGGCCTCTTTGGATCTCCTTGCCTCAAAAATGTCGTCTACCTCCTATATGATTCTATTGTTGACCTTGGTCTTGGTTATTGTGTCTTCTTCCACTTTTGAAGCCTCTATCTCTACGTCTTTATATGCTAGAGCAACATATCTACTTTGAATTAGGTTTTTCTTGGGAGTTTAAATCCTCACCAAGATTCTTTTCTTCAATAATCAACATGGACACCAGATCAGCAAAATTCGGAATATTTTCCCTAGTCTGTTTTGAAGTTTTGAACTGCTTATATGTACCTCCTAAACCACGAAGGCACACTTCCACCTTATCAACATCATCTACATTCACGTCAATAGATGCAAGTGACCCACATATGCTTTTAATTTTTAGGGTGTATTCACTTACTGACATGCCCTTTTTCTCGAGTGTATGCAGCTCGTTCTTGAGTTGCAATTTTTGTGCCTTTGTATTGGTCTCATACAATGTGACCAAATTGTTCCAAGACTCTTTCAGAGCCTTGGCATCCTATATTTTCCCAACCATGCTATCCTATATGCTAAAAGATATCCAAGACATTACCTTTTGTGCTCCTTGATTCCATTCTTCATAGGTTGTCTGATTCCTCTCTGCTAAGTGTGAACCGTTTTTGTTCTCTCCTTTGATATACTTCTGATAGCCTTTTACCATTAGGAAATTGTCATTTTGAACCTCCAAGCATGGAAGTTGTTCATGTCTCGCTTATCTCTCATAATCTGACTCATTCCATCCACATTTGTCATTTCTGTAGCAATTCACAACACTGCAAAAACAATACAAGTGGTACTTCTACTTGAACACTATTGCACTTTATCCTTAAGACTTCATAAAATCATCAAACTTTTGGTACCATTTTCTAGGGAACTGTTTAACTCCATACATAATCTTCTTTAGCTTGCAAACTAGACTTTCTTTGCCATGAACTACATAACCCTTTGGTTGTTCTATATAGATCTCATCTATAAGATCTCCATGCAAGAAAGTAGTTTTCACATCCATTTGGACTAGCTCTAAGTCTTGCAACATTCAAAGGGTAGTCATCTTGACCACTCGAGAGAAGAATTCTTCAAAATCAACACCATGTTGTTGCTTAAAACCCTTTGCAATAAGTTGTGCATTATACTTTGGAGAAGCACTATCTGATGTGAATTTTAACTTATATACCCATTTACATGGTAAAGCTTTCCTGCCCTTTGGAAAAGGCACTAAATCCCAAGTACCATTCTTGTGAATAGAATCCAACTCACTCTTCATGGCACACTCCCACTTGACATGATCCATTTTCTACATGGCCTTTTTTTAGCAAGAAGGCTCACCAACATCTGTTAGCATAAAAAATTCCAAACTTGGAACATATCTATCAAGTGGATGTGAGACATATGGAGAGCATCTCAATGGTTGCTGAACAAGAACATTTGGAGATTGATATGATCATAAATTCTCTTGAACACCCCTATATGCAAATTTTTTATGCATGCTAAATGGAGGACTAGTATCCTCAAACACCACTTTTCACACTTCAACCTCCTCAATGGGCTCCTTATGCATCTTAGAATCATTGAAAATGTCATCATTACTTTGGATCACTAACCATGTTTCAAGATCACATAAGCGATATCCAAATTGTCCTTGTCGACCATATCCAAGAAAAATACATTTTTTTGACTTGTGGTCCAACTTTCGTTTAATATTCTTGGGAATATGAACATATGATTTACACCCAAAAACTCAAAGATGATCATAATATGATGGTTTCCATGTCCATAACTCTTGTTCCACTTTTAGACCTTTGGCAATACTAGGTCAAAGGTTAATTATGTGAATTGCAGTGAATACTACTTCTACCCAAAAGCCTTGTGAAACGTTTGCATGATGCAACATACATATAAGGTGCTGAAAACTGTGTGTAATCAGATAGGCATGTATCTTTCCATACCAAGCAGGTGAAGCTTGTTTCAAACCATATAATGCCTTTTTCAACCTGCACACTTGGTTTTCATGCCCTTTTTGCACAAAGCCATAGGGCTGAAAAACATACACATCTTCATACAAGTCACCATTCTGAAATGCAGTTTTAATGTCCAAGTGATGTACATTGCAACCATGATGAGCTGCAAGTGGACATATGCTACAAACAATAGTCATTCGACAAGTAAGAGCAAATGTCTCATCAAAATCAATGCCTCTTTCTTCTGCATAACCCTTTGCAACAAGCCTAGCCCTATACCTATCAACTATTCCATGAGGCTTACACTTCAGCATGTATACCCACTTAGTGCCAATGGCCTTCTTGCGAGGAGGCAAGTCACATAAATACCAAGTACCATTCTTCATTATAGCATCATATTCAGATTGCATAACACCCATCCAATTTTCTGAATTTTGTGCTTCATCAAAGGAAACAAGCCCATTCTCCTCAGAGACACTAGACATAGCCATAGGATAGCAATTTGATGCAAAAGAAGCACCATGAGACCTTGAACGAGTATGATATGACAAAGGTGCATCTAGTTAGCTATCATGCAAAGTCTGCACCAGTCATTTTTGCATAGTTTTTGCCTCCTCAATGTCAACTCTCTCATGAACAAGTGCATCATGTAAACCTACATCAAAAATGGAATAAGGGCATTATCACATGAAACCTATAAAGGCTAACGAGTCACGTCATTAGGACGAACACTAGAATTTCCACCTATAAAAAGAGGCAGCAAAGTATCATACATGTATTTGGAGCTAACAGATGTCTCCTTCGTACATGAAAGTAATTGTTGGATATCATCTTCCACAAAATTAACATCTGAGCTAACTAGAATGCATTTGGTCTATGGATCATATAGACGATAGCCTTTCCTTTTAGAACTATACCCAACAAAAATACATTTCACTACCTTATCATCCGATTTCCTATTACGTTGTTTAGGCACTAATGCATATGCCAAACAACCAAAAACATGCAGATGAGCAACAAATGGATGCGACCATGCCAAGCCTCATATGGAGTGATAGAATGCAATGCTTTAGTGGGATATCTGTTAAATACATATGTTGGACTCAAGCCAGGAACTATGTGGTAAAGCCTGACTCTTGATCATACACCTT
Organism: Ceratopteris richardii; assembly: GCA_020310875.1. Classification (NCBI taxonomy): domain Eukaryota; kingdom Viridiplantae; phylum Streptophyta; class Polypodiopsida; order Polypodiales; family Pteridaceae; genus Ceratopteris; species Ceratopteris richardii. The sequence continues at coordinate 133,242,995 of CM035434.1, read as the reverse complement.
GCCATCTCCATGAGTGACATGTTCTTTCCTTCAGCAACTCCATTCTTTAAAGGTGTATATGGCACTGTACATTGATGTTTTATCCCACATTTAGCAAGAAATGCATTAAATTTAGAGGACATATATTCCCCCCCTCAATCAGAATAGAGGGTGCCCATTTTACATGTTGACAGATTTTTAGTGAAAACCAAAAACTATTTGAAGCACAAAAACACTTTGGAATTTTCTTTCAATGGATATACCCATGCATGCCTAGAAAAATCGTCAATGAAAGTCAGGAAGTAAAGACATTTTCCAAAAGAGGGTGTCTACATATGACCACATACATCACTATGAACAAGCTGCAATTTTTTAGTAGCTCGAATTCAACCATCTTTTGGGAATCAGGAATGCTGCATTTCGCCCAAACTACAGCCTTCACAAACTTGTTTACCAAGTGCCTCAAGTTTGGGCAAAGAGGACACCATTTCAAATTTCTAGATGTGTGGTAGACTAGCAAAATTCAGATGACCAAAGCATGCATGTTGAAGCTTTGCATCTGAGGTAGCCTGAGAATCATGTATTGCACACGCTGAATCATTCACAGATTTTTCATAATCTATGAGCTTATCCAGCCCACGACATAAAACGCGAGAAGGAATAATCACATCGCCATTTGACATATCATGAACTATACATCTGTCATCAATAAATTTCACAACCAAGCCAATCTTGGATAAAGCTGAAACTAATAACAAATTCTTCTTGATCCTTGGCATAAATAAAACATTTGACAATGTAAAAGAACTACCATCAAGAGTAGTCAGAATGATCTTACCAACTCCCATGATAGGATAAGAGGAGTTGTTGGTGCATGTGACCATATTCCTTGTAGGGGCAAGCTAGAGTGAAGTGAAGAAACTACACTGGGAGGTAATATGTTTGGTGCCCCACTATCAAAGTACCAAACATTTGAGCCTATTAGAGTACACTAATCAAGAGACGATGGGTGAAAACTACAAACACTAGTAAACACCCATTCTTCATTCTGCACTAGATTAGAAGAATCTATTTTTTGGTGTAAAGGCCTGTCGAACAACTATTCGAGCCTCTTTTTTCTTTGCCTCTTTTTTCTTTGCCTCTTTTGCAGCCAGTTTTGGACAATTGTTTATGACATGATCATTACAATACTTGCAAAATAATTTGTGCTTTTCTATTTTCTTCTTGTCTCTCTCATCCCTCTTTGATTATGTAGAATTAGCCAATTTCTACTTACTAGTAGAAGAGCTCCATTTGCCTTTGCTCTTCTGACTAGCCAAGAAAGCTTGATTTGCAACAAGCATAATGGACTTGTTCTGTCTGTACAGATCTTCTTGCAACAGAATGGAGACTAACTCCTCAATTGTTAAGGCATTTGGATTGCCTTTCATCACCAAACAAAGAAGCAAAACTCTGATATGAATTGGGAAGACCATTCAAAATAGTCTGCACAAGTGAACTGTCAAGCAAGACTTCATGAACAAAAATTAATTGTTCCTTCAAATCTTTGATCTTTGTTAGAAAATTGTCCATGGAATCCTCTTCATTCATGTGCTCACTCTCCAACTCTTTCTAGAGGTAAGCAACAGGAGCCTCATTCCTTGTCTGGTATAAAGTGGTAAGTGTATCCCAAGCATCCTTAGTTGTTCTGCAAGAGCGAATGTGAGGAATAATGGCATGTTTGACAGACAATGCTATGAATGCATGTGCTTGAGCATCTCTGTCGTTGCAATGAAGTTGCTCTACAGTAGGTGCAATAGGAACCATGACAAGAACAAGAACCTGAAGAATATCACCATCTTCGATGCCTTCTACATCAGCTTCAGTAACTGCATTTGCAGGTGTTATATGACCTTTTTCAACACCCTGCACAATATTCCATAGTCCTTTTGCAACCAGTATAGGATGCATCATATGAGCCCATAATAGGTAATTAGTACCATCCAACTTATCCTCAATAGTCAACATACAAAATACATCAGTGCTTTCATCCATGGCCACTAACTAAAGTACCGTGATGCAAAAAAATGGTTGTATCTAAAAACCTTGAACATAACTACCCTAACGAGCCACTATGAAACTACCAAACATTTGAGTCTATTGTAGACATACATTGCTCATGAGATGATGGGTCATAGCTACAAACAGTAGATGATGCTGATTCTTCATTTTGAACAAGATTAGTAGACTTTGTTTTAGGTGTAGATTTTCTTGCCATATTTGTCTTCCTTCTTTTATTGTGCAGCATTAGCTAATTTGCACTTGCTAATACATGAGCGGCATTCACCTTTGCCCTACTAGCTAGCTAAGAAAGCTTGATCTGCAACATGCATAATTGACATATTCTACCTGCATTAATCTTCTTGTAGCAAAATAGAGCCTCAATATCTATATTTGTAGGTATAGTAGGAACACCCTACATAATATTCCACATCCCTTTTACTACTAGTATATGATGCATCATATATGTCCACAATGGGTATTTGGTATGATCAAACTTATCCTCAATAACCAACATATGAAATACATCATTTCTTTCAACCATGGCATGACTAAATACTCTAATGTAATAAAGTGATTGTATCTCAAAAAATTGAAGAGAAACGCCCAGTTAGCTCTTCCAAACCTATAGCAAGCCTCTAAACGCTTGTATTGGAAAACCAAAACCTACATATTTGTTTGGAACAAAGGGATTAAATTGTCTACATAGTCATTGTGATATGCTCATCATTTTTTTTGTGATTGTGAGACTCGGATGGGAGGGGTGTCGATGATGTCCTAGATGAAGCGGTGACTTGCTCTAATACCAATTATTGGAGTTTGAGATCTTCGGTAGCACACAAACATACAATACTGAATGTATTACCAAGAGAATGTACAAAGATAAGTGACCTATTAGGGTAATAGGCATATATAGAAGTCAATAGAAAAAACCTCCTAGAGAGGGAAAAAGTTCCTCGGTGATCCTAGTGTGTTCACACACATCACTACCTAAATATATCAACAAGTCCCCCTTGGGATTGATGCCGTGCACAAGGATCTGGCACTCATTTATAAGGAATTTCCAACCTATGTGGAATCAATCCACAAAAGGAAGTAAGCCCAAAACTTTGTGGAAAGCTTCAAACTTCTTCGTAGGCAGAGCCTTTGTGAAAAGGCCTACAATGTTCTCCTGTGTGGGCACATATGCCAAATTGATTTCTCCTATAGAGAACCTCTCCCTAACATAATGATAGTGCACCTCAATGTGCTTAGTACGAGCATGGAACACAAGGTTCCTTGCAACTGCCAATACACTCTGACTGTTAGTGAAGATGGTGGTGATAAAAGACTGAGCAACACCCAAATCAGCCATAAGGCATCTGAGCCACACACACTCAACAGTCAGTATGAAAGCTACCCTATAATCAACCTAGCAACTAGAAGTGACCATAATATGCTGCTTCTTTCTCAAACAAGATATGCACAAGCTACCAAGCATGAAGCGAAAAGCACTGGTGGACACATGTGTTGAGAGCAGCATGGGCACCCAAGGACTGACTAGACAAGGAAGCCAGCGGAGAGAGTCAGAGGGAGGTGAAGGATTAAGTAGACAAAGCAGTCGATGCAAATCTGGCAGATAGGCCCTTCAAATTTTTCCAAATCAACATCTTTATAACAGTGATTCTTATCACTAACAATCATTGTAAATACCATTTCATATTTTTGTAGCTCCATTTTGTGCAAGCCAAGGAGTCCTTGAGCTTGAGGAGCCTTAGAAGTACCTACATATCAATTTTCATATTTTTTAGACTCCGTTTAAGCCCTCAAATTGGCCCTGGAACCTAATTTTTAACTAGGCCGGACACTAGGTCTGGACAGGGCCAAAACCTAGTCAAAAACTATAAATAGAGCTAGAGAGCTCATTTTTGAGGTTAGCTTGTAATTGATTTGAACTTGTAAGAGCTATTTGAAAGTAATCTAAGAACTTCATTGCTTCTCACTCTTTGTCTTGCCTTGTGTGCGTGTGTGTGTGTATGTGTGTGCATGTTAGTGTGCTTCGCACTCACACACTTGTGCCTTCACTTGCTTGAGGTCATCATACCATCCTCACGTCTTCCCGGATTGACATTAAAGGAGGTGCTACTCATCACTGAGCTACACCAAATTTTGGCGCCGTTGCCGGGGATCGAGCTTTGAGGATGAGCGTGTGATGGTAAGACGTAGATTTGAGACGTTGGCATTGTAGGTAATCTCGTTACTTTTCTTATTTTTCTCTTTCTTACCCCACCATCATCATCACCATCATCATCATCACCATCTCCCACCTCCATCTCCATCATCGCAAAAATTTTCAGTTTTTTGACTATATCACCTTCTCCACCTCATTTCCCTCATTCCACTTGTGAGAGAGAGCAAGAGAGCGATCTTGTGTGCACTGTTCTTGCATGTTTTTTGATTTTGCTTGCAGGTATTGGCTATCCCATCACCTCCAACACGTTGCGCACGTACGGAAATGTGGAGAACTGTCTCTGTGTCGCAGGCCTCTGTCAATCGCGATTGACAGAAAATTTCATCTATTGGTAAAACTAAGTGCACCACAATAGACTAGAGACCTTGCACATCACAAATCCACAAAAATATTTGGAAAATTTGCATTTTTTCAGTCCATCGCGATTGATAGCCAGTCAATCGCGATTCGCACTGTCCATCACAACGGACAGCCAGTCCATCGCGATTGACAGACCCCGACGGACATGTGTCCATCGCGACGGACACCCCTGTCCATCGCGACCAACAGAAAAATCGTGATTGACACCCCATTTCGCCGAGATTCCTGTCCATCGCGACATATAGAGCCCCGATTGACACAAATTCATAGAAAATCCCGAAAATTTCAGTCCATCGCGATTGACACCCATCAATCGCGACCGACAGCCCAGTCCATCGCGATTGACACCAGTCCATCGTGATTGAAACCAGTCCATCGCGATTGACACCAGTCCATCGCGATTGACAGCCCAGTCGATCGCGATTGACAGCCATTTTTGGCTAAATTTTTAGGGTTTTTTAAATTGAAGATTTTGGCTAATTTTGGACATGGATAATGGACTTTAGAGCACAAAAGGAGGCTATAGGTAAATAACCCGAGGAAAACCTGTTGCCCTGTTGGCCTGTTTGAACCCTGTTTTAATCCCTGAAGCCTGAACTGACATAACTTTCTCATACGAAATCTGTTTGCGGTGATTCTTGTTTTGTTGGAAAGCTCGTGGGGAGTACAACCAAAACTTCCACTAGTTATGTGAAAATTAATATCAGGATTATTAGATAGGGTATTTTGAAGTTGACCATACCCCGAGGTAGGAAAACTGAGGGATCCTTGGGATTGTTTTCCATAAAGGCAAAGGATAATTTGGTCTGTGAGTTACATGCATGAAAGTGGTCTATTGTGTCATTTGAATCTAAGTCTTGAGCTAATCGTGGGACTTTTACAGGTCTAGTAAGAGCACTTGAGGGCATTCTATGCCAGAGTAAGTGCAAGCTTGGGAACACGCTTCCTGGGCACTCAAGGGCAACCAAGAAGGAAACAAAAGGTTGGAAATTCTCAACTCCCTTTGTCAATTCCTAGCTTAGGCTAAGAACGACTAGTGATAGGAGTAAGCCAGGGCGGCGATAGGTATCAATCAAGTTGAAGACTACCTATGCACTCAAGTTCAAGATTAAACATAATCTCTTTGTGATGCGATAACCTTAAAGGAAAGAATCTAACGTGGAACGATCAACTTACAGTGCAAAAATTAACTCAAATATTCTTGACGACGTGATATCAGACAAGACCATAAACACGGTAAGCAACTAAAAAAGAATCAAGTAACTGATACAAAAGAACTCAGCAACGAGGTTGTACTTGGGCAAATTTGGGCTATTCAATTAGGCTTATGAACCTTAGATCAGGGTGACATCTAGGGAGAGATAGACAAAGTCTTAGGTCTTCAAAGGCTAGTGTCAACCACACTGCTAGGTCTTGGGTCCAGCAGTTGAGCCACCACTCATACTACCCTAGCTCTGAGACTAGTGAATCAGAGATGTCTCAAGGCATGGACCGACCTACGGGAAGTTCAGGAGTGCCATACTTACACAGGGTAGAAGGCCCGTACAAGACGCAGCTGGAATACCTGAGGACCAACCGATTAGGTGCTAGCATCTATGAGGACGGTCTAGGAAGATCCATGGTCCAGATTAAAAACCCTGACCAATCCATAGGACTAGAGCACCCAGCTGTCAAGTTTGAAAACGGAGCATACTTGGACAAAGAAGGAACCATATACGTAGTCACCAGTCACCCAGATAGGACAGACGAATTCGGGAATGTGATCCCTGAGACGGACATAGATGACCTAGAACAAGGAAACATGGGTGTAGAGCCCAGGAACCCTCGAGGGAAATCTATTCTTACGAGAATTCTCACTCCTGAGTGGATTCCCCAGGACAACAAGAGCATAGATGTGCTTCTGAACCGAGAGACTGATGAAGCCTTTTGGAGGTATAAATCTGATCGGCCAAATGATATAGGAACAATCATGATTTATGAGTTTAAAGATCCAGATAGCCCAGGCAGAGTGACCTACTTAGATCACGCTTCAGAAAGGATCTTTGTGGTTATAGAACATGACAGGCATGCTTATACTTGGAAGGGTGAATTCGTTTTCTCCCAACCAAGATCGAACGTGTCCTATGGCCACCCGGGAGCTGGAATGTCCCATGCTGATGGAACTCAAAGAGATAGAAGTAGAGATAGGCCAGAAGTAAGCTTTGCCAACCCAGGGGGCAGAGAAAGAACGAGGACGGAAACAAATAGAGTAGAACCTGAGGTACTTAGAGCTCCCAGGAATCAAAGAAATGCGGATGAGTTCCCTCTACCACGACCTAGAGAGCACACAAGGATTTTGAGACCGACTCAGCTAGTTAAGTCCATGAAGAACTACTTCGATGGCACAGGAGATCCATACGATCATGTGGCAGAGTTTAGACAAGTCTTGAGAGCTGAACAAGTGGAGGATCTATTCACGCAGTACAATTCCTTTGGTCTAACCCTTAGGAACACAGCCCTTACGTGGTTTCAACCATTGAATGAGAGACAATTCAGGTGTATAGACCAACTTCTAGAGGCATTCATTATCGAATTCTCTAAAAGTGGCATAAGACATAACACTTCCTCGTTGATTCACAGCTTCAAGCAAACCCCTCAAGAAACCGTGAGACTTGCAGGAAGAAGATTTAGGCAATACTTAGAAAGATGCCCTGTTTCGGAGCTACCCACACCAGCTAAGCAAGTGGCTTTATTCTTGGATGGATTGCTAAGTACCAAATTGAGATCTTATGTGTACTTGAAGGACCTTAGGACCATAGAAGAGTGTGTACGCATGTGCATTGACATCGAGGATAACCTAGGGGAGGAGTTAGAGCTTTCCAAAATATACAAAGATTCAGATAGTGCCTCTAGCCTCTCTTCCACGCAGTCCACATCGATTGAGGAACTTGCAGAGAAAGTAGCTCAGAAATTAGGTGTCACTAGCAAACAGATCCCAAGGTTTGCCCCTGTGAAAAGATGTTATACTTGTGGTGGTGACCATATGGCAAATGTATGTCCCATTATGGCTCAACCCCAAGTAAATCCTAGTAGCCAGTACTGCACCATAGAACGGAGGTACACCAATCACACCGCACAAGATTGCCCCTACAATAAGCAAGCCGTTAGGCAGACGTACCCTCAGCCATACCCTCAACAAGGCAGATACCAGAATCAATACCCACCACAACAGTATACTAGGCCTCAGCAAAATTACCAACCGCAATATCAGGCCCAACTGAGACCCGAGCCAATGCTAGCACAACAACCACCTACTCCTACTAATGTGATCCCAGTAAAATATGCAGCTGCAGAAGAAAACCTGACCAGAGCTATAGTCCCTGTAACACCATTGCTTTCTGAAAGTGACCCGAGTGACCATAGTTTCGATTCTACACATGTTGATAGCCCCCAGGCCTACTACATGCAGTCTCCTGAACATGGTGAGTCCTACTATAGTGAAGAGCCAAATGAACCTAGTTGGGAGTCAGATTACACAAACGTCATGTATGCAAACCCCAACCCTAGACCTCAACCTAGGCAAGTAAGACCCCCATTCCCTAGAGGACCATGCTACAGATGTCAGGGAGATCATCTCATTCGTGATTGTCCCTTGCCTCCACCTACACCACCCCAGTCAGTGACGATCTAGGGCTATTGCCAGGAGTGTGGAAAGGTGCATCTCTTACGAGATTGTCCAAAGAATCCCAGCAATATGCCAAAAATCACTCCCATTAACGTTATTGGGTTAGTAGTAGACTCCACAGGAAGTGTCACTTCCACTGCACCGATACAAGTGGTCACTAGAGCCCAAGCTTTGCAGCAGAACCAAAGTGTAGGCCAGGAAAAGAGCCCAGATGTTAGTGAAACAGAGAGCATGACAAAGAAAAGGACTAGAGCTTGGAGAGATAGTCATGAAAGAATGAAAAGGCAATGGGCAAAAAAGATGAGTGAACTCGAGGAAAGCCTAAGAGAAACAAAGGCCAGGATAACTGAACTCACATCTCAAACTCCCTCTCACACTACCACATCACCACCATTCCCATCTCCATCCGACCCGCCACCTTCCAACCTGCCTCAACAAATTCCACCACCCCCTAGAGTAGGATCAGTCCTAGCGGATCCCACTCTCGAGGACCTTAATATGATGCTTAAAGCATATCAGGCCAGAATCCAAGAAGGGCCAAACGTAACTGATCATGAAAAGTGTTACCCTAGAGCAGAACTAGAGCTAGAATGAACCAAAATTTGTGCTAAGATGGTGGAATTGGCTCAGACCATGTTTGAAGCCAGTCGCCTATTTAACATCTCTAGTTTAGCGAAGACACAGTTGCACTTTGATGGACTGTTAGAAAGAATAGAGAAGCTAATTGCACAATCAGAAAAGGAACCCGCCTCTCAACACAAGGACAAGGCAAGTGAAAGAGTGAGCCTTCCTGCCCAGGAAGCCTATGTGCCTAACTCTACGGAGCAAGACACATCATCTTCTATGAATCGGTTCACACCAGAATTCCTATGAGAGATTCAAGAAGACAAATGGGCTAAAGAAAGTGAAGTCCCTCCTCCCATTGAACTTGTGGATGATGCACATGACCAATTCCCACAAGACATCCCATCCATTTATGAGGAGCAGGAGAGCACCCAATCTCAGGAAAGATTAGACTTTGAGTCTAACTCTCTACAAGAATTACCCCACTTCATAGGCCCATGGGAAGCTAAGTCTACTTGTATGAGAGCACCCACGGTCATGGTACGAAATGAGGACTCAGTCATACCTAGGAACACAGAGTTAGTGAAAAACACTAAAGTACAATGCAACCTCACCTTAGAAGAGCTACTCAAAGTAAGGCCAGAGCTATGGAAACATGTAGCCAAACAAGTACTAGAGATAGCAAAACCTCGTTCCCAGGTAGGTTCCCAGAGAACAGTGCCAGAAATACCATTGGACAAGATAGGAGACATGAGTGAGGGCGAAGAGGGAAACACATATCTTCCTATCACCCATCAAGGATACACCACCAAGGCCATTCTAGACTCAGGCGCAGGTGTTGCAATTGCTACCACTTCCCTATGGAAGCGTTGGGGCAAGCCAGCACTCAAGCCCACGAGGATGAAATTGCAGATGGCCGATGGTCACATAGAAAGACCCTTAGGCTTGCTAGAAGGAATAACTCTCACCACATGTGGTGTTGAGTTCGAGCATACATTCACTATATGTGATTTTAGCAAGAACCATGCCTATGAAATGATCTTGGGACGACCTTTTATGCGACAGTTGCAAGTGGTATAGGATTGGGGAACCAATTCTTTGTACCTGCAACACTTAGGTGTTACGACCAAAGTAAATCTTAAAGATTACTCTCATAGAGATGTCCCTCTTATCCAATGGAATGCCATCCATAGAGCCAAAGATGATATAGAAATGTGCATTCCATAGGATCAGGATCCTCATGGATGCATGAAGACACCCACTTATGGATGTGCAAAGTGGCAGTAGAAGAGGAGAAAAGAGAGAAAGCCAGAGAGATAGGTGTGAAGGAAACACATAGATCAATTCAAGACCCAGCCTATGCACCTGTAGTCTTTCCTGACGAAGAATTTGAACCCCATGGCTGGGCAGAAATCTTAGCAACAATGGATGTAGCCATCAATGAGGAACAATGGACACCCCATTGTGATGAGGATGGCTATGACATTTCAGTCTTCTCCATAGAGCCAATCATGGGAGAGGCAGTGTTAGAAGAGTGTGAACCTAGCCCTGATGCATTTGAGGATGCAAGTGACTCCGATCTACAGTCAATCATTATGGACCCACCTTTTGCATCAGATGAAGAAGACTTCTATCAAGTAGAATTTCAACCCCAGAGGTATGGAGAGCTTACAAATGATGTAAGGCTAGCCACACATGTGACCTCGAAGGAAGAAGGAAAGAAAAGAAAGAAGAGAGAAGTCTCACCAGAAGAGGAACAATCTTTGTTTGAGGTCCCGGAAAATTTTAAGAAGTATGAGATAGATGACAGGAGAGTCATGATCAGAATGCCTAAACGAGAGGCGCAATCAGGGGAGGCCTATGATAACAAAGAAACCACCAAGAAAATAGTGGTAGCTGTGGAAGAAGTAGAAGAGAGATGCACGTACATAGGCCATGACCTGACGGAAGAGGAAGAACAAGAGCTAATAGCCTTGCTGAGAGAATACAGAGATGTATTCGCTTGGAGTTACAAGGACTTGAAAGGTGTGGACCCTAACATATGCTCACACACCATCCCCATGACCTCAGATGCCAAACCCTCTAAGCAAAAGCCATATACATATAATGATAATTACGCTGCCAAGATAGATAGATTGGTTGAAGCTGGATTCATCTATGAAATTGAGCACACTGAGTGGGTATCCCCCATCGTAGTGGTGCCCAAGAAAAACAGAAAGTTGCGTGTGTGCATTAACTTGAAGAAGGTTAATGCAGCCACAATTCGAGATAACTATCCGCTTCCTATCACAGAGCATCTCTTAAAAAGAGTGGCAGGCAAGGAAGTGTACAGCTTCCTTGATGGATTTTCGGGCTACAATCAAGTAGCCATAGCTCCAGAAGATCAGCATAAGACGGCATTTGCCACTGAATGGGGCATATTTGCCTTTAGAGTAATGCCATTTGGGCTTACCAATGCACCAGCAACCTTCCAGAGGCTGATGTGCCATGTATTTAAAGAGTTCCTGAGGAAGAACTTAGAAGTCTATGTTGATGATCTTTGTGCTCATTCCAACATTAGACAAACCCATATTCCTGAACTCAAACAAATCTTTGACAAATGTAGAGAATATCAAGTCTGCCTGAACCCAGAAAAGTGCGTCTTTATGGTCAGGCAAGGCAAGATTCTAGGACACATTTGGGGCATTGTGGTTATTATCGACGGTTCATTCACATGTATGCTGTCATTGCAAAGCCCATGTACAGACTTCTGACTAACTTTGAGTGGACTGATGAATGTGAGAATTCCTTCAATGAGCTTAAACGGTGATTATGTTCAGCACCAATCTTAACCACACTAGATTGGAATAAGCCTTTCCATGTTCATGTGGATGCATCCAATTATGCTATTGGGTGTGTACTCGCGCAACCTACTGGTGAAGGTAATATGGATCTTCCAATTGCCTATGCTAGTAAACAATTGAATGTAGCTGAAGGAAATTATACAACCACCGAACGAGAAGGATTAGGCATGGTATATGCAGTTAAAAAGTTTAGACATTATTTTCTTGCAAATAAGTTTAAATTTTTTACTGACCATCAGGCACTGCTATATCTCGTGAACAAGCCATGCAATACAGGTAGATTAGTAAGATGGTTTCTCTTACTAATGGAATATGACTTCGAGGTTGTGGTAAGGAAAGGTAGGACGCACTTGAGAGCAGACCATCTCTCTAGACTCACATCTGGAGAAGCCCCACAAGGAGTGTCAGATGACCTTCTTGATGCTTACTTGTTTAATTTGGAAGTGGTGCCGCAGTGGGCTAAACCATTAGTGCCAGTATTGACATACGGGCCTAACCATCCAGTAATAAACACACAGGATAGAGAGGTAGTAAAAGCCCAAAAATATCACATCATGGCAGGTAGTATGTACAAACACACAGACCAAGGGATCTTGGCTTGTTGTGTAGAAGAGGATGAGTACGCTAAATGATTGCAATTAGCACATGTAGGTGCATTAGAGCAACACTACTCAAAGCAACAAACCCTGCAGACACTAAGGAGACTCGAAGTGCATTGGCCTACTATGGAGGCTGATGTCCAAAAGTTGTGCAAGGAATGCCCAATCTGTTGTATTAAACCACCTGTCGAACATGCCACTCTTTATCAAGTGTCCATAGTGCCAGATTGGAGTGAACCACTAGTATCCTTCCTGAGGACGAAAACATTCCCTCCGGACATGACTCTGGCTAGGAAAAGGAGTTTAGAACAAGAAGCCCAGGATTACTCACTCATTGGTGATAATCTATACAAGCGTGGTAAAGATGGTTACCTGAGACTATGTGTCCATGAAAGTGAATATCTCAAAATCTTGGAAACCGCTCACCAAGGTGTAGCAGGAGGACACTTTGGACCAGATCGGGTGATCAAGGCAATACTATTTGCGGGCTTTTGGTGGTCGACCCTTCATATGGATGCACATACCTATGTGAAACGGTGTGATTGTTTGTCAAAGAACTTAGTATCCTATACGCAAAGATGAGATGCCACTGAAACCCATGATGGGAGGACGTGCATTCTCTAAGTGGGAATAGACTTTGTAGGTCTTATTAACCGCCCAGCCAAGAGTTCACATGTTGAATACATCATTGTTGCGACAGACTATCTAACAAAGTGGGTAGAGGTAAAAGCCACAACGAAGAACGATGCTCAAACAACAGCTAAGTTTTTATTTGAGAATGTGTTCACTAGATACGGGCTACCTATAGAATTAGTTAGTGATAGAGGCACTCACTTCTTGAATGAAGTTATTGAAAATCTGCTCCAAGAATTCTTGGTAGTACATAAGAAGTCTGCCCCCTATCACCCTCAAGCTAATGGCCAAGCTGAGAGCACCAATAAGATCTTATGCAATGTACTGACAAAATTAGTGAACAATAAACGCTCTGATTGGGACAAACAGCTACACCATGCTGTTTGGGCATACCGAGTCGCCTACAAAACGGTACTCCAAGCCACCCCCTTTCAGATGGTATTTGGCCAAAATGCAGTGCTACCCTTGGACTTCTTAATACCTGCATTGAAAGTAGCACAAGAGCATGAATGGATGGGTCATGAACTCTCCTCTAGACTTTTTGACCTTGAACGATTAGGAGAAACAAGACTAAGGGCGGCTGCAGGGATATATGCAGCTAAGAAACGACAGAAGGCCTACTTTGATGCCCATGTGAAGGATAAGGGCTTGAAGGCAGGAGATCTAGTTTTAGTCTACACATTGAAACAACACGCAAGGAAGCTAGAAAAGAGGGGCTACGGACCCATGATCATTAATAGAATCTCAACAAGTGGAGCAGTGCAACTAGCCACATTAGAAGGCGATGTTCTCCCAAGCTACATAAGCGGATGCAGGGTCAAGTTATATCACGAACCTCTCACAGACGAAATGCTAAGTCGACTCAATACTGCTAAGAAACGCAAAGAAGAAGAAAAGCGAATTCGAGAAGAAGCTCAAGCAGAAGCTTTAGAGCGCATACGGAGAATGAAATTAAGAAGACAAGGTAGAGAGCAACCTAGGCTAGATGCCGATGCAGATCAAGGATATCACATGGCTATGTGTGAAGTTTCAGGTATCAGCTCCCATAGGATAATTGATCGACGTCCTTTTATAACCTTAGATATAGGACAAGGAAAGGGTGCAAGGACTGTAAGAGCCTTGATTGACTCAGGTGCAGCCACTAGTGCTGTTAAATTGTCTTAATGTCAAGAGTTGAAATTAACTGTCAATCCTATTGAAGCATATCTCATAGGATTGGGAGGTGTGGAAACCCCTTGCATGGGCGAGGTGGAACTTCCCCTCTATATTCAAGGCGAAGCAATGACAGTCAAAGTACTAGTGTGTCAAGATGAGGACCTCACTGAGCCTCTTGTCTTGGGTTAGGACTGGATCTATGATCATGCAGTCAACCTAAACCTAAGAAGCGGACTTCTTCAGGTATGGGTAAATCGTAGTCGAATTACAGTTGAACTGGAAAATGAGGCACTCAAGGAACTAGGTAAGGCACGAACTCCTGGTCCTTCCAGGTGTGCACATGAAGTTGACCATGCTATTCTTGTCCAAAACAGTGTGATGCAGAAAGAGGACTGTCTCAACAACGGAGTCAAGGATAAGAAGGCACTCCCTTCTGTTCCAAAGGCCAGAGGGATGCAACAACCAAAGGCAGATCGAATACAGAAGAAGCAGAACACTACCTATACTGGAGGCCAAAAAAAGGAGCAAAGCAGATTGTTTCAGCCGATGAAACAAGTATGGAGGCGAAAAGGCAAACACCCTGTTCCGACCAGGCCAACACCACGGCCAAAACCTCTTATTAGTAATCAACAACACGACACTAATAAGAAGTCCTTCATAAATTCTTCTGCAAAAGTGAAGTCTATTTGGGTACCCAAGAAGTCAATGAAGGCCAGCCCACAATCACGACAAATCACGGTGCCTAAGGCTTGCTTGCGGGCTCAAATAGCTACACCAAGGCCAAACCCTGTACAACATGTTTCACTCACGCGAACATCGGAGGCCCAGTCTTACACATCATGCATGAACACGTATTCTTCCATGAGCACAAGTAGAATCACTTGTAAATGGGTCCCTAAAAAGCCCCATTTTTCAAGCAAATACCCTATCACACTCTCCAGAGTCTCCACAAAGTCAAGATTAGAACCTACCCATTGCATTTGGCAACCTAAAACTTGTAATAAACCCCCGGACCCCTGTTGTAAATCCATGTCCACCTACTAACTACGTCACTCTCACACTACATCATTCCGCTTAGTTCTTAGGTCTACCCAATTCCTAACTACACACACAAGCACCGAGCACTTCCTAACCCTCTAACCTCTCCCGAACCTCATGTTAATGTTGTAACGGGGACACAGTGTCATTTTTGTGTCCATTGCAATGTTAACATTTATTCATATATTCTCATAGAACCAGCTGCGAAGTTTTCAACATGGCTGAGGCGCTAGGAACTAGCTCTCAAACAGAAACGAGCCAGCAAGTGGTGGACTTAGACAGTTTACCCGTTTTGCCTGAGACAAATGAAAAACCAGAAGAATTGCAGGCCATCAAAATCATACCTATTGCGGACCCTCCCAGTGGCCATACCATGCCCGTAGGAAAAGCTTCCCACTGGTTTAGTGAAGTTGCAGGACCCTTGGGAGAGGGAACATACCTATGGGAATCAGAGTTGGACTTCAATGGGAAGCAAGGTAAATACCATTTCTTTACAAGAGAATTCGAGAAGTTACAAAATGTAGAAGGTCTACGTTCGATATGGGAGAAGGAAGGATTGGATGCATATTTCAGTGCACGGCTCCCAAAGCCTGACTTCATGCGATGCTACTATCTCATCAACACCTTGACTCCAAACAAGAACCCAAAAGGTGCAAGCTCATTTGTAATCCCATCTCTAACAAAAGGAAATGAGCTCAAGAGGTTTAGATTATCCAACAACTTGGTGAGGGAGGCTCTAGATATGCGCGGAATGCATATTCCTACAGAGAAGGAAACCCTAGTACCGGATTACATGAAGAATCGAAGTCTCACCAAACTCAAGGACATGGTGTCCATGATGCCTAATATTGCAATACACCTTCGCATGTGCATGCAACACTTTGCTTTTCCTGCCCAAGATAGATTCACCATGCTGCCCAAAAAGATTTGGTTTAGTTTGTATCTGGCAGAGACACAGAGCCTCACCATCAACTTACCCCACTGGATAATTGATCAGATACACCTATGTTGGCAGCAGTCAGGGAACCAAAGGAGCCACAAGACGAAGAGAGTCAGAGCGAAGGGACAACACAAGCAGACATGGCAGTCAAAGAAGATCTGGCAAGTAGGCCATCTAAATTTTTTAGACATCAAGGAGTTGAGCACACAAGAAGAAAGATCAAGTAGGGAGCTCAAAGGTATGTATGACAAATCAATAGAGAAAATCCCTACACAAATAGTGATTTTCATCACTAAAAACCATTGTAAATATCATTTCGTATTTTTGTAGCTCCATTTCGTGCAAGCCAAGGAGTCCTTGAGCTTGAGGAGCTTTAGAAGTATCTACCTGCCAATTTTCATATTTTTTAGATCTCGTTTGAGCCCTCTAATAAGCCCTGGAACCTAATTTTTAACTAGGCCCAACACTAGGTCTGAACAGGGCCAAAGCTAGTCAAAAACTATAAAAGGAGCTAGAGAGCTCATTTTTGAGGTTGGATTGTCATTGAAATGAACTTGTAAGAGCTTTTTGAAAGTAATCTAAAGAACTCCATTGCTTCTCACCCTTCGCCTTACCTTGTGTGTGCGTGTGTGTGTATGTGTGTGCATGTTAGTGTGCTTCTCACTCATGCACTTGTGCCTTCACTTGCTCGAGGTCTTCATACCATCCTCACGTCTTCCCGGATTGACAATAAAGGAGGTGCTACTCATCACTGAGCTACACCAAATTTTGGCGCCGTTGCCGGGGATCGAGCTTTGAGGACGAGCGTGTGATGGTAATACGTAGATTGGAGACGTTGGAGTTGTAGGTAATTTCTTTACTTTTCCTATTTTTCTCTTTCTTACCTTACCACCATCATCACCATCATCATCATCACCATCTTCCACCTCCATTTCCATCATCGTGAAAATTTCAGTTTTTTGATCATATCACCTTCTCCACCTCATTTCCCTCATTTCACTTGTGAGAGAGAGCGAGAGAGCGAAATTGTGTGTGCTGTTTTTGCATGTTTTTTGAGCTGTATTGCAGGTACAGGCCGCATCATCGTCCCCAGCACTCTACGCAGGTACGGAATTCTCGGTAATTGTCTATGTGTCGTCGACCTCTGTCAATCGCGATCGACAGAAAAAATGCTCAAATTGCCAAACAAAGTGCAAAACCATGATCTACAGGCCTAGAGCTTCCCAAAAATGTGCTTAGAATTTTGAAACTCCTCAGATTTCTGTCAATCGTGATCGCTCTGTCAATCGCGATCGACAAACCACGACGGACAGACCTGTCAATCGCGATCGACAAGTCAATCGCGACTGGCAGCCCACGATGGCTCTGTCGATTGCGACCGACAGGGTCAACGACCGATTGACCACGACTGACGGATCATACGCGTGACACGTGTCAATCGCGATCGAGTCATCAATCGCGATCGACCCATCAATCGCGACTGACAGCCCACGACGGCTCTGTCAATCGCGACCGACACAGTCAACGATTGTTTGACCACGACGGACAGACCCTCGCGACCGACCTGTCAATCGCGATCGACCCATCAATCGCGACTGACACACTCAACGACCCTTTGACCATGACTGATTGCGATCGACACACTCAATTGCGATCGACACATCAATCGCGACTGACCTGTCAATCGCGACTGACAGAACTTGCGAACGCGTTAGAAGGGCAAATTTGGCCAATTTTCTAGGGTAAAGAATAGGGGGCTAATTTGGCCAATTTGTGGGACAAACACTCGGGGTTAGCATTGCATGTTGAGGCCGCAACCCAAGTAATTCAAGAATTTTTGCCTGCTTGATTAAACTGTTTTGAACCCTGTTTTAATCCCTGAAGCCTGAACTGACATAACTTCCTCATAGGAAATCCAATTGTTGTGATTCTTGTTTTGTCGGAAAGCTCGTGAGGAGTACAACCAAAACTTCCACTGGTTATGTGAAAATTAAGATCAAGATTATTAGATAGGGTTTTTTGAAGTTAACCATAACCGAGGTAGGAAAACTGAGGGATCCTTGGGATTGTTTTTTATAAAGGCAAGAGATAATTTGGTCGGTGAGTCATATGCATGAAAGTGGTTTAGTCTGTCATTTGAATTTAAGTCTGGAGCTAATCTTGGGACTAATGCAGGTCTATTGAGAAGCAATTGAGAGCGTCCAAGCAAGGGCTTTGTGCAAGCTTGAGAATCAACTTCTCGAGCACTAAAGAGCAAGGATCAGCAAGAAAGGTCGGAATACTCTCAACTCCCCTTCGTCAATTCCTAGCTTAGGCTAAGAACAACTAGAGGTAGGAGTAAGTCAGGGCGACGATAGGCAATTATCAAGTTGAAGCATACCTAAACTTTCAAGTTCAAGCTAAGAACATAATCTTTGTACTGTCGAGAACTTTAAAGGAAAAGAACTTAACGTGGAACGATCAACTTTAAGTGCGGAACTACACTCAAATATACCTTACGACGTGATATCAGACAAGAATTTTAACACGGGAATCAACTAAAAAGAATCAAGTAACTGATACAAAAGGACTCTGCAACGAGGTTGTACTTGGGCAAATTTGGGCTATCCAATTAGGCTTATGAACCTTAGATCAGGGCGACATCTAGTAAGGGATAGACAAAGCCTTAGGTCTTCAGAGGCTAGTGTCAACCACACTACTAGGTCGTGGGCCTAGCAGTTGAGCCACCACTCATACTACCCAAGTTCTGAGACTAGTGAATCCGAGATGTCTCAAGGTATGGAGAGACCTACAGGAAGTTCAGGAGTGCCATACTTGCACAGGGTAGAAGGCCCTTACAAAACGCAGTTGGAATACCTTAGGACCAACCGATTAGGTGCAAGCATCTATGAGGACGGCCTAGGAAGATCTGTGGTACATATTAAGAATCCTGATCAATCCATTGGACTAGAGCACCCAGCTGTCAAGTTTGAAAACGGAGCATACTTGGACAAAGAAGGAACCATATACGTAGTCACCAGTCACCCAGATAGAACGGACAAATTTGGAAATGTGATCCCAGAAGCGGACTTAGGGGACCTAGAGCAAGGAAACATGGGTACAGAACCTAGAACCCCTCGAGGCAAATCGGTTCTCACTAGGATTATCACACCAGAGTGGATTCCCCAGGATAATAAGAGCATAGTGCTCCTCAATCGAGAAACTGACGAAGCCTTTTGGAGGTATAAATCTGATCAGCCAACTGATATAGGAACAATCATGATCTATGAGTTTAAGGATCCTGATAGCCCAGGCAGAGTGACCTACTTAGATCACGCTTCGGAGAGGATCTAGAAGACACTGTCATCAAGTCCGAGTATTTCAGACGTATGTCCCATCACAGGTGGATAGGGACCAATGATGATCAGTATGTGCCATATTGCATATTATTGGCTGATTACAACGCAGAGATCCAACGACAATGTGGGAAGGCCCCCACCTTTGCCACCCAGTTTGGCCCCGATGATATACCAGAGAGTGCAAAAAGAGGTTCTATTCATCAACCCACTTGGAGGATCCGTCTCTTGGAGACTTATCCTGAAATGGTACGAACCTGGAATAACATGCCCCTCTTTATTAAGTACAATCCTTGTTATGCAACACGAACACCACACTCACTTCACCTACCATACCCACCTACATGGTAGCCCCTATACACACCACTCTGTCTGACCCAATGGACATTTCATTCACCACAGCACCTCTCCCCACAATTCCACCCCCTTCCCCTCCACTACCCCCCACCTCACCACTCACCACATCAGTGGCACACACAGCATTCACTACCTCCCTCCCCAATCCCACCTCCCCTGCATTTCAAACTTTTCCCCTTGCATCTCATAATGTAAATAGCACGTTCAATACATTACTTCAGTGTGCCCATCAACTACAACAAGAATACCATCAATTGGAAGAACGCACTGCTGCCCTCCAAGCAGAATCTCAGCGTCTGCAAGCTAGAGTCACCACTCTTGAAGTTGATTACCAAACACTCCTAACCGAGCATACCACACTTTAGAAATTCAAGTTCTAGATTGGGTCAAAAGGGTCGAGAAAGTGGGTAAGACACATGATGATCGCGTTGCCGTGCAAATGCAATCTCTCACAAATCTGGAAGAAACTGTCCTTCGGTCTTCTTACTTTCAGAACCTATCCCACCAACGGTTAATCACAACATCAGAGTCGCAATACATGCCTTATTTTGTCTTGCTACATGATTATAATGCAGAAGTTAAAAGACATACAGGGAAGGAGCCCACATTCGCCACTCAATTTGAGCTAGAGGATTTATCGACAGATGCTCGTGCTGGCTCGATCTTCCAACCTAATTGGCGTGCACGTCTACTAACCGATTACCCTGAGATGATGAGCACATGGGCAACCAGGCCACAGTATATCAAGTATAATCCATGTTATTGCCCAATGGTACGTCGTAGATCATGGCAAGCATTTGCGATCAAGGTACGCAACAATAAAGAATGCTCGGCTTGGGTTAACTATCCATATTTTGCTCCACCTCGAGGGACCCCAACCGTAGCCTACATGATATCAACAATTTGGCACTGGTCCACACGTCTAAATAATGTACCCGACATAGCAGCAAAAATGTGTATGAAAATATTCGAGCTCATGACCATTGTCTTCAAAACCTTTCGGATGGTACAAGCTCCATACATCTCTGCCCCTGGATTCTCTCAAGGTAACAAGGATTTAGTCTACGACATGAGCCAGACTCCCTCGGTCACTATAATCTTTGCCTGGCATGCACGAATAAAGTACTTACCCGCATGCTTCAAGCAGACATTTGAGGAAATGTTCTCTACGGGATTCTGGGAATATCATTCGGAAATTTTCATTCCCAGACCAACACATTTGCTACATCTATTCGCAGTAGAACAAGCCATCCATGCAGATCAGTTACGTCTGCCACATCCGAACATTCCAGGACCAATTGATTGGGATCGCATGATGACAAACTTGGCCATAGGACTACGCATACAAGAACATCAGCTTGCCACTTAGGTTGTGGAATATTACATCCAACACTCCCAGCAACAAGGGTCTGTCAGGGACGACAGACGCGAGAGAGGGGGGGTGTTGAGAGCAGCATGGGCACCCAAGGACTGACTAGACAAGGAAGCCAGCGGAGAGAGTCAGAGCGAGGTCAAGGATTAAGTAGACAAAGCAGTCGATGCAAATCTGGCAGATAGGCCCTTCAAATTTTTCCAAATCAACATCTTTATAACATTGATTCTTATCACTAACAATCATTGTAAATACCATTTCATACTTTTGTAGCTCCATTTTGTGCAAGCCAAGGAGTCCTTGAGCTTGAGGAGCCTTAGAAGTACCTACATATCAATTTTCGTATTTTTTAGACTCCGTTTAAGCCCTCAAATTGGCCTTGGAACCTAATTTTTAATTAGGCCGGACACTAGGTTTGGAGAGGGCCAAAACCTAGTCAAAAACTATAAATAGAGCTAGAGAGCTCATTTTTGAGGTTAGCTTGTAATTGATTTGAACTTGTAAGAGCTATTTGAAAGTAATCTAAGAACTTCATTGCTTCTCACTCTTTGTCTTGCCTTGTGTGCGCGTGTGTGTGTATGTGTGTGCATGTTAGTGTGCTTCGCACTCACGCACTTGTGCCTTCACTTGCTCGAGGTCATCATACCATCCTCACGTCTTCCCGGATTGACATTAAAGGAGGTGCTACTCATCACTGAGCTACAACATGAGTGTCATAGTGGGCAACCTAGTAAGAGTCAAAAAATCATGTAAATTTGGTGGTAGTGATCCCACCTTGGGATAAAACAATCCAAGTATTCAGGTACCACTCAAGTAGCAAAAGATGTGCTTTACCACCTACCAATGCTTGACACCTAGGCAATACATAAACTTGCTCATCTGTGAAACTACAAATTGAATATTTGGCCAAGTAATGCATAAGTAAATCAAGCATCCAATAGCCTGCTGATAGAGAACAACATCAGTTGCATCTCCAACATCATGAAGACTCAATCATAAACTGTCTCCATATGAGTGGCAATAGGTTTGCAATCTTCAAGGCCAAAACATTGCAATAATGTGTCAATATATTTGGTTTGATGCAAATCTGTTATGCCATAACCTTGCATAAATTAAATGCCCAAATAATGATGCAAATGCCCTAAATCTGACATCTCAAATGAGGCATGTAAATCAGCCTTTAAATCAGCAATATGCTTTTTATTAGGACTAATGAGTATCATGTCATCAATAATGACAACAATGATCAGAAGCACATCATTTTCACATTTAATATACAAGGTGCTCTTAGTTGGGTTGTTCTCAAAACCATGTGCAACCAAGTAGGCATGTAGCTTTTCATATCAAGCACATGGTGTTTGCTTCAAACCATACAATGCCTTTTTCAACCTGCACACTTTGTTTTCATGCCCTTTCTGCACAAAACCATGCGGCTAAAAAACATACACTTCTTCATGCAATTCACCCTTCAAAAATGTTGTTTTAATGTCCTACTGACATACATTCCAATTGTGATGAGCTAAAAGTTCACAAATGCTCTGAATAGTAGTCATTTGGCATGTAGGAGCAAAGGTCTCATCAAAATCAATGCCTTTTTCTTGAGCATAACCTTTTGCAACAAGCCTTGCCTTATACCTATCAATTGTTCCATCAAGCTTACATTTCAGCTTGTATACCCACTTAGTCCGAATAGCCTTCTTGCCAGGATGCAAGTCACATAATTACTAGGTACCATTCTTCATAATAGAATCATATTTAGATTGCATAGAAGCCATCCAATTTTTTAAATTTTTTGCTTCATCAAACAAAACAGGCTCATTCTCATCACAGAGACTAGAAGCAGCCATAGCATAGCAATCTGATGCAAAAGAAGCACTATGAGAACCAAAAAAAGTATGATATGATAGAGGTGGATCTAATTTGCTATCTCCCAAAGTTTGCACCAGCCATTTTAGCATAATTTATGCCTCCTCAATATCTGCTCTCTCATCAACAAGTGCATCATGTAAATCCGCATAAAAAAGGAATGATCTACATCATCACATGAAATCTGTAAAGGCTAAGAAGTTGCCTTATTAGGATGAGCACTAGAATTTCCACCTATAAAAAGAGGCAACAAAGTGTCATACATGTCTTTGGAGCAAGCTCATGTCTCCTTAGTACATGAACATAATGGCTGAATAGCATCTTTTACAAAAAAAACATCATAGCTAACCAAAATGCATTTATTATGTGGATGATACAGATGATAGTCTTTGCTTTCGAAATTGTACCAAACAAAAATACATTTCATTGATTTCTTATGTTGTTGTTCAAGCACTAATGCATATGCCAAACAACCAATGATATGCAGGTGAGCAACAGATGGCTTACGACAATGCCAAGTCACATATGGAGTGATACACTACAATGCTTTAGTGGGACACTAGTTAAGTACATATGTTGCACACATAATAGCCTCAAGCTAGGAACTATGTGGTAAAGCCTGACTCTTGACCATACACCTCGTCATCTCCATCCATGACCTATTCTTCCTTTTAGCAACTCCATTCTATTGAGGTGTATATGGCACTATACACTGAATATTTATGCCACGTTCAACGAGAAATGCATTAAGGTCATAAGACATATATCCCCCCCCCTCGATCAATATGAAGGGTGCCCATTTTACATGTTGATAGATTTTCAGCCAAAACCAAAAACTATTTGAGGCTCATAAACACTTTGGGCTTTGCTTTTAGTGGATACACCATGCATGCCAAGAAAAATCATCAATGAAAGTCATGAAGTAAAGGTAGTTTCCAAAACAAGGTGTCTGCATAGGACCAGAGACATCACTGTGAACAAGCTGCAATTTTTGAGTAGTTCGAACTAAACCATCTTTTGGGAAGGAGGAATGCTGCATTTTGCCCACAAAGAGGACACCATTTCAGATTTTTCTAGGCATAGCAAACTAACAAAATTCAAATGACCAAAGCATGCGTGCCAAAGCTTATACAGCCCACAACATAAAATGCCAAAAGAAATAATGGCATCACCATTTGACATATCATGAACTATACATATGTCATCAAAAAATTTCACAACCAGGCCAATCTTGGCTAATGCTACAACTAGTAACAGATTTTTCTTGATCCCTAGCACAAATAAAGCATTCGACAATGTAAAAGAACTACCATCAACAGTTGCAGAATGATCTTACCAACTTGCATGATAGAATAAGAGGAGGTGTTGGTGCATGTGACAATATTCCCTATAGGGGACGGCTCAAGTGAATTCAAGAAACTGCATTGCGAGGTAATATGTTTGGTTGCCCCACTATCAAAGTACCAAACATCTAAGTATACAGACATACAGTGCTCATGAGAAGATGGGTCAAAGCTGCAAACAATACTATATGCCCATTCTTCATTTTGCACAAGATTAATAGACTTTGTTTTTGGTATAGAGGCCTATGCAATGACCAGTCCGCCCTCCTTTTTCTTTGCCTCTTTTGCAGCTAATTTTGGACAATTCTTTATGACATGATCATTTCCTTTATAGTACTTACAAAACAATGTTTGGTTTTCTGTTTTTTTCTCGTCTCTATCATCCTTCTTTGATTGTGCAGAATTAGCAGATTTATGCTTACTAGTAGAAGAGCTCTATTTACCTTTGCCCTTCTAACTAGCTAAGAAAGCTTGATCTGCAACACACATAATGGACCTGTTTTGCCTAGACTAATCTTCCTGCAATAGAATAGAGGCTAACTCCTCAAATGTTAAGGCATTTGGATTTCCTTTCATCATCAAATGAAGAGTAGAAGCAAAACTCTTACATGAATCGGGAAGACCATTCAAAACAGTCTACACAAGTGAACTATCAGGCAAGACTTCATCAACAGAAATTAACTGTTGCTTCAGATTTTTTATCTTTGTCAGAAAACTGTCCATGGAATCTCCTTCATTCATGTGCTCACTCTCCAACTTTTTTCCACGGTAATCAACACGAGCCTTATTCCTTGACTCATATAAAGTGGTAAGTGTATCTCAAGCATCCTTTGCTGACACTTTCATATATGTTTGTGGCTTGGTCAGCCATAGATTGTAAATTCGACCGCATTTGTATGACCTACAAAATCTATGATCGTGGTCTATGTACTATGTGTTTTTTGTGTATTCTACAACCCTTGTACGGAGTACTATGTGTGGCACTAGAATTTTGGTTTCTATAGCAAGGGTATCGTTAGGGAGCTCTAAAGAAGGAGAGTGTACCATCATGCATCTCCAAAGAAGTACTTCATTTACTTATGCATAAATTGGCCTAATATTTGGCTATTCATCTCTCAAATAAGTAGGTTTATGCATTTTGGAGCTGTTAAACATTTGCACACCATTAAGATTATCTTTTGCTACTTGAGTGATACCTCATTATTTGGATTGTTTTATCGAGAGAGGGGATCATTACTACGACATTTAAATGCTTTTCTGACTCAAACTAGGCTAGTTTCTATGACATGTGTGTGTCCATCATAGATTTTTGTGCCATGCTTGGTAGCTCATGCATATCTTGGTTGAGCAAGAAGTAGTATACTCTACGTGCTTCTATTTGCGGAGTTGAGTATAGAGCAAATTTTAGAGTAACTATTGCGTGTGTGTGGCTCAAATGTCTTTTGGCTCATTTGGGTGTTTTTCACTACTGATTTGGGTGTTTTTCATTCTTTTTCCACACCACCTTAAGTGATAGAAAGAGTGCATTTGGAACTTGTGAGGAACCTTGTGTTTTGTGCCCCCATAAATTACATTGAAGTACGTTATCATTATGTCAGGGAGAGCATCTCTATTCAAGAGAAGTGTTCAGTTTATGTGCTCACACATGATAATGTTGTAAACCTTTTCACAAAAGCTAGTCTACCTAGGGAGAAGTTTGAATCTTTTTGCAAAGTTTGGGGCTTAATTCCTTTTGTGGATTCATTTCTTTCCACATACCTTGACATTTCCTTATACAAGAGTGCCAACTCCTTGTTCAATGCACCACGCCTCATGATTGTTGGGGCACTTTTTTCCCTGTTTAGGAGGTTTTTTTCTCCTTGACTTGTATATATGCTTACAACCCTAACTGGTCACTCATCTCTTTGTACAATCACTCGCTAATACATTCAGTATTGTGTTGTGCTCCAAGCTTCTTCTTCTTCACTATGATGTTTGTGTGCTACTGCAAACCTCAATCTCCAACAGAAGGTGTTGTGAATTAACACCTCATCTATGGGAGCAATCGGTGATCATCTAAAGATAGAGGATTTCCCAAAAGAAGAAATGAATTATAATAAAGTAGGTGAATGTGTTCCATTAAGACCAAAGAACGTGAATGGAGGCTTTGCTAAGTGGAGAATAGGCCTTATTGGTCCTGTTAATCCCCTTGCTAGGTTTTATCTTACTAAGTGGGTAAAAGCATGGACCAGTATGGAAAATGATGCATAAACAACCAAAACATTTCTTTTTCAGCAAATATTCACAAGGTTTGAGTTTCCTATAGAAATTTCAAGTGATAAAGGACCACAATCCATAACAAAAGCAATGGAATAGTTATTGTATCCACACATATCACTTCCAACATATACTAACTAACCTCCACTAAGTATGATGTGATGAACAAGGGGTTGACACTCATGTATAAGGAAGTATGAATGAATTTGGAGTATAATCAATTTGGTCTCTTATTATGTTTTTCTACATTGGAAAGTTTTCATACACTTGCACTCATCTCTTAGGAAATTTTTTAGCTATTGTATTATTATAAATGGCCACAATGTAGGAATTTCGTTCATGATTGAATG
The DNA here is from genome assembly GCA_020310875.1 of Ceratopteris richardii. Lineage (NCBI taxonomy): Eukaryota > Viridiplantae > Streptophyta > Polypodiopsida > Polypodiales > Pteridaceae > Ceratopteris > Ceratopteris richardii. The sequence goes on along the minus strand of CM035434.1, from coordinate 133,216,071 downwards.
TTATTCTCATACTCTCCAAGTTGGCATGGGGTTTATCTAGAAATAAAAAGCAATTAGGATTTCACATTAAACATATTCTTGATCCACAAATACCACCGAAGTGCTTACTTTATTTTTAATGGTCCATCTATGATGAGAAGATACATAGGCATGTGATACATTCACTTAGTAATACATTTAGCATTGTGTTGTGCTCCAAGTTTACTATTCTTTCTTATGTTGTTTGTAATAAAGTAAGTCTATGATCCAAGGGTCTGGCCGGTTCAGACAGATCTGAAATCGGACACCGTTTGGTCATCAGTGTGTATGACCAAAGATCTCGAGTTTAGACTTACTAGGAGGTCTTGTGCTCTTGTGAACAAGTGAACCACTTAGCTTAGTGGTTAAGTCTCAAGGATGTGAAGGACGAGGTCTTGGGTTCAATCCCCATGGGATACATGGGAAGAGTATTTTGCCCAAAGAGCTCTAGAACCTTCTAGAAGCATCCATTGGACACTTGGCGCACATGCAGTTACATGGCTGACACTTGGATGATTAGCATTCACCTGCCCAAGAGGGTAGTCCCCTTGAGAGAGCTATATATAGAGGCATTTGGATGGGAGGAGAGTCATTCATTCATGAGTAGTTACTGTCGCTACGCTGTTGCATTGGTATCAGAGCCATCTCCATAGCTTTTCTCTTCTTGCTCGAATTTTGGCGTGCGAATTCTCTCCTTCCCGCATCAATATGCGTGTCGCAATAGTTCCCATGCTTTAGCTTAGAGCAAGAGAGTATTAAAAAGTAATTCATCTTTGTGTGATAAGGGGGAATCGAACTCGCGCCCCTCTGTTGAGAGGGCGCTGCCTTAACCACAAGACAGAAGCGCCGTTCGTGATTTTGATTGACGAGGAGGACTAGTTAGATCAACTGTTCGCTGAAGAAGACTCCATCGAAGAAGATTCAAAAAGCTTTGTGTGCTGCCGGCGGGAATCGATCCCTCGCCCCCCCAATAGGACTGCGATCGCTTATCCAAGGTGCCCACAGCGGTGATACGTCCAACAAGCTGCAGATTATCCTCTTCTGCTAAACATCGGCGCTGTAATCTCTTCATCAAACTCTAGCCAAGACCAAAAGGAGGTTTCGCGCGCTGCTGCCGACCGGGATTCGAACCCAGGTGGATCAGCGAACGTCTTAATAGGCTTTGGACTAGACCAAGTCGTCCGCCCCGTTTTCTCTGTTTCATGTGCAGAAGACTCTGTCAAACAGTAACCGCTGCCGAATCTTCTCCGACTGTTCCAACCCGGAACCCGAGATACATCTAGTCTTGGGAGGACTCTTTCTCTAACCAAAGAAAGCCAAAAACAAAGCAAAGTTTGAAGAAAGCGGAAGCCGTGGAGTGAAGATCTGGAGGCCTATCTTCGTCATAATTCTAGCACTCTCGGCTAGAATCAAGTCGACCTCAACGGACCAAATCATCAGGGACGATTTCTTGTGACATTCTTGCATAGCTCTTTTGATTTTGTTGCACACACTTCTTGCGTTAGGAATACTTAGTAAGTTTAATAACGCTTTGTGTGCGATGGAGGGGACTTCTAGCCACGTTTCGTTTACAAGTACTACTAGTGCGTCCATGTATGTTTCCATTCCTATGTTAGTAACATCCTCATTCATGACTAGACCACCAATAGTTGCACGTGCATTGCATTCATCTGCACCTATGGTTTCAAATACTAGTCATGCGTCTGATGCATCTAAAATAGAATCAGCGATTGTAGCATTAGACGTTGAGGATTTTGCGAAAAAAGGGGAAACAAACACTACTTTAAATGAGAGGAAAGATATGGAAAGTAGGATGTTGCTAGTTGAGCAAAAGCTTGGACAGTTGTCCAGCATTCCGGATGAGGTTGCAGTACTCCGTCAATCTGTTGATGGAATCCAGGATCACCTTAAGGCCATTCTGAACTTACTTCAGACGCCTAAGGATATCAGTAAGACTATTTTAGGTAGTCACTCAGATACGATCGCAACTTCACCGATGTCTATTAGGATGGAAAAGGATAAGGAATTATCCTCTCCCCAAATAGACATGTTTCCTTTAGCGGGAAGTATGAGCCGTTTGAGTCTAGCGTCTTCTACTCCCTTGTGCGTTGCTTCGGTAGGTATGTTAGAAACTCATAACCGCCCTGTGGATCTTTCCTTGGGAAAGGAGATCCGTCCTCCTTATTTCTCTGGAGAGGATAAGGATAGGAATAAGGACGCGGTTTTGACTTTCTTAGAGAAATGGAAAGATGTCCATGAACTCAAACATACCCCCGATCACGTGAGGGTAGTAGAAGCAAGTTTGTCGCTAGGACCGAAAGCTTATACATGGTGGATGAGTCTCTCTGAGACTCACAAGAAACCCACCACTTGGAATGAATTTTCCCATCTTTTCAAGAAAGAGTTTCTCCCCGAGAATGAGGAGGAACGCAATTGGGAAGCTTGGGATAAAATTCAGCAGAAGGGTAGACCGCTATTGGTGTATATTTCAGAGATGTAATTCTGAAGTTAAAGAATTTAGATGACTTCCATCGACTTCGCGGTTTTGTCAGAGGACTTAACCAGCGAATTCGTAATGAAGTTAAGAGGCATGCGCCTAAATCCCTTGAAGAGGCGATTAAGGTCGCACAAATTTATGAGGACAATTCACGCTTGGATGTCACGCAGGAAAGCAGTTATTCCCAGAAGAATAACTTTAAGCGTAAGGGTAAAGGGACTAGATCTAGTGAAAGGGTGTCTAAGAAACCTCGTGTTTTTAGACACATCCTTTCTCCAGAAGATCATGATAAAGCGCAAAAAGAAAACTTGTGCTTTAAATGTCTTAAGCCTGGACATCGAAGCCGTGCCTGTCCAGTCGGAAGAGAAAGTAAGGGAAAGGGTAAGCAGCAAATCCATCTGATTCAATCTTTGAACTTGGATGCAAATTCAAGTGCAAAGAAGGTTCAGATTATGCACTGCGACAATACCCATTCATGTCAAATCTCCAAAAACATGTGGCAACCTCAAGAGTTTGGTCCACATGATTTGGTCAAGTTGCATGGATCAGTAAAAGGTCACACCATCCGGATAATGGTGGATGACTCTGCTACGCATAATTTTATCAATTATGCGTTAGTAAAAAAACTGGCTCTTCCTCAGGAACCATCGCCTCATAAATACATTGTCTCCATGATGCACGGTCAAGACACCCGTGTTTGGGACACAATGATTTGTAATTTGGAACTAGAAATCCAAGGATTTAAAGACACCTTGGACTTCCAAATAATGAATATGGATCGGGTAGATCTCGTTTTAGGGAGAGAGTGGCTATGGAGTCTAGGTCCTTCATTGACCAGGTGTTATTTTACAAATACTTTGGAATTCCAGCGTGACGGAATTGTGTACAAGATCAAGGGTGAGCATGATGTTCCAAGTATCCCTTTGATATCATACACTGAACTACAGAAACTTGTAAATAATGAAGCCAGGACCCAAGCTTTTCTTGTCCTTGGCACAGATGTAACAGATTCTGATAATATAAATCAAGTTTCTTATGTCTCGTCCTTTATTCCTCGAGAAGTTTATGTTAAATTTAACAATTTAATGAAGGAATTTAAAGATGTGTTCCCTAAGGAACTCCCCTACGGCTTGCCACCCTCTCGTGGAAACATCGATCACAGCATAGATCTGTTTCCGGGTACCAAGCCAAAATCTCAAAACCCATACCGCCTCCCCTATGTCCAAAATCAAGAGGTGGAAAATCAAATCCAAGAGTATTTGGATAAAGGATTTATCCGCCCAAGCCAGTCTCCATGGGCAGCACCCATCCTTCTAGTGAAAAAGAAAGATGGAACTATGAGACTGTGTGTAGATTATAGGGCGTTAAACAATCTTACGATAAAGAACAAGTATCCCATGCCACTAGTCGAAGATCTTTTCGATAGTTTAAAGGGGGCTACAGTCTTTTCTAAGATTGATTTACGCCAAGGTTATCATCAGATCAGGATCAAAGATGATGATATTCCTAAAACAGCCTTTCGAACAAAGTTTGGCCACTACGAGTTTTTAGTGATGCCGTTCGGGTTGACAAACGCACCCGCAACATTTATGACTTTGATGAATCAAGTGCTTAAGCCGTATTTGGGAAAATTTGTTGTAGATTTTCTTGATGATATTCTGATCTACAGTAAAGATCATGAAAGTCACTTAGAGCACTTGAAAAAAGTTTTTCAACTTCTTCGCGATAATAAACTTTACGGTAAAGAGTCAAAATGTGAATTCTTTACCCCAGAAGTAAAGTATTTAGGTCATATTATTTCCGCGGAAGGAATCAAAGTTGACCCTGAAAAGGTCCAAGTGATTCTTGAATGGCCTGAGCCCAAGACGGTTCGAGAACTACAAAGTTTTCTCGGATTGGCCGGATATTATCGGAAGTTTGTGGCTGGATATGCCAAGATTGCAGTACCTTTGACGGATCAACTCAAAGGGAAGCATCAAAAGTTAAATTGGAAAGAAGAGCAAGCAAAGAGTTTTCAAGAACTTAAACTTGCTTTAGCATCGGCCCCGGTTCTACAGATCATAGATCCGAACAAACCTTTCCAATTAGAGACAGATGCAAGTTCATCTGCAGTAGGAGCAGTACTAAGCCAAGATGGTCGACCAATAGCTTTCGAGAGTAGAAAGCTAAGTCCTGCTCAGCAAAACTACTCTACCTATGAGCGAGAGATGTTCGCTATTATAAATGCTCTAAAGAAATGGCGCCATTATCTATATGGATCAAAGCTGACCATAGTTTTTGATCAAGAGAGCATAAAGTGGTTTACAAACCAACCTGACCTTAGAGGTAGAAAAGCAAGATGGGCCGAACAGTTACAAGAGTTCGATTATGAGCTCAGGTACAGAAAAGGAAAGTTCAATGCAGTGGCAGACGCCCTAAGTCGGATGCCTATGTTGAACAATCTAAGTTTTGTACAAATTCAAAGTGAATTTATTTCAACTTTGAAAGGAAGCTGCAAAGAGGATCCAAGCTTCAGTCAAGCATGGAAAGCAGCTGAACAAGATAAACAAACTGAAGCAAGTACTTCTGAGAGAAAGTTTAAACACTATTCTCTCCAAGATGAATATTTGCTTTATAAAGGTAAGGTTTGTGTCCCAAGTAGAATGGACATACGAAATCAAGTACTTTTCGAATGCCATGATGCTCCAAGTGCAGGACATCCTGGTATTAACCGAACCTATGAGTTAGTGAAAAGACATTTTTATTGGCCTAGTTTGCATCGAGATGTGCAAAACTATGTGTCTAAGTGCCATAAATGTCAAGTCAATAAGTTTGAACGACTTAAAGTTGGAGGATTGCTGCATCCTTTGGAAATTCCCAAAGGAAAGTGGGAAAGTATTTCCATGGATTTCATTTCTGGATTACCCCGCACTCAGAAGGGCTTTGATTCAGTCTGGGTTGTAGTTGATCGATTGACTAAACTTGCTCAGTTTATACCAGTCAAGACTACTTATAAGACTCCAGAACTTGCAAAAATATTTGTAAATCAACTTTATAGACTCTATGGTCTTCCAGTAGACATAGTTTCTGATAGAGATGCTCGATTTACAAGTCATTTTTGGCGAGCAGTCTTTAGTAGACTTGAAACTAAACTAAGTTTAAGTACAGCTGAACATCCCCAGACGGATGGACAGACAGAGAAAGTCAATCAGATTTTGGAAGACATACTTAGAGCTTATGTTACTTCCAAACAGACTGATTGGGAAGATTATCTTCCTTTAGCTGAATTTGCCTATAATAGTGCCAAGAATACATCAACTGAATTTAGCCCATTCATGTTAATGTATGGTTTCCAGCCTAGGTCTCCTTATGCAGTGGGACTTCATAATGAACGAGTTCAAGCAGCTCAAGAGTTTCTTCAAGACATGAACTTTAAGCTCAAGTTAGCTAAAGAAAACTTAAAGAAAGCTCAAGATCGTGCAAAAGCTTATGCCGATCCAAAGCGAAGAGATGTTACTTTTCAGGTTGGCGATCAAGTTTATCTTCGTATTCCTGAAAGATCGGAAAAGTTCAAGACTGGTCAATGCGCCAAGTTGTCGCCTAGATATTGCGGTCCTTTTCCAATCACCAAGAAAGTTGGTTTGTGGGCTTATGAATTACAACTTCCAGATGATAGTTGGATTCATCCAGTGTTCCATGTTAGCCGACTTAGGAAGAGTCTAACAGATTCAGATAATCTAGTTGGACATCAGGTCATACTTCCTATTCCAGTAAATGAAACAGTTCCTCATGAACCTAAAAGGATACTTCGCACCCGAGATAAACGTACAAGAAGCCACTTGTATGAAGAGTGCTTAGTAAAATGGAAGGATGGAACTGAAGAAAACTCAACATGGGAAAAAGTTTCCACAATCCAACGACGTTTTCCAGCTTTCAAGTTTTAAGTTGGTCCCAAATAAAGAAGGTTTTCTACTTTCAAGTTTTTAGTAGATAAACCGATCATGTTCTTCAAGATCTAGAATATGATAAGGTTTTTTACTTTCAAGATCCAAGTAAATAACCTGTTTGAATGAATGCATGTTCTTCAAGTTTTAGAACATGAGGCTCGGGGGTTGCCTACAGTATATATAGCTCTAATTTTCGAGGACGAAAATATTTTCCAAGGGGGGAAGAATGTAATAAAGTAAGTCTATGATCCAAGGGTCTGGCCGGTTCAGACAGATCTGAAATCGGACACCGTTTGGTCATCAGTGTGTATGACCAAAGATCTCGAGTTTAGACTTACTAGGAGGTCTTGTGCTCTTGTGAACAAGTGAACCACTTAGCTTAGTGGTTAAGTCTCAAGGATGTGAAGGACGAGGTCTTGGGTTCAATCCCCATGGGATACATGGGAAGAGTATTTTGCCCAAAGAGCTCTAGAACCTTCTAGAAGCATCCATTGGACACTTGGCGCACATGCAGTTACATGGCTGACACTTGGATGATTAGCATTCACCTGCCCAAGAGGGTAGTCCCCTTGAGAGAGCTATATATAGAGGCATTTGGATGGGAGGAGAGTCATTCATTCATGAGTAGTTACTGTCGCTACGCTGTTGCATTGTTCATGTGGCACCACACACCTCAAACTCTAAAAATAGATATTCTTGAATTAAAACTTCATTTATGAGAGAAATTGGTTGATCATCTAAATATAGAAAATCGCCCAAAAGAAGAAATGAAGTCCACTAAAGTAGTTGAATGTGTGCCATTTAGATAAGCCTTTGCTAAGAGGAGAATTGGCCTTATTGATCCTACTAATCCCCTTGCTAGATTTTGACTAAGTGGGTAAAAGCATGGAAGACTATGAAAATTGATGCATAAACAACAACAAGTGAGTTTACTATAGAAATAAGAAGCAATTGAAAGTTAGAAGTAATGGAATTTAACTAGAATTAAGTAGCAATTAGGATTTCAAAAATTTACAAATCATTTGGGAGTTTGTATAATGTCTATGGTACTAGTGATCCTAAGCTATATTGGATACATGAACCCCCATGAAGGTTTTTTTTACCAAGTCTAATCCGATTTTTGAAATCAGAACTTAAGTAGGAAGTGTCATGGCGGTTCTCCCTTTTCTTTTCTTTTGATGACTTGGTTGTAGTTGATGGTAGTGAACTTGAACATCGAGTAGATAGTGTTTTAATCTTTATAATACAAAAATCATCTCTAAATCCTATCTTTTAATGTTGAAGTTTTGCAGACTCTGATCAACAGGTCAAAACTTTGCCCTACAGTAACTCTTGATCTCGGGCCTTGTGAGAAAAAAAACAAAAGAAAAATGATTTTTTATGCATGTAAGTCTAGTCCGGCTACAATAATCCCAAACTAACTGAATTTCACGGACTTACACATGTTGCAGATCCCGCATCCCCTCCCTCAGCCAATTCTCAAGTGGATGCATGTTCGACAAACCATGCTCCAAGGAATAAAAGTATGCTAGATTGCTTGATACTTCCCCACAGAAGCTCAGACTTTGACTAGCGACCTTAGTGCTCAACCTATAGTCGATACAGTATGGTGTCTGAAAACCATTGTACTCAATGTTAGTAAAAGGTGCCAAAGCAAGACTAGAGGTAAATTGGCTAGAAATCTTCTTTCAAAAACTTAAAAGCAAAGTCAGATGCCTTTGCCAAGTGTCGAATAAAGCGAAGCAATTAGATACAAAGATATGTATTTTCCTCATTTTACTCATTCCAATGGGTCCTTTGCTAGTTGTGTGACAACTAGAGGAGGTGGTATTTTTGCAAGATCTAAAGCTTTAGGGAAAGAAAAAAGCAGTGATAGTGGAGACAAAAGCCAACCTTGCACAAAAGCGGTTGAAGGTGGAGATAGTACAAGTAGCGCTTCAACAGCGAGAGGAGTGAATCCATAAGCTATGAGAGAAAGCGACCTCCTCGACGTTCCAAGAGGAAGAAGCCTGATGGTTGGAGGAAGAACCCAAGGCAGTGACAATGATAGAGCAAGGATGATTGGTGGCGGAGCAAGAAATCGCCCACCGAAGGGCTAAACAACAAGCTCAACGGGAGGAATTGTGCAGGTAGGAAGCTATCTATCAATCCTAGTTTTTGGAACACCAACCTTCAGCTTCCGAGCAAAATATGGGACAACTCAGAGTCACATATGCAAACCGATCATGTCTCCTAGATAGGTAAATCCAAGGATACATCATCTAAAAAGGTTCCAACCTTTCAAAGATCACATTAAGGATCTATGGGGTACTAATTCAGGCCAAGTCTAATTCCCTCGACTTGGATGTTCTTCATGCATTCACCCATGCTTCCTAAAGGACTATAAGATTACTTCACTCACTATGGGTGATGCAGCTTGATGCTTAGCACTCTTCTCTCAACAGATGGAGAGAATTGCACAAAAGATGCGATGAAGTCTACTAAGCATGTGAATGTATGCTATTATGACAAAAGATCATGAGTAGATCCTTCTCACTCTAGCACAATGGCAAGTACGAATGTGAGGAGATTCATCTCATACACGTCAATCCGTGGAGACGCAAGGACGGGTATGACGACCATGAGAAAGTGAAGGCACAAGTGTGTGAGTGAGAAGCACACTAGCATGCACACACATACACACACACTCGCACACAAGGCAAGAACAAAGAGAGGAACAATGGAGTTCTTTCTATTACTCACGAAATCTCTTAAAAAAGATAAAATCTCCAACAAGCTAACCTCAAATATGAGGTCTCTAGTTCTTTTTATAGTTTTTTGACTAGTTTTGGCCCTTTCTAGACCTAGTGTCCAACCTAGTTAAAAATTAGGTTCCAGGGCTTATTTGAGGGCTCAAAAGGAGCCTACAAATTATGAAAATTGGTACATGGGTACTTCTAATGCTCAAGCTGGAGGACTCCTCTTCTTGAACAAAATGGATTCTAATCTACCAAAATGGTATTTATAATGTTTGTGAAGTGATGAAAATCACTTCTAATAGAAAATAAGTTATGAAAAAAATGATTAGGCCTCATTATCAGATTGTACTTGACTGCTCTATCTCCTCATTGTGTGTAGGCCAACACTCCCCCCTCTCTAGCATTTTTCACCCATGAAAAACCTTTGTTCTATAGGGTGGTCTATATAGTAATGAATGACATAACTCGTGTTCTTGGAGCCTTAATCCTCTTGCCAGATCATCTTGCAATGCATCCCAATTGATGGAACTTGGGATATTGGGCTATGGTGTCATGTAGTACTCTGAGTACATAGCCTACTCGCATGCAAATAAATGAATCAAGTGTGTTGATTCCACTACAAACACCTCCGAGTGATATTCCCAAAATCCTATCATGAACATATCTCCAAAGGTCTATCTGTAATAGGTGGGGAGGTATTTTATATGGGCATGCCAGGCATAAGCTACTCTGATGCTTGGCGTCATGCTCATGTCATACACCAAATCCTAATTTCCATTTGTGAATCCCGATAGAGCTACTTGTGGTGCCTGGGTATTGCACAAAGTTTTGAGAACTATGGGGGTCGTGGAGCTTCAAATGTATCTTGGCATTTTTTTGTTCTTCATCCAACAAGAATGGTTTGTGGATCATAAACATCTTCAAAATGGTCTAGGAGAATGGATATTGTTTCTTATTTTGCAAGGATCTCTAGTGGGGAAGGTGTTCCTTTTTGAAGAAGTTGATATGGTGATTTGAGGGATAGCTGTAGTATCTTACTTTCTTTGCTCTTGTAGTTGATCTAGTTCTTTTGATAACTTGTCATGGGCCTTGAGGAGGTTAGCATAATCTTTCAAGATAATTTTAATGTTCTCCGGAGGTACAGCGTGAAAAATTTCAATGGAATTATGGTTGCCCCTAGTCTGCTCTCTATTGTTCCTTCTAGATTTCCTTGATTTTGAAGTTGTAATCATTTATTCTCCTTATGAGATGCTACGAGATGTGTTGAAGCTCAAGGTCAAGGACAAAGCATGGAAGCACATCAAAGAAGTGGACATAGAAGAAGAGAGAGCAAGTAGGGAGCTCCAAGAAGTGTATGTCAAATTTTCAAAAGAATCCCCTACAAAAATAGTGATTTTCATCACTAGAAACCATTGTAAATACCATTATCTATTTTTAGTAACTCCATTTTGTTCAAGCCGAGGAGTCCTCGAGCTTGAGGAGTATTAGAAGTACCATCGTACCAATTTTCATAATTTTTAGACTTCGTTTGAGCCCTCAAATAAGCCCTGGAACCTAATTTTTAACTAGGCCGGACACTAGGTCTGGACAGGGCCAAAACTAGTCAAAAAAAACTATAAAAAGAGCTAGAGAGCTCATTTTTGAGGTTAGCTTGTTAGAGAATAGAACTTTTGTAAGAGAACTCTTTTGCAATCTAAGCTTTCCATTGTTCCTCTCTTTGATCTTACTTTGTGCGCGTGTGTGTGTATGTGTGTGCATGTTTGTGTGCTTTCACTCACGCACTTGTGCCTTCACTTGCTCGTGGTCTTCATACCGGTCCTCACGTCTCCGCGGATTGACAAGTAAAGGAGGTGGTGCTTACGCTTGAGCTACACCAAATTTTGGCGCCGTTGCCGGGGAGAGAGCTTCGAGGACGAGCGTTGTGATGGTAAGATCGTAGATTTGCGACGTTGGAAGGTAAAAAAACTGTCATTTCAGTTCATTTTCTGTTTTTTCCTCTTCATCTTCATAATCATCATCATCTCCACCTTCTTCCATCTTCTTCTTCATAGAAAATTCTTGTTTTTTAGTGCATTTTCACCATTTTCATACCATTTTTCATGCATTATTGTGTGGGAAGGAGTTAGGAGGTGCAAGGGAGAGCAAGCGCTGCATTTTTTTTCATGATTTTCTGCTCATACGGAGCTCGCCATAGCCGGCGCTCAGAAATTTGAATTTCCCGCCAAAAAACGCGATTCTGTGATGAAAATCGCGATTCTGTGAAAATTCAAAATTTTTTGAAAAATCACGATTTTCAGTTTTCCCGCCTAAAAGTTGGTTGAAAAAAAAATCGCGATTCTGTGTTTTTCTCAAAAAACACGATTCTCTGCTCAAAATCGCGATTCTCTGAAAAACACGATTCTCTGCTCAAAATCGCGATTCTCTGAAAAACACGATTCTCTGCTCAAAATCGCGATTCTCACCAATCACGATTTTCAGCAAAAACACGATTTTGTGAAAAAGGCGATTCTGTGAAAACACGATTTTTTGCTCAAAATCGCGATTTTCAAAAACACGATTTTGTGCTCAACATCGCGATTTTCAGGTGAAAAATACGATTTTCAAAAAAACACGATTCTCTGCTCAAAATCGCGATTCTCACCAATCACGATTTTCAGCAAAAAAACACGATTTTGTGAAAAAACACGACTTTCTGCTCAAAATCGCGATTCTCACAAATCACGATTTTCAGCCAAAAATACGATTTTGAGAAAAACACGATTCTGTGGGACAAAATTGCGATTTTCAAGTCAAAAACACGATTTTGAGAAAACACGAATTTTTGCTCAAAATCGCGATTTCCAATTCACGATTCTCTGAGTCAAAATCGCGATTTTCAGAAACACGATCTTGTGATCAACATCGCGATTCTCTGAAACACGATTTTGTGATCAACATCGCGATTCTCTGAAACACGATTTTGTGATCAACATCGCGATTCTCTGAAACACGATTTTGTGATCAACATCGCGATTTTCAGAAACACGATTTTGTGATGAACATCGCGATTTTCAAAAACACGATTTTGTGCTCAACATCGCGATTTTTTTGACTTCACAGCATCGCGATTTTCAGAAAGTTCACAAAATCGCGATTTTCTCCAAAGGTACTGTTTGCCTGTTTTGACCCCCAGGAGCCTGATTTGACATAACTTTCTCATCCAAAGTCCATTTTTTGAGCTCTATAGCTTGTTGCAAAGCTCGTTTCAAATCCTACACGATCTCAACTGTTTTTTTCAAGAATAATGCGTTGATTTTGAGATAGGATAATTTGAAGTTGACCCTCAGGTGGGACTAGGGAACCAAGGGGGCTCTAAAGAATTGTGAACCATACCAAAGGGAAAATTTGGATTCTTGACTAAAGCTTATGAACCTGAGATCTGGTAGACACTTAGGCAAGGATAAACAAAGCATTAGATCTTCTGAGGCTAGTGTCAACCATACATCCAAGTCTTGGGCACAACAACTAAGTGGTCATCTTTTACTCATATCAGACACAAGTGATTCAGAAATGTCTTTTAGTATGGGAAAACCTGCAGGTGGCTCAGGGACTGCCCATCTACAAACACCGGAAGGTCCCTATAAGACACAGTTGGAATATATTCGGACCAACCAATTAGGTGCTCGCATCTATGAGGATGGTCTGAGGCGATCAGTGGTCCAACTCAAAAATCCAGATCAATCCTTTGGACTTGAACACCCGGTGGTCAAGTTCGAAGAGGGTTCATACATTGATAAGGAAGGAACCATGTATGTGGTTACCAACCAACCCGATAGGACCGATGAGTTTGGAAATATCATTCATGAGAATGAGATAGGAGACCTAGAACAAGGAAATATAGGACAAGGACCCCAGACTCCTAGAGGCAAGTCAGTTTTGACCCGAGTGATCACTCCAGACTGGATCCCTCAAGACAACAAAAGCATAGAACTATTTTTGAATAGAGAAACAGAGGAAGCCTTTTGGAGATTCAAGCCAGAACAACCTAGCCAATTGGGCATAGTTATCATCTATGAATTCAAAGATCCTGAGATACCAGGCAAAGTTGTCTACCTGGATAACACATCAGAGAAAATTTTCTTGGTAACGGAACATGATAGACATGCATATACATGGAAGAATGACATGATTTTCCCCCCACCAAGATCCAATGTTTCCCATGGCCTCCAAGGGGTAGGATCATCCCAGGCTCATGAAGCCCAGAGAGAAAGAACTAGAGAGAGACCGGAGGTAAGTTTTGCACACACAGTGGGCAGGAATAGGTCAGGATTTGAAAATGAAAGACCTGAAAGAGAGAGATATCAAGCACATAGGCAACAAAGAAATGAACATGAATTTCCATTGCCTAGAACCGGAGAGCACCCAAGAACCCTCAGACCCACTCAAGTGATCAAGGCAATGAAGAATTATTTTGACGGGTCAGGAGATCCTTATGATCATGTGGCTGAGTTCAAACAAGTGTTAAGAGCTGAACAGGTTGAGGATTTGTTCACCCAGTACGAGGCATTTGGTCTGACTCTTAAGGGCACTGCCTTAGCTTGGTTTCAACCATTGAGTAGTCGCAACTATCACAATATAGGTCAACTGCTAGACGAATTCATTGTAGAATTTTCCAAGAGTGGTATCAGGCATAACACTTCATCTTTGATCCACAGCTTCAAGCAGACACCCCAAGAAACAGTGCGACTAGCAGGTAGAAGGTTTAGACAGTACCTAGAAAGATGCCCTGCTCCAGAGCTACCCACACCAGCCAAACAAGTGGCTTTGTTTTTAGATGGCTTACTGAGCACAAAGTTAAGATCCTATGTATACTTGAAAGATCCTAGATCCATAGAAGAGTGTGTGCGGACGTGCATAGACATAGAAGATAACTTGGGTGAGGAGTTAGGATTGTCCAAACTCTACAAAGATTCGGATAGTTCCACTAGTCATACTTCAAAGATCTCCACAGAAATAGAAGAGATAGCTGAGCAAGTTGCCAAGAAGCTGGGAGTCCAAAATAAACAAACACAGGGAGTCACTTCATTGAATCGGTGCTATACTTGCGGAGGTGACCACATGGCTAACGTATGCCCAATGCAAAACCAAAACATTAGAGAAAGGAATGCTCCATATTGCACTATTGAGAGAAAATACACAAACCACACGGCTCAAGATTGTCCCTACAATAGGCAGGCTGTTAGACAAAATTATCAGCAACCTTACCCACAAGGTAGGTATCAGAATCAATACCAACAGCCATATTACAGACCACAACAGCAATATCAGGTACCATATAGGCCACAACCTGTCTTGGTAAACCAACCACCAGCTCCAGCCAACGTGATTCCAGTCAAGTATGCTGTGGGAGAGGAAAATCCAAATAGAGCTTTGGTGCCACTAACCCCATTGATACCAGATAATGACTCTCATGCTCATAGTTCAGACTACTCCCATGAAGGTAGTCCACATGCTTATTACACAGAGTCACCTGAACATAGTGAGATTTACTCGTATCAATATGAGGCACCGCCTATGGAGCAAAATTGGGAGCCAGAATACTCCAAGGTCATGTACACAAATCCTAACCCTAGGCCCCAGTTGAGACAAATGAGACCACAAGCCCCTAGAGGATCTTGTTTCAGATGTCATGGTGACCATTTCATTCGTGACTGTCCCCACCCACCATCTCCGAGTCAAGGACAGGCTATCACAATACAGGCTTTTTGTCCTGATTGTGGCAAAGACCATCTCCCCAGAGATTGTCCAAGAAACCCCTCTAGTGCACCCAAGATTACACCCATTAATGTGGTAGGCTTAGTGGCAGATCCAAGTTCAAGTAGTAGCAATGTGGCTCCTATACAAGCTGTCACTAGAGCACAAGCCTTAAAACAGGATAAACCAGTAGAACAATCAGAGCCGAGTGAATCGGGAGAGCCTAGTAAGAGGAAAACAAGAACATGGAAGGATACCAGAGAGAAGGCCAATCGCAAGTGGAATAAAAAGTTATCGGAACTAGAAGAAGGCTTAAAAGAAGCGAAAACAAAAATAGAAGACATTGCATCTCAAAGCCCCTCGCATGCCGAAACTCCATCCACTCCACCTCATCCCACCCCACCACCCACTGTAAATAGACCGCAACCAGGGTCTGTTCTTGCAGATCCAACCCCAGAAGGCTTGGACATGATGTTCAAGGCCTACCAGGCTCGACTTCAAGAAGGGCCTACAGCGGCAAACCTAGACAAGAGTTACCCTAGAGCAGATTTAGAGATTAAACGGATGAAAATGTGCATGAAAATGGTAGAACAAGCTCAAGCCATACTTGAGACTAGTCAAAAGTTCAATCAGACAAACTCTATCAAATCGGATTTGCATTTCCAGGGCTTACTAGAACGATTAGAGCAGTTGGTAAACAAACCACAAGTTTCTCTACCTCCACAGGCTCAACCAGTTATTGAAAGAGGAAGCTCACCACCAAGGGGAGCTTATGTTCCTAATTCCACGGATGCTGGAATACCTCCTTCTATTCAACAGTACTCTCAAGAGTTCTTGCGGGAAATACAAGAGGAGAAATGGGCCAAGGAGAAGGGTAATTCCCCTCCTATTCCTGAGATTGATGATCTTCATGATCAATTTCCCCAAGACATCCCATCTATTTACGAAGATGAAGCAGAACAACAAGAGGACGAAAGGTTAGATTTTGAATCTAATACCTTAGAAGAACTGCCTCAATTTCCAGGCCCATGGGAATCTGAATCACTCCAGATTAGAGCTCCCACAATACTGGTAAGAAATGAAGACTCAGTGGTTCCAAGGAACACTGATGTCGTGAAGAACACTAAGGTTCAGTGTCATCTCACTGTAGAAGAGCTGCTCAAAGCAAAACCTGAGCTCTGGAATCATGTGAAGGATCAGGTTCCAGAACTTGATTCCAACATGCCAAAAGCAGGCTCCAAGCAAAGGGTACCAGAGATACCTCTAGACAAAATAGGGGACATGTGTGAGGGTGAAGAAGGTAATACTTATCTTCCCATCACCTACCAAGGTTACACAACCAAAGCAATCATAGATTCAGGTGCTGGTGTTGCTATTGCGACCACCTCCTTGTGGAAGCAATGGGGCAAGCCCACATTAAGACCAACTAGAATGAAGCTTCAAATGGCTGATGGTCATTTTGAAAGACCTCTAGGATTGCTAGAAGGGATCACTCTAACCACTTGTGGTGTAGAATTTGAGCACACATTTGCTATATGTGACTTTGAGAAAAATAATGTCTTTGAGATGATCCTAGGAAGACCCTTCCTACGACAATTGCAAATAGTACAGGATTGGGGAACTAACTCCTTGTACTTACAGCACTTAGGGGTCACCACTAAGGTCAATTTGAAGGATTACACCTTCAGAGATGTACCACCCCTACAGTGGAATTCTATCCACAAAGCGAAAGAAGATTCCATCTCTGTGCATTCTGAAAGTTCACCTGATCCATCATGGCTGCATGAAGATACTCATTTGTGGATGTGCAAGGTCGCAAAGGAAGAGGAAAAACGTTTAAAGGCAAGAGAAGAAGGAACTTCGCTAGGAGATAGACCAGTTAGGGACCCAGCCTACACACCGATGATCTTTCCAGATGAGGAGTTTGAGCCTCATGGCTGGCCAGAAATCTTAGCCACCATGGACATTGCTGTCAATGAGGAACAATGGACACCTCATTGTGATGAGGAGGGTTATGATATCTCAGTGTTCATGTGTCAACCCCTGCTAGAAGAATGTGACCCTAGTGATGTCATAGAAGAAGAAGAGAATGACGATGATTTGGAGTCTATTGTGATGGATAGTTGCTTTAACTCAGAGCAGCACTATCTAGAAGATATAGGAGTGTTCACCCAGAAAGAAGAAGAACCTCTCACAAGTATTAAAACAGTAAACTCAAAGGATGGAAGTGAGAGTAGTCAAAAGAAAAAGAAAAGAAAAGCAGTGAAACAAGAAAAGGAGGAATCATTGTTTGAAGTACCAGAAAACTTCAAGAAATATGAAGTTGACGACCGCAAAATTCTGGTACGAATGCCTAAGAGAGAGGCCATCATAGGAGAATCATATGATAATAAAGAAAAGACCAAGAAGATTGTAGTGACCATTGAAGAGAACGAAGAGAGATGCACATATATAGGAGATGATCTAAGTGCAAGAGAAGAAATGGAGCTCATAGCTCTATTAAGGGAATATAGGGATGTGTTTGCATGGCACTATAGAGACTTGAAAGGGGTAGATCCAAGAATTTGTTCTCATACTATCCCCATGACTGCTGATGCTAAGCCCACCAAACAGAAGCCCTACACATATAATGATACCTATGCAGCCAAAATCAAAGAAGAAATTGATAGGTTGATTGAGGCTGGATTCATCTATGAGATTGAGCATACCGAATGGGTGTCCCCCATTGTTGTGGTACCCAAGAAGAACGGGAAGTTGCGAGTGTGTATTAACCTTAAAAAAGTTAATGCCGCTACGATTAGAGATAGTTATCCACTTCCAATCACAGAACACCTATTGGAGCGTGTTGCAGGCAAGGAAGTTTATAGCTTCCTTGATGGATTTTCAGGTTACAATCAAGTAGCCATTGCCCCAGAAGATCAACACAAAACAGCTTTTGCTACAGAGTGGGGAATCTTTGCATTTCGGGTGATGCCATTTGGGCTCACCAATGCACCTGCAACATTCCAAAGGCTCATGTGTCATGTCTTCAAAGAGTTCTTGCGAAAGAGCTTAGAAGTGTATGTGGATGATTTATGTGCTCATTCCCAAGAAAGACGGGTTCACATCCCTGAACTCAGACAAATCTTCAACAAGTGTAGAGAATATCGAGTGTGTCTGAACCCAGAAAAGTGTGTGTTCATGGTGCGTCAAGGTAAAATCCTCGGTCATATTGTTTCTAAGAATGGAATCTCAACGGATGAAGATAAGGTACGAGCCATAGCGGAGCTGCCAAGGCCAAGGAATGTTAAAGAGGTACAAGCCTTTATGGGCCATTGTGGATATTACCGTAGGTTTATCCACATGTACGCGATCATAGCTAGACCCCTTTATGCCTTGTTGTCTAATTTTGAGTGGAACGACGAATGCGAGAATTCTTTCAATGAACTGAAGAAACGTTTGTGCACAGCACCAATACTGACCACTCCTGATTGGAATAAACCATTCCATGTCCATGTGGATGCATCCAATCATGCCATAGGATGTGTGCTGGCACAACCCACAGGTGAAGGGAATTTAGATTTGCCCATAGCATATGCTAGTAGACAACTAAACCCAGCCGAAAGAAATTATACCACAACCGAGCGAGAAGGGTTAGGCATGGTATATGCTGTAAAGAAGTTTAGACACTATTTATTGGCCAACAAGTTCAAGTTCTTCACTGATCATCAAGCTTTGTTATATTTGGTCAATAAACCTTGCAATACTGGACGCTTAGTAAGATGGTTCCTCTTACTAATGGAGTTTGACTTTGAAGTTGTTGTCAGGAAAGGTAGAACCCACCTTCGGGCAGATCACCTTTCTCGCATTACTTCAGGAGAGTCACCACAAGGAGTGTCTGATGAACTACCTGATGCTTATCTGTTCAATTTGGAAGTTGTTCCTAAATGGGCAAATAAGTTGGTACGAGTCCTAACCTTCGGCCCTGCAAATAAGAATGTGAAAACATCACAAGAAGAAATTGTAAAATCACAAAAATATCACATATTGGCAGGAAGCATGTACAAACAAGATACTGAGGGTGTTTTAGCTTGCTGTGTCGAGGATGATGAACATAGTAGTTGGTTGCAGCAAGCTCATGAGGGATTGCTAGGAAATCACTATTCTAAACAACGAACATTGCAGAATTTGAAACGTTTAGGAGTGTATTGGCCTAGCATGGACAAGGAAATACATGAGTGGATCAAGAATTGTCCAATGTGCAGAGAGAGACCACCAGTGGAGCATGCGACCCTTTATCAAGTATCATTAATTCCAGATTGGAGTGCTCCATTGGTAGAGTTTATGAGATCGGGAAGATTACCCAAAGAGGCCAGTCTAGCAAGAAGACGAAATATGGAGCAAGAGGCTCAAGGCTATGCCTTAGTAGGAGAGAACCTATACCGAAGAGGTAAAGATGGTTACTTAAGACTGTGCGTTCATGAATCAGACTATTTAAGGGTCTTAGAGACTGCACACAGTGGTGTTGCAGGTGGACATTTTGGTCCTGACCGAGTGATTAAGACCATTCTGTTCTCAGGACTTTGGTGGCCCACTCTTCATATGGATGCACATACCTATGTGAAGAAATGTGACACATGCCAACGTGCACAATATCCAGTGAGAAAAGACGAGATGCCCTTGAGGCCAATGATGGGAGGACGTGCATTTTCGAAGTGGGGCATAGACTTCATAGGTCCTATTAACCCCCCAGCTAGAAACTCCCATGCAGAGTACATCATTGTAGCCACAGATTACCTTACAAAGTGGGTAGAAGTCAAAGCCACAACAAAGAATGATGCTCAGACTACGGCTAAGTTCTTATTCGAGAATGTGTTCACGAGATATGGACTACCAATAGAGTTGGTGAGCGATAGAGGCACACACTTCTTGAATGAAGTCATTGAAAATCTTCTCCAAGAATTCTTGGTGATACATAAGAAATCCGCCCCCTATCATCCACAAGCCAACGGACAAGCCGAGAGTACCAATAAGATCCTCTGTAACGTATTGACAAAATTGGTAAATAATAAACGCTCTGATTGGGACAAACAACTTCATCATGCTGTTTGGGCTTATCGAGTTGCCTACAAAACGGTACTCAACGCCACCCCATTTCAGATGGTCTTCGGACAGAACGCTGTGCTACCATTAGATTTCTTAATCCCTGCCTTAAAAGTAGCACAAGAGTATGAGTGGAATGGGCATGAATTGTCCTCTAGGATCTTTGATCTCGAACGCTTGGGAGAAACGAGGCTACGAGCGGCAGCGGGCATCTACGCTGCAAAGAAGAGGCAAAAGGCATACTTTGATGCACACATCAAGGATAAGGGATTGAAAGAGGGAGATCTAGTGTTGGTATACACACTAAAACAACATGCCCGTAAGTTGGAAAAAAGAGGTTATGGACCCATGATCATTAATAGAATTTCCACTAGTGGTGCAGTTCAGTTGGCCACTCTAGAAGGAGATATCTTGCCAAACTATATTAGTGGCTGTAGAGTCAAGCTATATCAAGAACCTCTTACTGAGGATATGCTAATGAGACTCAACACTGCGAAGAAGCGAAAAGAAGAAGAGTTAAGAGTGAGAGAAGAAGCACAGGAAGAGGCCAGAGAGCGTATTAGGCAAAATAAGTTAAGGCGATTAGGCCTAGATGTCAACTCAAAAGCCCCAAAATATCACATGGATATGTGTCAAAAGTCAGGCATTGCGACTTCTCAGGTCATTGACCGAAGACCCTTTGTGACCATAGAGATAGGACAAGGGAAGGGTGCAAGGACGGTGAAAGCATTGATTGACTCAGGTGCAGCAAGTAGTGCAGTTAAACTTTCCTACTGCCAAGACTTGGGGTTGAACATCAATCCCATAGAAGCTTATCTCATAGGATTGGGAGGTGTGGAAACCCCTTGTTTGGGCGAGGTGGAACTTCCCATCTACCTTCAAGATGTTCCAATGAAAGTCAAAGCGCTAGTATGTCAAGATGAGAACCTTACAGAACCACTTGTCTTGGGTCAAGATTGGATCTATAACCATGCAGTTAACTTAAACCTAAGAAGTCAAATTCTTCAAGTTTGGGTACATGAACAATGCATTACATTAGAATTAGAGAACTGCATGCTCCTAGATCATGGCACCACACACTCTCTTAGTTCTTCCAAGACTAATCATATGAAAGAAGATGTTGTATGTGTCAAAAGCTCTATGATGCAGAAGGAGTCAGTCGTGGAAGACCAGGTTCGAAGGCGGGTGGATCTTTCTTCTTCTCCAAAGACTCAAGTAGCCACAGTAGTGAGCCCACCACACAAGCAAACACCACCGTTCACGACAAGTGCTACATCAAATAGAAAGACACCATTCGGTAAAAAAGCGGTTCCGGGCATGAAGCAGATCTGGGTACGCAAAGGAGAGCAACCACCAGCCTTACCCCCACAAATCCCATCCATGCACACTAACCAAGCCAGAAGACGAAGGAAGCAGCTCAGACAAGCTCCGTCACAAGATATCCAACAAGTTTGGGTGCCTAAGAAGTTAGCTGCAGCTCAACAAGGGCAATTACAGATGTGGGTACCTAAGAAGATCCTACACCCACAACAACCTTTGTTCTCCCACATGCAAAAGGTTTCAACGAAGAGGCCAAAAAGAGAAAAGGGTAAGAACCACGTACAAAGACCAAAGGAAGATCAAATCAGCTCTTCAACATTAGTAGGAAGACATGCAAAAAGGATATGGGTTTGGAAGCCAAAAGTGCAAGTAGCCTCCACCGAACCAAAGCATCAACCACACTGGATACCACAGTTCAGAAAGCATCCAAAGAGAAAGACGCCTGAAGTGACCTCTACAGTGCCAAATGATGTTCTAAAATGGACTCCAATAAGGAGGATTACATCAGTTCGAGACTCAATGGATACCTCCACTAAGGCCGGCATCAACCTCCACAAATAACATCGAAAGCCTCGAACGAGCAACAACCATGTGCTCCTTGCACAACCCTGTCTTTTGCACCATTCAGGTCATGCATTTCCAAAGTATGCATTAATATAGGGCCACATTACACGGCCGTGCATAGACACACTTGAGAATCCCATGCACAAGAGCACAGTGACATATGTCGAACATTTCTATTGATACTAACTTTTGTGTTCTTGTTTTGTGATATCCTGTTCCTCAAAAAAAAAAAAAAAAAAAAAAAAAAAAAAAAAAAAAGAGAGAAGTGGGAGAGAGCTCGTTCCCAGTGTGTCTCAGCCAGCAGTGAGATTATTGCTGCCTTATCTGGTAGAGGACAAGCATTTGGCATGAACATGGCATCTACAGCTATGATTTTCTCTTACCATGAAGAGCTTGAAGGTCCGCAACTTGCGTGATGCTTAACTACTTCATGTACCAGAGCATCCAAGGAGATATCTGCAAAAGGTAGTTCTGGAGGAGAAGACTCCTGCATATGGTGAGCTAAAGAGTATATGTGAAACACAGCTTGGTGTAGTTATCCGATGTTGCTTGCCAAGGAATATAAAGCAATTCAATTCTCAGTATTTCCTGAACCAGTATGGAACAGTAGCACTCGTGAATGGTCTATGTCAATCAGCATGGTAATCTCTTAGAAACCGGCACGTGTCCAATATTCCTCTGAGTGTCAATATAGGGAAGTGAACGTGCATGAGCCCAAGCTCAGAAATGCACATTGTTAGTGACAAATGTTGCTTTGAAAAGAGGAGAGGGGATCCACCACTCAAAAGATCTCATCAGTGGACAATCAACATGGACATTCATCAACAAGGTTCCATCCCAAAGGCCGAGTGTACCACACGAAGAGGCAAACATCCATCAACCTTCGCCATGGTAAGTATCTTTACTCTGGAAACACCATAACCATGATAGTTTAGGAAACCTCTTCGTCAGCATACCCTTGAGCACTTAGCTCAAGACCCGCAATTTTTGCACCATACTTCTTCCAATGCATTTTCCAAGTAAGCATGCGTAGGGCTACATTACAAGGCCGTGCACAAGGCACATACTTTTTTCAACCCATGCACGAACACACTTACCCATCACTCAATATGGGTTATGAGTACTTGGCTTGACTACTATGAAGATCAACTTTGGAAGATCTAGAAAACATCAACGGAGACTCACAACGACACAGTCATGCTGGAATATAAGGCAGAAGCACATACCAAGAGACTACAACCTGCAAAGACTCACAGTGATAGATGAAGAACGTCGGACGACTTGTGTTCATACAGAAGGGACACTCCCTCTCAAGGCACTACTTGGAACAATCACTACAACAAGGGTCTGTCAGGGACGACAGACTCGAGAGGGGGGGGAGTGTTGAAGCTCAAGTCAAGGACAAAGCATGGAAGCACATCAAAGAAGTGGACATAGAAGAAGAGAGAGCAAGTAGGGAGCTCCAAGAAGTGTATGTCAAATTTTCAGAAGAATCCCCTACAAAAATAGTGATTTTCATCACTAGAAACCATTGTAAATACCATTATCTATTTTTAGTAACTCCATTTTGTTCAAGCCGAGGAGTCCTCGAGCTTGAGGAGTATTAGAAGTACCATCGTACCAATTTTCATAATTTTTAGACTTCGTTTGAGCCCTCAAATAAGCCCTGGAACCTAATTTTTAACTAGGCCGGACACTAGGTCTGGACAGGGCCAAAACTAGTCAAAAAAACTATAAAAAGAGCTAGAGAGCTCATTTTTGAGGTTAGCTTGTTAGAGAATAGAACTTTTGTAAGAGAACTCTTTTGCAATCTAAGCTTTCCATTGTTCCTCTCTTTGATCTTACTTTGTGCGCGTGTGTGTGTATGTGTGTGCATGTTTGTGTGCTTTCACTCACGCACTTGTGCCTTCACTTGCTCGTGGTCTTCATACCGGTCCTCACGTCTCCGCGGATTGACAAGTAAAGGAGGTGGTGCTTACGCTTGAGCTACAAGATGCCTTCTTAATAGCGCCATGTTGCATTGGAGTTTAGAGTTACGTTCCATCTATGTTCTTAGTTGACCTTCAACTTGTTGCATGGCTTCTTCATCTATGTTCTGCAACTTTGCTTCCGATGTGTTATGGGCATCTTGTAACGTATGAAATTGTGTTTGTAGACTTTCATTGTCTTCCTCTAGTGCAAATATGCATTGTAATTTGACAGAGCACTCCTGTAACATCCGTTTATGTGTGTCTAGCTAATGGTACTTTGTCCTTGCTGTGACATACACTGAAGCATAGTGTCAAATGTACTATTTATAGATGAAGATGTAGTTTCTACAGTGGTTGACGCAAGGGAATGGGAGTGCGGGATGGGGAGTGTGAATGTTGTGTCTAATAGAGAGGTGTGTGCAGGTGAAGTTGGTGGTGGGGGAATGGAGGATGGTGGAAGTGTGGGGGGAGGGGGAGGTGCTATGGGTGGTGAAATGTCCATGCTATCGAATAGTGTGGTGTAAGTGGCATCAATCATGAACATCAAAATGGTCAGTGGTGTGTATGAGGTGGTAGTAAATAATTGTGGTGTTGGTGTTGGGAGTGGGACTGACACGGAGGTTTGGGTGGTGGCTTGAAACAATCTAGAAAGAAAGACATGGGTAGGTTGAAGGACTAGTGGGATGGAGGGTGGAAAGTAAGAGCTTGGAGGGGGGAATGCCATGGAAGGAGGTGAGGTGATAGGGAATCCAAGAAAAGTGGATCTCATGTCTAGGTGTCATATGATTGAAGTTGTAGAGGTGGGGTGTCCTATGGTAGGATCAATGAGGGGTTCTGATGTAACAATGGCAATATGATACAAGGGATTATCAAAAGATGAAAATAGGGTTGAATTAGAAGTGGGGCTATGAAAGATGAAGGGTTGCTCTGGATTATTGGTGGTAAGAATGGTATTTATAACCTCAGCATGAGGGGTTGACGGTGGAGGTGTTGGAGGTAGTGGCTCTATGGTTTCATCATGTACCGCAATCATTTCAAGGCTAGGAGTTCTAGTTTCTTGGGAAGTTTTCTCGATTGGTTCACTTGCAATAGTAGTTTTCGCAATAGTGGTGATGGGGATTTGAATGTTTTGGCCTGATCTTGTTTGTGTTTGGAATCGGCATGGATTGTATTGGATGAGGGGCCTCTGGAGTGTGGATCTTATAACTTCCACTACACCATATGTTTGTGCGAGTAATACTAGAGTTTCACTAGTTTCAAACTCGACATCAACATCTTCCAAGATTTGGGACATGAGCACTCTACTACTCTATTCAGAAAGTAGTTGGTGTGCGTGCACACCCTCTCCATGATTTGGTATAGTCTACGGAGTTCTGTAGTATAAGTTAGGGCTTTGATAGTTTCCTTTTCTTCTCCTTCTTCTTCTTCTTCTTCTTCTTCTTCTTCTTCTTCTTCTTTTTCTTCTCCCTCTAGCCGTTCTAATTGTTGAGATAGGGTCCTTTCTAGGTTGTCTTCCTAGTGGACATGGTGACCTTTTGTTGATTTACCCCTTCTTTGTGTGGATGTGCCAGGTCCTTCTCTGTCAAAAATGAACTCTACATCCGATAATTGAGTGCCATTAGCAAAAAAGATTGAAAATCAAAGGTACTATTCCCTGTAATGTCTTTGGTGGTACCGAATTCAAACTCAAAAGGTACACGGGGTGCAAAGGGAGTTGCTTGCAATGTTTCTTGAGAATCAAATTGGGGAATTCAAATCATAAAGGGAGGCACTTTGTCTTCCCCTTGTGGTGAGACCTCCGATGTCATAAGAACTTCTCGTGTTTGGACACATGGAATAATGCCCCTCATTCTCTTGGATTGGTGTGTTGAAGCTTTGCATCCTTTAAAAGGTTGTAATTATGACTAGGTTAGTGTGTGCTCATTGGGCACATCATATGCTAAAAACATGTATATTATGTGAGTGATTGCATAGCAACCGTTCATCGGTGGCTTCCTTGACCATCTTTTATTAGCCTAGTACAACTGCTCCATAATCACACAGGAAGATTAATAGTTAACGAGCCTGTCTTTGCTAGATAAAGACTAAACTAGATACTTTTGTGTGGCAGAGTGAATCTATCTTGCCCTAGAAATGCAAGTGTTGCATGCATAGTTCAAGAGGGATGGAAACATTAGGTGTAATTGTCGGCATATCCTTTAAATTCAATAGCTTCCTATTCTTCATGTTGTCAGGTATTAAGGCATCTTTCTCTGAGGGTACATGCGTGTTGTGCATGTTAAGTGCATCCCTTATCAATTCCAAGGTGAGTCCAAACTTCTTGAGCTCATTACTGTGTGATAGAGAGGGAATGACAAAGGTGCTTGGTCAATCTTTCACACCGCTAGCCTACAGGGCGGACACTAAATAATAGCAGTGCTGGAAGTCTAGCTTTGGTATGGGTGCCTTGAAATATTTGGCTAAACCCTATGCGTTGCCGATATGTAGTTGTGGGGTATTTTCGAGAGTCTCAAATTCTTTTGAAAAAAATTGAAACCGTCCCCACACATTGCCGAATTCACACTTGGACTCCCATATGTATGCTGCATCTCCTAGCTGCCTTGGCATACCATTGAGCCAATGTGATTGACCGCTCATTTTCTCTATGATTCTTGTAGGTGGATTGGGAATTGGTATTTGCTGGAGGTGGTGTAGCTCTACAGGTTGCTCCGTTGGTGGCACTTCAATGGGTCGGTTCTCAATACTAACTATGGTTTGACTAGTCCCTGCTCACAAACTAGTGCCTGCTGTCAGCCATGATGCGAGTAGTATAGTTTCTCTCTGAATCTACTAGAAGAGGAGATCATATTAGCATTTGTTGAAGCTCAAGATCAAGGACAAAGCATGGAAGTGCATCAAGGAAGTGGGCACACAAGAATAAGGAGCAAGTAGGGAGCTCCAAGAAGCACCTGTCAAATTTTCAGAAGAAATCCTTATAAAACTAGTGATTCTTATCACTAAAAACCATTGTAAATACCATTTTCCATTTTTCTAACTCCATTTTGTTCAAGCCAAGGAGTCCTCGAGCTTGAGGAGTATTAGAATTACCATCCTACCAATTTTCATAATTTTTAGACTCCGTTTGAGCTCCCAAATAAGCCCTGGAACCTATTTTTTAACTAGGCCAGACACTAGGTCTGGACAGGGCCAAAATCACTCCAAAAACTATAAAAAGGGCTAGAGAGCTCATTTTTGAGGTTAGCTTGTTGTAGATTTCAGTTTTGTAAGAGAGATCTTTGGCAATCTAAGTCCTTCTATTGTTCCACTCTTTGCTCTTACTTTGTGCACGTGTGTGTGTATGTGTGTGCATGCTTGTGCGCTTTCCCTCACGCACCTGTGCCATCACTTGCTCACGGTCTTCATACCGGTCCTCACGTCTCCAAGGATTGACATTTATGAGGTGTATCTCCTCACGTTGGTACTTTCCATTGTGCTAGAGTGACACGATTGCAACAAAAACATGATGATACTTTGCCTCCTTTACAATACCAATATGATACCCATAGTGGTTAGATAGTTAATGAGTGAGGTGATTCTGGCGTTTGTGAGTGTTGGTTAGTGGATCAATGATTTTCTTCTAGATGCATACTCTGGGTGTGCACTGTACTCAAAATGCATCTACTCTAGTGCAAGTGAATTCAAAAGGTTGGTCAGGGGGTTTATACAATGTTTAATTCTCCAACCTTTAATTTTGGGATCACGGCTTATTGTAGTGATGACCTATGAAGATTTTTGGACTAGATCTTCTTGGATTTGGGACTTTTTAGGTACCCATTTCCAAATAATCTTAGGTGTGATTTGAGGTGTTGAGGTGTTGAGTGCAGATGTTGTCCATGAAGTTCATGGCATGAATGTATGTGAGTGTTGATTTAGGCTTGTGAGCTAATGTGAAACTATTTGAGCTTGTAAGCAAGACTTGGGCACCTAGATTTGTCTAGCATTGGGATCAACCTTCATTGACCGCTTTGGTACCCAAATAGAAATGGTCTAGCTTGATCGATGCCTAGGATAATCGTTTCTTCTAGACTTTGATTGAGTACTTTGTTTGGTGCATCTTTGGGATCCTTTCTCTTGAGTAGGGGGTTGTTCACTCTTACACATCTAGATTTGCTTTACTCCATGAGGTACTTTACTTTGCACCAGTAGTTGAGCATGTTGCTTGATTATCGACTTCATCTGCTTCTTGGGTTTCCCTACTTGTTGTTCTTGGATCATCTTTGGAAAAGAAGGGAGTTCCTCATTTACTTCTACACCTCCTTCATGAGTGAGATTCTTCTACACCATAGAAATTTGGACAAGAATAACATAGTCATCTTCATTTGTGCTCCTAGAAGGACCAAGAGTGGGTGCCTCTCCTAGTTGCCTAAGTGTGCGATTTTCTAAATCAACTATGATGTGGTTTTGATTTACCCATACCTGAAGAAGTCCACTTCATAGGTTTAGGTTGACTGCATGATCATAGATCAAGTCTTGACCCAAGATAAGAGGTTTGGTGAGATCCTCATCTTAACATATTAGCACCTTGACTCTCATAAGAACATCTTGAAGGTAGATGGGAAGCTTCACCTTGCCCATGCAAGGGGTTTCCACACCTCCCAATCTTATGAGATATGCTTCTATAGGATTGATACTTAATTTCAATTCTAGAGGGTAAGAAAGTCTAATTGCATGAGTGGCTGCACCTAAGTCAATCAAGGCTCTCATAGTGAAGTGTTTCAATGGCGATGCACCACAGTGCGCTCTCCTTCTCGAGAGCTCCATGAGGATATCCTCGGAGTAGAAAGCCGAGCTCCTAAGGTCACACACAGTACTCCGCACAAAGGCTGTAGAATACGCAGAAAACACAGTACACAGGAAGCACGAAGACAGACTTCTTAGGTCTTACAAATGCGGTCGAACTTACAGTTTGTGACTGACCAGGCCACTATATGTTTTATTAAAGAACATATACAAAGAAGTGTCCGGTGGCCATTTGGCCTTTCACATGGACACTAACGGTAACAATCTCCCACTAAAGCCCAATATGGCCAGAGTAACTATGGGAGAAAAATTAATGAATGATAAAGAATACCTGAGTGTAAGTATACAAACTATACCTCCCACCTGATGGGCATGTTACACAGTATACAAGTGACTGCGTAAGATCAAGAATCAAGTAACCCCCATCAAGTGACAACAGTGTCGAAAGCTATCTTGTGGTAGAGCTTTAGTCAAAGCATCTGCAGCATTATCTCGAGTGTGAACCTTCTCAAGAATGTGATACCTCACCTCAATGTGCTTGGTCTTTGCATGATAGACCGGATTCTTAGCCAAAGCAATGGCACTCTGACTATCACTGAGCAAGTGAGGTACATGCTGAGGTAAACCCATATCACAAGCAAGACGAGAAAGCCACAATGCTTCCTTACATGCCTCACTTGCTGCAACATACTCTGCTTCTGTGGTGGAAATAGCTGTACATTCTTGAAGACGAGATCTCCAAGAGATAGCACCTCTAGCAAAATGAAAAATATACCCTGATGTAGACTTACGATTGTCTACACAACCAGCATAGTCAGAATCTGTGTAACCAATAATGGATGCTTTCCCTCTACCTAAGCATAAACACTTGTCCTTAGTGCCACTGAGATATCTCAAATCATTTTTACCGCTTCCCAATGTTTCTTGCCAGGATTAGACATATATCTACTCACAACTCCCACTGCAAATGCAATGTCTGGTCTCGTAGCTACCATAGCATACATGAGACTACCAACAGCAGACTGATAGGGAATTTTGGTCATGAATTCCTTTTCCTCATCTGATTTGGGGTAGTCATCCTTGCTCAATTTCACATATGTGGGTAAAGGTGTACTCAATGCCTTTCCACCCTGCATATTGAATCGGTGAAGTACTTTGGATATGTACTCACTTTGAGACAAGTATATGCATCTTTTACTCATATCACGAGTAATGCGCATGCCAAGAATATGTTTGGCATCCCCCAAATCCTTCATATCAAATGTCTGACTCAACTTCTTTTTGAGAAGTGACAAATCATAAGAAGACTTCCCAGCAATCAACATATCATCAACGTAAAGTATCAAGCATATCAAGCTGCCATCAGAACATCTCTTTGTGTAGAGACAATGATCCTCATTGCTCCGAGAATAGCCTTGGGACTTCATAAAAGCATCAAACTTTTGGTACCATTGTCTAGGAGACTGTTTAAGTCCATACAAGCTCTTCTTGAGCTTACAAACTAGACTTTCCTTGCCAGGAACTACATAACCCTCTGGTTGTTCCATATAGATCTCATCTGTAAGATCTCCATGCAAGAAAGCTGTTTTCACATCCATTTGGACTAGCTCTAAGTCCTCCATTGCAACGAATCCAAGCAACATGCGCAAAGTAGTCATCTTGACCACTGGAGAGAAGATTTCCTCAAAATCAACACCATGTTGTTGCTTAAAACCCTTTGCAACAAGTCGTGCTTTATATTTTGGAGAAGCACTATCTGATGTGAATTTCAGCTTATATACCCATTTACATGGTAAAGCTTTTCTGCCCTTTGGCAAAGGTACTAAGTCCCAAGTACCATTCTTGTGAATAGAATCCAACTCACTCTTCATGGCATGCTCCCACTTGACATGATCCTCTGTTTGCATAGCCTCTTTGTAGCAAGAAGGCTCACCGGCATCTGTTAGCAAAACAAAATCTAAACCTAGAACATATCTATCAGGTGGATATGAGCCACGTGCAGAACGTCTCAATGGTTGCTGAACAGGAACATGTGGAGACTGATCTGAATGGACATTCTCTTGAACATCCCTATGTGTAGCATTTTTATGCATGCTAACCGGAGGACTATTATCCTCAAACACCACTCTTCTCACTTCAACCTCCTTAATGGGATGTTTATGCATCTTCGACTCATTAAAAATGACATCACTACTTCTGATCACTGACAGTGTTTCAGGATCCCATAAGCGATATCCAAATTGCCCTTCTCGACCATATCCAAGAAAAATGCATTTCTTTGACTTATGGTCCAACTTTTGTCTAAGATTCTTGGGTATATGAACATATGCTTCACACCCAAAAACTCGAAGATGATCATAATATGGTGGTTTCCCTTTCCATAACTCTTGTGCCACTTTCAGACCTTTGGCAGTACTAGGTGAAAGGTTAATCACATGAACTGCAGTCAATACTGCTTCTGCCCAAAAACCTTGTGAGAGGTTTGCATGATGCAACATAGAGACTACTCTATCTTGAATAGTTCTATTCATCCTCTCAGCGACACCATTCTGTATTGGGGTATAAGGAGCTGTAAACTCTCTACGAATCCCTCTAGACTGACAGAAAAGGTTGAATTCACGTGAGGTATACTCACCCCCATTATCTGAACGTAAAGCCTTAAGCTTAGTTCCTTTTTTAGTCTCAACTGAAGCAAGCCATTTTCTGAAAGCAGGGAATACATCATCCTTTGATTTGATAGGATATACCCAGACTTTTCTAGTAGCATCATCTATGAAAGTGACAAAGTAAAGAGAACCACCTAAGGACCTAGTGGGCATAGGACCACACACATCTGTATGAACGAGATCTAAAGGCTGAATTGAAGAGTCAATGTGCATTCTATGGACATTTTTGGTTTGCTTTCCATATTGACAATGCTCACAAAATGAAAAGTCAAAGAAAGATAACACAGGTAAGTAGCCAAAACGAGAAAGATTTTCCATTCCACTACGAGATATATGGCCCAAACGACCATGCCAAATACAAGCCATAGGCTGTTCAGTAACAGCTAACAAGTGTTCTTTCTGTGATACAAATAAAGGATAAAGTGAGCCAACTTTGCTTCCTTTTGCAATAACCATATTGCCCTTTGATATACGAAAGGACTGAGCATAGAAGACCACCTTGTAACCAAGGTCATCAAGTTGACCAACTGACATCAAACTGCGTGATAACTGAGGTACATGGCGTACATTATGCATAGTAAATTTTGAACCATCAATGAACTGCACAACCACATCTCCAATCCCCACAACATCACACTGGTAAGAGTCACCAAGTCTCACGGTACCAAGAGACTTTGCTGCATAATTAGAGAACCATTCTCTATGTGGTGTCACATGGAAAGAAGCACCAGAATCTAGCAGCCAGGTGTGGGAAAGAGAATCAGCCATAAGTGCCTCAGATGGCACAATACTATCAAGTATCAACACATCAACATCATCAGAAATAGCATTAATTTCTTCAATCTTCACAGTCGAAGTAGATGGTGCAGGTAACTGTTTAACATGCCCATCAACATTCTGTCCTTTACCTTTAGCATTCTTTAATGCATAACAGTCTTTCTTCATGTGTCCTTTCTTATGAGAAAAATGGCATTCGATATCCCTCTTCCTTGATTTACTTCTACTCTTATTCCCTTGACCATTCTTTTCCTTGTTCTTGCTCTTGCCACGTTGTTGATTCTTTCCTTGGTAAGAATCACGAACATTATATGCATCTCCACTCTGAGTGCCAACCATAGATTTTCTACGAATCTCCTCACTCAAGAGTGCTCCACATATGTCATCATAGACAAGTTTACCGCCAGGTGCACTATTGCTAATAGCTGTGCAAAACGTATCCCATGATGATGGTAGGGTGCATAACAGCAATACTGCTTTCATTTCATTATCCATATCCATTTTCTGAGCCTCTAACTGGGAGAATATAGCATCAAACTCATTTAGATGAGCAGCAACACTATCTGTGTCCTTCATACGAAGGTCATATAATTTTCTCATCAGATACACTTTATTTGATGCCGTCTCTTTTTCATATGTATTGCATAACTTCTTCCAAAGCTCCTCTACACTTTCAAAGTCTAATACTGTAAAGTAAACATTATCTGCCAAGTGCAAGCGAATGGTAGACCTGGCCATTTCATCTAACTCATCCCAATCATCTTCATCCATGTCAGCAGGCTTCTTTGAAATCCCATTTACTGGCTTCCATTGCCTCCTTTGAATCAGCACATCTTTAATCTGATTCTTCCATAGAGCAAAGTTTGTGCCATCAAATTTTCGGATCTCAAAATGGTCTTTGCCCTGCAAGTTATAGCTCCTCCTCGGAACACTAGCACTAGACCCTGATCCACTGGATGTGCCTGAGACCTCTGATGCCATGATCGTACAGAACTGAATAGAATGATAATGGAGCTAGAAGAGTCCAAACACCAATAAATAAGTGTATCAAGGAGTAAATCGACCACTGTATAGTTGACTAAACCAGAAATCTAGAAAAATTTTGCCGGAGTATCCTCTGCAAAATTAGCATATGACCAGTGTCAAAGTATCATAAAACTGCAAGTACTGACATGTCTACCTGCACAGTGAATCACTGACTCCACTGCATATAATCAGCTACCCAATAGAAGCCAACTAGGCTTATCGAGCACCTATGAACAACTATCATACATCTCCTATGGTGAGGCTGGGTAAGTCTTCCACCTGCATCACCGAAGAGACCCCGACATCTGGGTGTCTCCCAGTTAAGAAAACCTAACCACGACCCTCTTTATCAAACGTAAAAGGCTTTATGCAAAGAACGTAACCGCTATATCAATGACCACATGGACCTACATAAGTGGTATCCACAGAAGCGTACATGGTGTGTATGTGCTCAATATATGCAGTAAAATGACACTAAAAGGCTGAGTACACAGCCCAAAAACTAGCCAATAACACCTGCAAGTGTCTGTCAACTCTGATGTTTTAGGCTTTAAAAAACCTGCATAAATTTGTAGTGACTGCTCCCACCAAAACTGAAAACCCCTCGAGAAACCTGTAGTTTTACGAGTGTGGCTGAAAGTACAGCCCCAAAGGTTGATATTTATTGTCTCAGAATTACAAGGAACACTCTTCTTGATGTTCTTGGACCTGTGCAAAGAGAACTATGTGCAAAAGTACTCCGAAATGGCTCCAAAATACACCCCAAAATTGCTTCAGAAATAGGCTTTGAAAGCAAAAAATGAAGCTTTGAGGGACCAAAACTTGGTCAAGGTAATGTCAAGCTTAGTCTTTCCCCTTCTTCAAACACCACAAGAGTGTAGCTTAGTGGCAAGAGATTTCCACGGTTAAGCGAGCTCTGGGGGGAACAGTACTGGGATGGGTGACCTCCCGGGAAGTACCGAGAACCTCTATATTCCTTGATCGTTGAGGTCCTCCCTCGCGCGCAGCCAACAACGCCAACGGTGACTTCGGTGACTCGGATGACAAGGTATGCCAAGGTCTATGCCTTGGTCGCCGCCTTAATCGTAAGCCTTGGAGAAAGCCTGGGGGGGGGGGGGGGGGTGCTCGCTTCGCTTGCACAAACGGAACAAACGTTTTGCCTCGAACTGCTCTGATACCAGTGAAGTGTTTCAATGGCGATGCACCACAATGCGCTCTCCTTCTCGAGAGCTCCATGACGATATCCTCGGAGTAGAAAGCCGAGCTCCTGAGGTCACACATAGTACTCCGCACAGAGCTGTAGAATGCGCAGAAAACACAGTACACACGAAGCACGAAGACAGACTTCTTAGGTCTTGCAAATGCGGTCGAGCTTACAGTCTGTGACTGACCAGGCCACTATATGTTTTATTAAAGAACATATACAAAGAAGTGTCCGGTGGCCATTTGGCCTTTCACATGGGCACTAACGGTAACACATAGTCCTTGCAATCTTACCTTTTTCTACTTCTAGCGTCACAAATGGATGTCGATCAATGATTCAAGGGGAATTTACACCTGATGCTTTACGCATGGCGATGTGGTATCCTACAGCCTCATGAGCATCTGACCTAACCTAATCTCTACCTTGTCTTCTCAATTTCATTCATTGGATGCATTCTAAGGCTTTTTCCTGTGCTTCTTTGTGGACTCGTTTTTCCTCTTCCTTACGTTTCTACGGAGTGTTGAGTCGACTAAGCATCTCCTTAGTGAGGGGTTCATGATATAATTTGACTCTGCATCCATTGATGTAACTAGGTAGGATATCGCCTTCTAGGGTGGCTAATTGGACAACTCCACTTGTTGATATTCTATTAATAATCATGGGTCCATAGCCACACTTCTTTATAGGCAACTCGATATGCCCAAAAAGCATGGTGTACCTGTTTGTCCCAATCACAGCATTTATTATTCACCAATTTTGTTAATACATTGCATAAGATCTTATTTGTGCTCTCGGCTTGTCTGTTAGCTTGTGGATGATAGAGGGCAGACTTCCTATGTATCACCAAGAATTCTTGGAGAAGGTTTTCAATGAGTTCATTTAAGAAGTGTGTACCTCTATCACTTACTAACTCGATTGGTAACCCATATCTAATGAACACATTCTCGAATAAGAACTTAATCGTTGTCTGAGCATCATTCTTGGTTGTGGCCTTCACTTTTACCCACTTGGTTAGATAATCTATGGTACCAATAATATATCCAGCATGTGAACCCTTAGCTCAAGGATTAATAGGACCTACAAAGTCTATTCCCCAGTTGGAGAATGAACGACCACCCATCATGCGTTTTGACGACATCTCATCCTTACGTATTGAAGATATTGAGTTCTCTGAAAAACTTCACATCACTACACATAGGTATGTGCATCCATGTGAAGGGTTGGCCACCAAAGACCTGCAAATAGAATTGCCTCTATTACACGGTCTGGTCCAAAATGTCCTCTTGCCACACCTTGGTGGGCAGTTTCTAAGATCTTAAGATATTCTTTCTCATGGACACATAGTCTTAGGTATCCATCTCTTCCATGCTTATATAAATTACCTCCAATGGGTGAATAATCTAGTGCTTCTTGTTCTAAGCTCTTTTGTCTACCACTATCATCTCTTGAGGGAATGTTTTCATCCTCAAGAAGTCTATCAAAGCTTTGCTCCAGTCTGGTGCTAAAGCCACTTGATATAGGGTGGTGTGTTCCACTAGTGGTCTAATAGCATATATTTGGCATTCCTCGCACATCCTATGGACATCTACTTCCATAGTTGGCCAATACACACCTAATCTTTACAGAGTCTATAGGGTTCAATGTTTGGAGTGATGTTGCTATAGAGCACCTACATGTGCTATATGTAACCATTTTGCATGTTCATATTCATCTACACAGCAAGCCAATATGCCTTGATTCATGTGCTTGTACACACTGGCTACCAATATGTGTTATTTTTGAGATATCACTACTTTTTTATCTTTGGTTTTTAGAACATGATGTTTAGGTCGAAAGGTCAGAATAGGCACTATTGTTTTGGCCCATTCAGGCACTACTTCTAGATTGAACATGTAAGCATCAGGAAGGTCATTTCATAATCCTTGAGGTGACTCTCATGAAGTGAGTCTACAAAGTTGATCCTCTTACTTCATTGTTACCCAACAATTGTTGAACTTCACACGTAACCACGCTAAGGTGAGTCCTGCCTTTCCTAACCACAACTTCAAAGTCATATTCCATTAGTAAGAGGAACCATCTTACTAATCGGCTAGTATTGCAAGGCCTGTTCACAGGATATAATAATGCTTGATGATCTGTAAAAAAAATTAAACTTATTCGCAAGCAAATAATGTCTAAACTTTTTAACCACATATACCATGCCTAATCCTTCTCTTTCAGTAGTGGTATAATCTTATTTAGCCACATTCAATTGTCTACTAGCATAAGCAATTGGAAGATCCATATTACCTTCACTACATTGTGCTAGTACACATCGAATTGCATAATTGGATGCATCCACATGAACATGAAATGGCTTGTTCCAATATGTTGTAGTCAAGATTGGTGCTAAACATAGCTGTCACTTAAGCTCGTTAAAAGAGCTTTCACATTCATGCATCCACTCAAAGTTAGTCAAAAGGGAGTACAGAGGCTTTGCAATGATTTCATACATATGAATGAAGTGTTAGTAATAGCTGCAATGTCCCATGAAAGTCTTGACATTCTTTGGCATAGGTATCTTTACAATTGCTCTAACTTTATCCTTGTCCATGGATATGCCATTCTTTGACACTATGTATCCTAGAATCTTACCTTGTTTGACCATAAAAACACACTTTTTTGGGTTCAAGCAGACATGATATTCTCTACATTTGTCAAAAATAGCTTTCAACTCAACCATATGTGTTTGTCTAATGTTGGAATGAGCACAAAGATCATTCACATAGACTTCGAAGTTTTTATGCAAGAGCTCTTTAAAAACATGACACATCAGCCTCTAAAAGGTGGTTGGCACATTGGTGAGACCAAATGGCATTAACCAAAAAGAAAATATGCCCCACTCTATCAAAATCCATCTTACGTTGGCCTTTTGGGGCAATGGCCACTTGATTGTAGCCAAAGAACCCATCAAATTAGCTATATACTTCCTTGCCTGCCACTTTTTCTAATAGATGCTTAGTGATAAGAAGCGGATAACTATCTCTAACAGTGACTGCATTAACCTTCTTCAAGTTAATGCATACATGTAGCTTTCCATTCTTGGGCACCACTACAATGGGGGACACCCATTCAGTGTGGTCGATTTCATAGATAACTCTAACTTCTACCAAGCGATCTATCTATTCCTTAATCTTGGCGGCATAATTGTCATTACATGTATATGGCTTCTACTTGGAGGGTCTGACCTCTGAAGTCATGGGAATCATATGTGAGCATATGTCCAAGTCTACTCCTTTTAGGTCATTATAGCTCCATGTGAACACATTTCTTTATTCTCTTAACAAGGCTATCAAATCTTGCTCTTCGTCTCAGTCAAGTCATGTCCTATTAAGTGCATTGTTCTTCACCTTCTTCTATGGTCACTACAATATTCTTTGTTGTTTCTTTATTATCATAGGCCTCTCCCATGAGTTTCTTCTTTAGGCATTCGTATCATGACTTTTCTATCCTTGACCTCATGATTCTTAAAGTTCTCTAGGACCTCAAATAAATTTCTTCCTCTTCTTATGGGAGTTCCCTCTTCTTTCTTTTCTTGCCTCCACTCTTGGTGGTTACCTTGTTGGAGTTAGACATCTGCGGAAGCATGCGAACAGCACAAGCAAGAAGAAGAAGCTTGGAGCACAACACACAATATTGAATGTATTACTAGAGAATGTACAAAGATAAGGAGCCCATTAGGGCAATAGGCGTATATACAAGCTAGGGGAAAAAAACCTCCTAAAGAGGGAAAAAAGTACCCCGACGGGCCTAGAGTGTTCACACACATCACTACCTAAATATATCAACAAATCCCCCCTGGGAGTGATGCGGTGAACATGTAGCTGGCACTCATGTATAAGGAAGTGCCAAGCTATGTGGAAATCACTCCACAAAAGGAAGGTTAAGCCCAAAGCTTTGCAAAAAGCTTGAAACTTCTCCCTAGGCAGAGCCTTCGTGAAAAGGTGTGCAATGTTCTCCTCCGTGGGCACATATGCCAAGCTGATTTCTCTAGCAGAGAACCTCTCCCTGACATAATGATAATACACCTCAATGTGCTTAGTGCAAGCATGGAACACACGGTTCCTCCCAACTGCCAATGCGCTCTAACTGTCAGTGAAGATGGTGGTGGCAGAAGACTGACCAACACCCAAATCAGCCATAAGGCATCTGAGCCACACACACTCAATAGTAGCTGTGAAAGCTGCCCTATACTCAGCCTCACAACTGGAAGTGGCCACAGTAGGCTCCTTCTTGCTCAACCAAGATATACATGAGCTACCAAGCATGAAGCAAAAGCCACTAGTGGACACACAAGTGTCATAGCAACCAGCCCAGCCTGAGTCAGAAAAAGCATGCAAATCTGGCAGTAGTGATCCCCCCTTGGGATAAAACAACCCAAATAGCCGAGTACCACTCAAGTAGCGAAAGATGCGCTTAATCGCATACCAATGCTTAACACCTGGGCAATGCATAAACTTGCTCATCTATGAGAAAGCAAACTAAATATCTGGCCTAGTAATGCATAAGTAAATCAGGCATCCAACAGCCTGCTGATAGAGGATAGCATCAAATGCATCTCCAGCATCATGAAGACTCAATCGTAAACCTGTCTCCATAGGAGTGGCAATAGGCTTATAGTCTTCAAGGCCAAAACGTTGCAATAATGTGTCAATATATTTCGTTTGACACAAAGCCATTCCACCATCAACTTGCATAAACTGAATGCCCGAATAGTGATGCAAATGCCCCAAATCAGACATTTCAAATGAGGCATGCAAATCAGCCTTAAAATCAGCAATATGCTTCTCAATAGGATCAGTAAGCAGCATGTTGTCAACATAGACAACAATGATTAGAAGCACATCATTAGCACGCTTAACATATAAGGTGCTTTTAGTTGGACTGTTCTCAGAACTATGTGCAATTAGATAGGTATGTATCTTCTCATACCAAGCACGTGGTGCTTGCTTTAAACCATATAATGCCTTCTTTAACCTGCACACCTGGTTTTCATGCCCTTTTTGCAGAAAGCCACGGGGCTGAAAAACATGCACTTCTTCATGCAAGTCACCATTCAAAAATGCAGTTTTAATGTCCAACTGATGTACATTCCAACCATGATGGGCTGCAAGTGCACAAATACTCCGAACATTAGTCATATGGCATGTAGGTGCAAAGGTCTCATCAAAATCAATGCCTTTTTCTTGAACATAACCCTTTGCAACAAGCCTAGCCTTATACCTGTCAACTGTACCATTAGGTTTACGCTTCAGCTTGTATATCCACTTAGTGCCAATGGCCTTCTTGCTAGGAGGCAAGTCACATAAAGACCAAGTACCATTCTTCATTATTGCATCATATTCAGATTGCATAGCAGCCATCCAATTTTTTGAATTCTGTGCTTCATCAAACAAAACAGGCTCATTCTCATCATAGAGACTAGATGCAGCCATAGCATAGCAATCTGATGCAAAAGAGGCACTATGAGAGCCTGATCTAGTATGATATGACAGAGGTGCATCTAATTTGTTGTCACGCAAGGTCTGCACCAACCATTTTGGCATAGTTCTTGCCTGCTCAATATCAGCTCTCTCATCAATAAGTGCATCATGTACATCTGCATCAGAAATTGAATTATCTGCATCATCACATGAAACTTGCAAAGGCTGAGAAGTTGCCTCATTAGGACGAGCACTAGACTGTCCACTTGTAAAAAGAGGCAGAAAAGTATCATACATGTCTTTGGAGCTAATAGATGTCTCCTTAGTACATGAAAGCAATGGCTGAATAGCATCTTCCACAAAAACAACATCACGGCTAACCAGAATGCATTCAATGTGTGGATGATACAGACGATAGTCTTTACTTGAAGAATTGTACCCAACAAAAATACATTTTACTGCTTTATCATCCAATTTTATGTGATGTTGTTCAGGCACTAATGCATATGCCAAACAACCAAAAACATGCAGATGAGCAACAGATGGCTTGCGGTCATGTCAAGCCTCATATGGAGTGATAGACTACAGTGCTTTAGTGGGACACCTGTTCAGTACATATGTTGCACACATGAGAGCCTCAAGCCTCAAACTATGTGGTAAAGCCTGACTCTTGACCATACACCTTGCCATCTCCATGAGTGACCTGTTCTTTTGTTCAAAAACTCCCTTTTGTTGAGGTGTATATGGCACTGTAGACTAGTGTTTTATCCCATGTTCAGCTAGAAATGTATTAAAATCAGAAGAAATATATTCCCCCCCTCGATCAGAACGGAGGGTGCCCATTTTACATTTTGATAGATTTTCAGCCAAAACCAAAAAGTATTTGAAACACATGAACACTTTAGACTTTGCCTTCAATGGATATACCCATGCATGCCTGGAAAAATCATTGCTGAAAGTCACGAAGTAAAGATAATTCCCAAAAGAAGGTGTCTGCATAGGACCACAGACATCACTATGTACAAGTTGCAATTTTTGAGTAGCCCGAACTGAACCATCTTTTGGAAAGGACGAACGCTGCATTTTGCCCAAAATACAGCCTTCACAAACATGTTTTCCAGGTGCCTCAAGTTTGGGCAAAGAGGAAACCATTTCAGATCTCTGTAGGCATAGCAAACTAGCAAAATTCAGATGACCAAAGCATGCATGCCAAAGCTTTGCATCTGACATAGCCTGAGAATCATTTACTGCACATGCCAAATCATTTACAGATCTTTCATAGTCTATGAGCTTATACACCCCACGACATAGAATGCCAGAAGCAATAATCACATTGCCATTTGAGAGATCATGAACTGTACACCTGTCATCAACAAATTTCACAACCAAGCCAATCTTGGCTAATGCAGAAACTGATAACAGGTTCTTTTTGATCCCTGGCATAAATAAAGCATCTAACAAAGTGAAATAACTACCATCAGCAGTAGTCAAAATGATCTTACCAACTCCCATAACAGGATAAGAGGAGTTGTTGGCACATGTAACAGTATTCCCTGTAGGGGCAGGCTCGAGTGAAGAGAAGAAACTGCGCTGCGAGGTAATATGTGTTGGAGCAGAGCAATCATCAATAGTGATTATATGAAGATCAAAGTGAGAAGATATGTGGAAGAATGAAGATTACTTTCAGAGGAAGAAAATAGAATCAGAAATGTTTCTTTTGTATATTACTCTTGTAAATAGTTCAATGTATTTTGAAAAAGATGACGAGTTAGACTCGTATATATATCTACAGATACGTATTCATAGAAGAGAGAGTGATATAGATCAGATAGAGAAGAATAGGTGAAGAGGTGATGAACATTGTATGTATCATCAACCATATGTATGAAAAGTAATGAAGAAGAAAATGTTGTAGAATTCTGCGCGTCGATCTTCTTTCCCATTCTCCTTCTGTGCTTAATCTTTTGAAGAATCCTTTTGCACGTATCTAAGTCCATAGCTAATCTATCTATGGCTAGAATTTGAGAGATTAATTTCAATCAGGTTGTGAGAATTTTGTTTAGGAACATTCATATGTGAAGATGTTCTGAGAGTCGAAAAATCTGGCGCACATTTCATCTTCAAAGAAATGGTCAGTGCTCAGTCCACAGTGTAAAGTTTTACACAAGTGAGGACTCAAAATCTAAGTTGGAAGGTAAGCTATCTATGGCTAGAAGATGTTGATCAAAGGGGTTCAGAGTTGGGAGAACCAGTGCTAAGAAGTTGCAGGTGTCAAAGTCGCCATTGCAGAGAAGCACTTTCAGACATAGGTAAAGTGTTTCACACATTTCTCAGTGTGTACTTAATCTTTTTGAGATATTTAACTTGGCAAAGTTGCGCAACCTTAAGGCAAAGTGTTGTGCAAAGTTTTATCAAAAACTTTACAGGATTGATTAGTCAATGAGTGACTAATCTGCAGCAGACTTTTCTGAAGAAACTGAATTCTTCAGAATAATCAATTTCCTGATAATTTGGTGAAGATTCTATAAATTAGGTGGAGTCTAAAGTTGATCTTGATATAGAGGTGATCTAAATTCAAGGTCAATTTGTTCTTTTGGAGATTAACACTCTCCATCAGTGGTATCAGAGCAGGTTGTGTCAAAATTGAGAAGAAGAAGACTCCGACTATTGCAGAAGTACAAATCTTTACATTTTGAAGGTGCAGAAGGGTAAAGGTTGAAGAAAGTTTGAAGGAAGACATACAAAGAGCATCAAAAGGATCAGAAGGAGCAACATTCGAAGTAAAGGTACATTTATTATCTGTAAAGGTTAAAGATTTGAAGCTACAAGTGAAGTAAAGATGGGAGATAGTCTCCAAATTGAAAAGTTGGATAGAGAGAACTATCCTGCATGGTCTATGAGGATGGAAGCTCACCTTATGAGCAAAGATCTGATAGGATACATCACAGGAGATGAAGAAAAGCCAGAATTCAGAGATCCTAGTGTTCCAACTAGGGAGGAGCTTGCAGATTTGAAGAATTGGATGAAGAAGGATGCTCAAGCAAGAAGCATCATCTACATGGCAGTCAATGACTATTTGC
Source organism: Ceratopteris richardii (assembly GCA_020310875.1). Lineage (NCBI taxonomy): Eukaryota > Viridiplantae > Streptophyta > Polypodiopsida > Polypodiales > Pteridaceae > Ceratopteris > Ceratopteris richardii. The sequence goes on along the minus strand of CM035434.1, from coordinate 133,173,229 downwards.
TTCCTCACATTAGAGGACTTGAGAGTGCTTGTGACATTTGGAATGCTTTGGAAGAGCATTTCCAAAATACAACCAAATCAAGGAAGGCTTCACTATGGGCAGAATTTACTACCTTCAAGAAGAAGGCTTCACAATCAATCTCTGATTATGTGACAAAGATGAAGGACATTGCAGATTCTTTAGGTGCAGTTGATGAAGATATTGAAGAAGACAAATTGGTAAGACAAATACTTACAGGGCTAAGAGGATATGAGAAGTGGAAGCCTTTCATTTTATCTACAGAACTTTCATTAGATCACTTTACTCCTGATTTAAATCAATTGTTAGGTCATATGCTAACTTTTGAGAATGATGTCAAAGGAGATGTTGATAAGAGTGCAGGTCATGCAATGTACTCTAAAGACAAGAAGAAAGCTAACAAAGGGAAGCAACAATCAGGTGAAGAAGAAGGTACATCAAACCAAGCAAACTTCATAAGAGGAAGAGGAAATGGCAGAAGTAGAGGAAGAGGCAGAAACAACAAAGATAATGCAAGAGCTTGTTGGATATGTGGTAAGACCAATCATCTATCTCATGATTGTTGGCACAATAATCAAAACAATGGTAATTATCAGAACTTTAATCAAAGAGCAAGAGGTGGTAGATTTCAGAGAGGAAATTTCAGAGGTAGAGGTGGTAGGAATTCTTTTGGAAGAGGTGGTGGAAGAAACTTCCAAAATCAATCTTATAATAACACCTACTACAACTATGCATCAGATCAAAAGGAGGATTCGACTCTCATTATGAATACATGTGAAACCTCACATGAGGATATGAGAGTGTTCTATATTGATTCAGGATGTAGTAATCATTTAAGTGGAAATATTGCTTTGATGACTGACCTAGATCATAATGCAATTAATCATACAGTTCAGACAGGTGATAATACAAAGCATAAGGTAAAGTCAATTGGTTCAGTCAAGGCTAAGGATGGGAGCACTCTTCTGAGTAAGGTACTTTATGTTCCCACAATTCCAAAGAATTTGATCAGTGTAGGTCAAATTGTGGAAAAAGGTTATGAGGTAAGGTTTACCAATGATGGAGTTTATGTGGAAGACCCTAGTCAAGGGTATAAACAAGTTATTGCAGGAAAGAAAGAAGGAAGGCTTTTCACATTGAAGGTACAAGGAAATGTTGGACATGCTATGTTCACATATGGAGAGCAGAAGGTGTCAGAATTGGATCTTTGGCATAAAAGACTTGGACACTTTAATGAAAGAGGTATCAAAGAAATGATTAACAATGATTTAGTGCTTGGAATGCCTAACATTGTAGGTCAACACATGACATACAGATGTGAGGCATGTCAATTAGGTAAGGCTCATAAGCAATCCTATTCCAAGCATGGATTTATGTATTCAGAAAGACTTGAATTGGTGCATACAGATGTGTGGGGTCCTTCAAAGGACTTTAGTATAAATGGTTCAAGATATTATGTCATATATGTTGATGATGCTACCAGGTGGATCACAATTTATGTGATTAAGGAAAAGTCAGAAGTGTTTAATACATTTAAACACTATCATGCATATGCAGAAAGGATTACCGGTCAAAAATTGAAGAGACTAAGGTCAGATGGAGGGGGAGAGTATTTTTCAAATGAGTTCAATGATTATTTGTGGAATGCAGGTATAAAGAGAGAAGTTACTTGCAGGTACTCTCCTCAACAAAATGGGGTAGCAGAAAGAAGAAATAGGACTCTTGTTGAGTTTGCAAGGTCCATGATGAAAGAGAAGAATTGCCCAAATTATTTGTGGGCTGAGGCTGTTAATACAGCTACATATTTGGTTAATAGATTGCCTTGTAAAGCTTTGCAGGGTATGACACCATATGAAGCTTGGTGGGGTAAGAAACCTACCTTGGATCATTGCAGAATATTTGGATGCTTGGCATATGCATATGTGCCATCTCAATTGAGGCATAAGTTGGAGCCTAAGGCAGAGAAGTATGTATTCATTGGTTATGATGATAAGCAAATGGGATACAGGTTGTGGAGTCCATCCACAAAGCAATTTATTGTATCCAAGGATGTTACATTTGATGAGCAAGGTACTTGGTATGCAGGTAAATATAATGTACATGCAGATGATGAAGAAGTAGTGGAACAAAGGAAAGGTAAAGCAAAGATTCAATTACTTGATGAAAGTGAGAGTAATGAAGTGCAGATTGAAGTTGAAGAGAGGCCAAGGTTTGATCCAGAATGTGATGAACCAGAGACCTCAAGAAGTGCAGAAGTTAGGAGATCATCTAGGCACAAATGGCAACCTACAAGGTATAGCTATGACACTTCATTCTTGACTACTAAAGATTATGCTTATTTGGTAAAAGCAGATGAAGACCCTTCTACATATGAAGAAGCCAAAGGGAAGAAGAATTGGGAAGATGCTATGCAAGAGGAGTATGATGCATTGATAGAGAATCAAACATGGGATTTGGTTCCTAAACCTAATAGTCAGAAGATTATTGGATGTAAGTGGGCTTACAAAACAAAGAGATTTGCAGATGGAAGTGTGTCTAGGTACAAAGCTAGACTTGTTGTGAAAGGGTATGCACAGACATATGGAGTGGACTATGATGAGACTTATAGTCCTGTGGCAAAGATGACAACCATCAGGACACTCATTGCAATTGCTGCTTGTAAAGGTTGGAAGTTGTCTCAATTAGATGTTAAAAATGCTTTCTTGAATGGTTACATTTCAGATGAAGTCTACATGGAGCAACCAGATGGGTTCAAAGATCAAGTGAGTCCAAATTATGTATGTAAGCTCAAGAGAGCTTTGTATGGGTTGAAGCAAGCCCCAAGGGCTTGGAATTATAGGCTTGTAAAATTCTTGAATGATCTTGGATTTCAAGCATCAAAGGCAGATAGTAGCTTGCTAGTCAAAGCAAGTGAAAATGGATTCATTTATGTGTGTATTTATGTTGATGACATAATACTTATAGGAACAGATGATAAGGGGATACAAATGATCAAGAAGCAGATGGAGAAAGAGTTCAAAATCAGTGATTTGGGGAACCTATCATTCTTCTTGGGAATGGAGATCTCTTATACTCATCATGGAGTATATGTGACCCAAGAAAGGTATCTTAAAAATTTGCTAATCAAATTTAAAATGGAAGATTGCAGGGTTGCACCTACACCTTTGAAAGTGAACCATAAATTGTCTAGGTTTGGAGGAGAAGAGTTCAGAGATATGAAACTCTATCAAAGTTTGGTTGGTAGCTTGATTTATGCTACATTAACAAGGCCTGACTTGTCATATGCAGTTGGTGTGCTTTCACAATTCATGCATTGTCCTAGAAAGGAACATTGGATTGCAGGACAAAGAGTACTTAGGTACATCAAGGGCACACTCAAAGAAGGGTTGTACTATGGGTTTACTTCAGATACAAGAATCAAGATATATAGTGATGCAGATTGGGCAGGTAATGTGGATGATAGAAGATCAACACATGGATACTTGTGCTATGTAGGAGACAAATTGATTTCATGGTGTTCTAAGAAGCAACATACAGTTGCTTTGTCATCCAAAGAGGCAGAATATAAAGGTATGGTGGAAGCTGCAAAAGAGGTAATATGGCTAAAGACACTTTTGAAAGTTTTTGATGTGATTCAGAGTACTCCTATTATTTGTGGAGACAATATGAGTTCATTATACTTGGCAGCTAATCCTGTATTTCATGCTAGAACTAAGCATATTGAAATACAGTATCATTTTCTGAGAGAGAAGGTCATTGAGAAAGAAATTGAAGTCATACACACTCCTACAAAAGATCAACTTGCAGATATGATGACTAAAAGTTTGGATGGACCTAAGTTGCAGAGGTTTAAAGATATGGCAGGAATAAAGAAGATGCAGGTAATCACAATTGAAGATTGAGGGGGAGCTGTTGGAGCAGAGCAATCATCAATAGTGATTATATGAAGATCAAAGTGAGAAGATATGTGGAAGAATGAAGATTACTTTCAGAGGAAGAAAATAGAATCAGAAATGTTTCTTTTGTATATTACTCTTGTAAATAGTTCAATGTATTTTGAAAAAGATGACGAGTTAGACTCGTATATATATCTACAGATACGTATTCATAGAAGAGAGAGTGATATAGATCAGATAGAGAAGAATAGGTGAAGAGGTGATGAACATTGTATGTATCATCAACCATATGTATGAAAAGTAATGAAAAAGAAAATGTTGTAGAATTCTGCGCGTCGATCTTCTTTCCCATTCTCCTTCTGTGCTTAATCTTTTGAAGAATCCTTTTGCACGTATCTAAGTCCATAGCTAATCTATCTATGGCTAGAATTTGAGAGATTAATTTCAATCAGGTTGTGAGAATTTTGTTTAGGAACATTCATATGTGAAGATGTTCTGAGAGTCGAAAAATCTGGCGCACATTTCATCTTCAAAGAAATGGTCAGTGCTCAGTCCACAGTGTAAAGTTTTACACAAGTGAGGACTCAAAATCTAAGTTGGAAGGTAAGCTATCTATGGCTAGAAGATCTTGATCAAACGGGTTCAGAGTTGGGAGAACCAGTGCTAAGAAGTTGCAGGTGTCAAAGTCGCCATTGCAGAGAAGCACTTTCAGACATAGGTAAAGTGTTTCACACATTTCTCAGTGTGTACTTAATCTTTTTGAGAGATTTAACTTGGCAAAGTTGCGCAACCTTAAGGCAAAGTGTTGTGCAAAGTTTTATCAAAAACTTTACAGGATTGATTAGTCAATGAGTGACTAATCTGCAGCAGACTTTTCTGAAGAAACTGAATTCTTGAGAATAATCAATTTCCTGATAATTTGGTGAAGATTCTCTAAATTAGGTGGAGTCTAAAGTTGATCTTGATATAGAGGTGATCTAAATTCAAGGTCAATTTGTTCTTTTGGAGATTAACACTCTCCATCAATATGTTTGGTTGCCCCATTGTCAAAATACCAAACATCTGAGTCTACTACAGACATGCACTGCTCATGAGAAGATGGGTCAAAACTACAGACAGTAGTAAACGCCCATTCTTCTTCCTGCACGAGATTAGCAGAGTCTGTTTTTGGTGTAGAGGCCTCTGCAACAACCATTCTAGCCTCTTTCTTCTTTGTCTCTTTAGCAGCCAGTTTTGGACAGTTCTTTATGATATGATCATTCCCTTTACAGTACTTACAAAATAATTTCTGCTTTTCTGATTTCTTCTCGTCTTTATCTTCCTTCTTCGAATATGCAGAATTAGCAGATTTTTGCTTACTAGTTGAAGAGCTCCATTTTCCTTTGCCCTTCTGACTGGCTAGGAAAGCTTGATCTGCAACTCGCATAATGGACCTGTTCTGCCTGGACTGGTCTTCTTGCATCAGAATAGAGACTAAATTCCTCAAATGATAAGGCATTTGGATTGCCTTTCATCATCAACTGAAGAGTAGAAGCAAAACTCTGATATGAATCAGGAAGACCATTCAGAACGGTCTGCACAAGTGAGCTATCTGATATAACCTCATCAGTAGAAATCAACTGCTCCTTCAAGTCTTTGATCTTTGTTAGGAAATTGTCCATAGAATCACCTTCATTCATGTGCTCACTCTCCAAATGTTTTCGGAGGTAAGCAACACGAGCCTCACTCCTAGCTTGGTACAATGTGGTAAGTGTATCCCAAGCATCCTTAGCTATTCTGCAAGAGCGAATGTGAGGAATAATGTCACGTTTGACAAACAAAGCTATCAATGCATGTGCCTGGGCATTTCTGCCATCCTAGCAAATCTGCTCTGCAGTAGGTGCAGCAGAAACCGTAGCACTAACAGGAATATGCAGAATATTAGCATCTTCGACACCTTTTGCATCAGCTTCAGTACCTGCAGTTGTAACAGTTGCACGTGCGATAGGACGTTTTTCGACACCCTGCACAATGTTCCACAGTCCTTTTGCAACCAACACATTTCGCATCATATAAGCCCATAACGAGTAGTTGGTACCATCCAATTTATCCTCAACAGCCAACATACAGAATACATCACTGCTTTCAGCCATGGCCTGTGACTAAAATACCTTGATGCGGAAAATTGATTGTATCTCAAAAAGTTGAACAGAACTGCCCAGACGAATTCCACTAGACCTGTAGCAGACTTCGAGATGCTTATATTGGCAAACAGAAACTGGTATATACCTTTGGCACAAAAAGATGAAATAGCCTGCACAAGCACTGCGATAGTGCATTCGGAGGCCGAAACAGCTCAAATCGCAATTTCAGCACCACACAACAAAGCTGTTTTGATCTTGAAAACACGCTGACTATGCTCACCAAAATTTGTGCGATTCTGAGACTGCAACCGGAGGAGTGTTGATGACACCCTAGATGAAGCGACGACCTACTCTAATACCAATTATTGGAGTTAGACGTCTACAGAAGCACGTGAATAACACAAGGAAGAAGAAGAAGCTTGGAGCACAACACACAATACTGAATGTATTACTAGAGAATGTACAAAGATAAGTAGCCCATTAGGGCAATAGGCATATGTACAAGCCGGGGGAAAAAAACCTCCTAAAGAGGGGAAAAAGTGCCCCGACGATCCTAGAGTGTTCACACACATCACTACCTAAATACATCAACATACCTATGTGGTTAACCTCACATCATTTGTAAGCTCTCCATGTCCTTGAGGGTGATCTTCTACTATGTGCAAGTATTCCTCTTCTGTCGCACAGAAGGGATCCATAATAATTGACTCTAGATCCAAGTCACTTGCTTGTTCAAGGTCCTCCATACTAGGCTCGCACTCTTCAATAACGGAATCACATATGATTGGTTCTATAGTGAAAACCAAAATGTCATAGCCATCTTCATCGCAGTGCAGTGTCCATTGTTCTTCATTGATGGCCACATCTATTGTGGCTAAAATTTGTGCCCAACCATGAGGTTCAAACTCTTCATCTAGAAATACCACAGGTGCATAGGTTGGGTCCCAAATTGATCTATGAGTTTCTTTCGCACCTACCTCTCTGGCATTCTCTCTTTTCCCTTCTTCTACTACATCTTTGCACATCCATAAGTGAGTGTCTTCATGCATCCATGAGGATTCTGATCCTATGGAATGCACCAATTCTGTATCATCAGTGGCTCTATGGATGTGATTCCACTGTATAGGGGGGCACGTCTCTATGAGAGGAGCCCTTGAGATTGACTTTGGTTCTACCACCTAAGTGTTGAAAATACAAAGAAATGGTTCCCCAATCTTGTACTACTTGCAATTGCCTCAAGAATGGTCTTCCAAAAATCATCTCATAGGCTTGGTTTTTGATAAAGTCACATATATTAAAAGTGTGCTCAAACTCTACACCACAAATAGTGAGAGTTATCCCTTCTAGTAGCCCTAAGGGCCTCTCTATGTGACCATAGGCCATTTTTAATTTCATTCTTGTTGGCCTGATTGTTGGTTTGCCCCAATGCTTCCATAAGGAGGTGGTAGCAATGGAAACTCCTGCAGCTGAGTCCAAAATAGCCTTGTTTTTGTAACCTTGATGAGTGATAGGGAGATAGGTGTTTCCTTCTTCTCCTTCGCTCATGTCTCCTATCTTATCCAAGGGTACTTCTGGCACTATTCAATGTGATTGTACCTTGAAATGGGACTTAGCTACGTCTGGCACTTGATTGGCTACATGTTTCCACAATTTTGGCTTAAGCTTGAGTAGCTCCTTTAAAGTGAGATTGCATGCACCTTAGTGTTCTTCACTCCCATGGTCCTGTGAAATGAGGTAATTCTTGTAGGGAATTATAATCAGAGTCTAATCATTCACTAGACTGGACATCCTCTTGTTCTCCATAAATAGAAGGAATTTCTTAAGGGAATCGATCATGTAGGTCATCCACAAGTAATGGGAGGAGGATTTTCACTTTCCTTTGCCCACTTCTCTTCTTGAAACTCTCTTAGAAATTCTTGGGAATACTGATTCATAGAACAAGAAGTTTTGAGTTCAATGGAATTGGGCTCATAAGCTTCCTTGGGAGGAATGCAACTTCTTTCACTTGCCTTGTCCTTACCTTAGGAGGTGGCATCCTTTCTAGATTTTGCAATTAACCTCTCCAATCTATCTAGTATTCCATCAAAATGCAACCGAGTCTTAGCTTAGCTAGAGTAATTGAAGAGGCGATGGGCCTCAAACATGGTTTGAGCCAATTCTAACATCTTAGCACAAAGCTTGCTTCGTTCAAGCTCTAGGTTAGCTTACATTTGGCCCTTCTTGGATTCTAGCCTGATATGCTTTAAGCATCATGTCTAGGTCCTCAAAAGTGAGATCTGCTAAGACTGATCCTACTCTAGGTGGTGGTGGTGAGGTTACATGAGGTTGATTGGTTGGTGATGGTGATGGTAGTGGTAGTGATGTGTGAGAGTGTATTTGAGATGTGATTTCAATTATCTTCGCCTTTGTTTCTCTCATGCGTTCCTCAAGTTTGCTCATCTTCTTAGCCCATTGTCTCTTGATTCGTTCACAACTTTCTTTCCAAGCTCTTTTCCTTTTCTTATTTTGACTCTCGATCTCACTACCCTCTAAGTTCGACTTTTGACCTAAGCCTTGGTCCTGCTGCAACACCTGAGCTCCTGTGACTACTTGCAATGGGGAAGTGGAAGTCACACTTGCAGTAGAATCCACTACTAGCCCAATGATGTTAATCGGTGTGATCTTTGGTACATTGTTTGGGTTCTTAGGACAATCTCGTAAGAGGTGCTCCTTCCCACAATCTGGACAAAAGCCTTGAATTTTTATTGATTGGGGTTGGGTAGGTGCAAGGATAGGGCAATAACATGTGAAATGATCTCCCTAGCATCTGTAACTGTTGGTGCAAATATACAAGCCTTCACATTTGGCTTAGCATGAAAGACTATATGTGGAAGCATTTGATCACTCATGTGAACCATAGCTTGTAATTTCTTGATCATTTACCATTGTAAAAGGTTTATACCTTGAGAGAATCTTGTAAAGGCCAAAATCATGTGGAGTTAGGAAGAACAATATCTATGAGTTTCAATGAGAGAACAATTCCTAGATTAAGGGAGTCACTTTTTTAGTTGAAGCCTAGTTTGAATTTCAAATTCAAATTTAGAAGAACTTCTTATAAAAAGAGCTTTGTGAATCTCGCGGATGTGTGGCCTTATTGAGAGCTCATTCATTGATCATCTGTAGAAGTTGAGTGGCTCACACCATAGCTCACTCAGTCCACCATCATTGAGCATCATTACAATGCCAATGATCTTGCATAATCATGTGTTATAATACATATAGCTCATTGATCATCTCTATTTACTTCTCTGCTATGACTACTCAGAATAGTGAACTTTCTCTTGTCATATCTCAGTGAGTTGTCAATCATTTTGCATGATCTATAGCTTGTTGGAACCAGCTTGAAGTCTACTTTGTGCTATAAAGATCTCAAAGAATTTATTTCAGCCACCTGGGAGACATTGTTGTCGAAGTGCTCACTGGTGTCCCTAAAAAGTCGGGGGTGAGCTCTAGATTGCTAAATTCATTTCTCAGAGTAGGGTTTATCATTTAGATTATTCTACTTGCAATCATTAGCTATCTAAGCTAATTAAATTCCCTCAAAAGTAATTTCATCAATTGTTACTGTACTGTGAGCATTGAGCAAAAGAACCAACAGGTGTATAGAACAAAATAGCAAGTTTTGTGAGACTAGCTATTGATGAAGTAGTCTGTTTTGATTCAATTGTTTCAAGCATCAAATCCAAAGTATGTAGGTACTTTCTTGGTGTCATTTGCAAGCTAAAACGCCCTACTAAATAACTATGAAGTGTATTAGGGCAAGTACAAAGCAGCTTTTAGCATTACCACCTCACTTCTTAAAGGTATCCATTCATCTCTTCCAATAGTGGTATCAGAGCAAGTTGAGGTAAAATGGGAGATGGTTTCCCTTCTTTCATTGATAAAATTTTTCTTCCAATGCAAGAGCTAGAAAAAATCAATTATGGATTGAGTTTACTACTCAAAGGAAGCAACCTAAGTAGAATATTTGAGAGTATGTGACCAAAGTAAAGGATGTGGCTGATCAATTGGCAAGCATAGGAGAGGAGATTGAAGAAGAGCAAATATTGAGACAAATAATCAATGGCATCAAGGTAGATGATAAGTGGGAAGCTTTCACGATTGCTATGGATCTTTACATGGACATGAAAATCCCTGACCTTACCACTCTCATGGGACAACTCTTTACCCATGAAGCCAAGCTCAACAAAAATGGAGAACCATCAAGAGGTAACAATTCTTCTGCCCTATATACAGACAAAGGAAAGTCTAAGGATAAAAGAAAGAGCAAGAAAGTTGAAGATGAGGGTACTACTTCTCAAGCTAACTATGTAGGGAGAGGTAGGAATTCAAGAGGAAGGGGCAAGCAAGGTAGGGGGAGACCTTTCAACTCTTCCCCATGCAATGTATGTGGAATGTCTAATCACACAATAGATGAGTGCTATAGGAACTTCAAGAACCAGAGAGGAAGAGGATTTCAAAGAGGTGGCTACTCACAATTAAGAGGAAAATTCAACCATAATCAAGGATACAACCATAGCTACAACAACAACTGTTGGAGCAGGACAATCAACAATTGGTGATTATATGAAGCCCATAAAATAAAGATATGAAGAAGAGATTGAAGTTCAACTTCATGAAGTAAAGTGAAGATTCAGGAAGAAAAGTTCTTTAACCATATGTACATTAGTTTTGTAAATACTTCAATATACTTGAAGTAATGACGAATCAATACTCATATGTATATATATATATATATATATATATATATATATATATATATATATATATATATATATATATATATATATATATATATATATATATATATATATATATATATATATATATATGTGTGTGTGTGTGTGTGTGTGTGTGTGTGTGTGTGTGTGTGTATGATCGTATTAGGAGTGAGAGATGAAATATAGATGAATAGATGATGATTATAGGATGTATCATCCATCAGATGTATGAAGAGTTGAATAGAAAGAATGTTCAGAGAATTGCACGTTGATTTTTTCTCTAGTTCTCCTTCTGTGTTTGATTTTATTAGAAATCCTTTTGTACACGTCTAATTCCATAGTTAATCTATCTATGGTTAAAGTTTGAGAGTCCAATTGCAAACAAGCTGAGAGAATTTTGTGTAGGAACATCTATATGTGAGAAAGTATTGAGTGTCTTCCGAAACAGGCGCAATCCCGATGGTCAAAGAAATGGTCAGTTCTTAGTGCACAGTGTAACGTTTTACACAAATGAAGAGTCAAAATTTAAGTTGGAAGGTAGGCCATCTATGGCTAAAAGCATTTGCTTAAACGGGTTCTAATTTGGGAGAACCATGTGTTAGCAGTTGCAGGTGTCAAAGTCAACTCTACAGGAAGGCAGTTTCAGACATAGGTAGATTGTTTGAAACATTTCTCATAATCTACTTAAGCTTTTGAAGTGTTTTAACTTGAAGGAGGTGCACACACTTAGGCGACACATTCTACAAAGTTTCATAAAAAACTTTACACAAATGATCAATCAATGAGTCAATAATGTGCAGCAGACTTTTCTGTGAAATGACTTTCTTCACAGTTAGCTAAATTCTTGATAGTTTGGTACTTGTCTTCCAAAATTGGTTGAAGTTTAAAGCTATTCTTGATATAGAGATGTTCTAACATCAAGGATAGCTTGTTCTTTTGGAGATTAACACTCTCCATCATTGGTATCAGAGCAGGAAGTATCAAAATTGAGAAAAGGAAGATCCCAACTGCTGCAGATATACAAATTTCACACCTTGAAGGTTCAAATGGATAAAGTGTGGAAGAGAGATTGAAGGAAGACACACAAAGGCTATCAAAAGGATCAGAACGAGCAACATTCGAAGCTAAGGTACATTCATTCTTTATAAGGATTAAAGATTTGATAGTATAGGTGAAGAAAGGATGGGAGATCTCCAAATTGAGAAGTTGGATAGAGAGAACTATCCAGCTTGGTCCATGAGAATGGAAGCTCATCTTATGAGAAAAGATATGATGGGATACATCAGAGAAGAGGAAGAAAAGTCAGAGTTCAAAGATCCTAGTGTTCCAACTAGGGAGGAGCTTCCAGATATAAAGATTTGGATGAAGAAGGATGCTCAAGCAAGGAGCATAATCTACATGGCAGTAAATGATTATTTGCTTCCTCATATTAGAGGACTTGAAAGTGCAAGTGACATATGGAATGCTTTGGAAGAGCATTTTCAGAATACAAACAAATCAAGGAAAGCTTCATTATGGGCAGAGTTTACTACATTTAAGAAGAAGGCTTCACAATCAATATCTGATTATGTGACAAAGATGAAAGACATTGCTGATTCTTTAGGTGCAGTTGATGAAGATATTGAAGAAGATAAGTTGGTAAGACAAATTCTCACAGGGCTAAGAGGAGATGAGAAGTGGAAGCCTTTTATCTTGTCAATAGAACTTTCATTAGATCATTTCACTCCTGATTTGAATCAATTGTTAGGACATATGCTAACTTTTGAGAATGATATCAAAGGAGATGATAAGAGTGCAGGTCATGCAATGTATTCTAAAGACAAGAAGAAAGCTAGCAAAGAAAAGCAACAATCAGTTAAAGATGAAGGTACTCCAAGTCAAGCAAACTTCCTAAGAGGAAGAGGAAGTGGCAGAAGTAGAGGAAGAGGCAAAAATAACAAAGATAATGTCAAAGCTTGTTGGATATGTTGTAAGACCCATCATCTATCTCATGATTGTTGGCATAATAATCAAAGCAATGGTAATTTTAATCAGAATTTTAATCAAAGAGGAAGAGGTGGCAGATATCAGAGAGGAAACTTTAGAGGTAGAGGTGGTAGGAATTATTTTGGAAGAAGTGGAGGAAGAAACTTCCAAAATCAATCCTACAATAACACCTACTATAATTATGCGTTAGATAAAAAAGAAGATTCGACTCTTATTATGAATGCAACATGTGAAGCCTCACATGAAGACATGAGAGTATTTTATATTGACTCAGGATGTAGCAATCATCTGAGTGGAAACATTGCTTTGATGACTAATCTAGATCATAAGGCAATTAATCACACAGTTCAAACAGGTGATAATACAAAGCATAAAGTAAAGTCAATTGGTTCAGTTAAAGCCAAAGATGGAAGTACTCTCTTGAGTAAGGTTCTGTATGTTCCTACAATTCCAAAGAATTTGATTAGTGTAGGACAAATTATGGAAAAAGGATATGAGGTAAGGTTCACTAATGATGGAGTTTATGTTGAAGACCCTAGTCAAGGGTATAAACAAATTGTTACAGGAAAGAAGGAAGGAAGGCTCTTCACATTAAATATACAAGGTAATATTGGACATGCTATGTTCACATATGGAGAGCAAAAGGTGTCTAAATTTGATCTTTGGCATAAAAGACTTGGACACTTTAATGAAAGAGGTATCAAAGAAATGGTTAAAAATGGTTCAGTGCTTGGATTGCCTAATGTTACAGGTCAACACATGACATACAGATGTGAAGCATGTCAGTTAGGTAAGGCTCATAAGCAATCATATAATAAGCATGGTTTTATGTATTCAGAAAGACTTGAATTGGTACATACAGATGTGTGGGGTCCTTCAAAGGATTTTAGTATAAATGGTTCAAGATATTATGTCATATATGTTGATGATGCTACCAGGTGGATCACAATTTATGTGATCAAAGACAAGTCAGAATTTAAACACTATCATGCATATGCAGAAAGAATTACAGGTCAAAAATTGAAGAGGTTAAGGTTAGATGGAGGGGGAGAGTATTTCTCTAATGAGTTCAGTGATTATTTGTGGAATGCAGTTATAAAGAGAGAGGTTACCTACAGGTACTCTCCTCAACAAAATGGGGTAGTAGAAAGAAGAAACAGAAATCTTGTAGAGTTTGCAAGATCCATGATGAAGGAGAAAAATTGCCCTAATTACTTGTGGGCTGAGGTTGTAAACACAGCCACGTATTTGGTTAATAGGTTACCATGTAAAGCTTTGCAAGGTATGACACCATATGAAGCTTGGTGGGGTAAGAGACCTACCTTGGATCATTGTAAAATATTTGGATGCTTGGCATATGCATATGTGCCTTCTCAATTGAGGCATAAATTGGAACCTAAAGTAGAGAAGTATGTATTCATTGGTTATGATGACAAGCAGATGGGTTATAGGTTGTGGAGTCCATCTACAAAGCAATTCCTTGTGTCTAAGGATGTTACATTTGATGAGCAAGGTACTTGGTATGTAGGTACACTTAATGTTCATGCAGATGTTGAAGAAGTTGTGAATCAAAAGAAAGGTAAATCAAAGGTTCAGATATTTGATGAAGAGGGGAACAATGAAGTACAGGTTGAAGTTGAAGATGTGCCAAGGTTTGATCCAGAATGTGATGAACCAGAAACTTCAAGAAGTGGAGAACTCAGAAGGTCATCTAGGCACAAATGGCAACCTACAAGGTATAGCTATGATACTTCATTCTTGACTACTAAAGATTATGCTTACATGTTAAAAGCAGATGAAGATCCATCCACATATGATGAAGCCAAAGGGAAGAAGAATTGGGAAAAAGCTATGCAGGAGGAATATGATGCATTGATGGAAAATGAGACTTGGGATTTGGTTCCTAAACCAAATAGTCAGAAGATCATTGGATGTAAATGGTTTTACAAAACAAAAAGGTTTGCAGATGGAAGTGTATCTAGGTACAAAGCCAGGCTTGTTGTAAAGGGATATCCATAGACATATGGTGTGGATTATGATGAAACTTATAGTCCTGTTGCAAAGATGACAACCATAAGGACTCTCATAGCAATTGCTGCTTGCAAAGGTTGGAAACTATCTCAATTAGATGTGAAGAATGCATTTTTGAATGGTTATATTTCAGATGAAGTTTATATGGAACAACCAGATGGCTTCAAAGATCAAGTGTATCCAAATTATGTGTGTAAGCTCAAGAGAGCTTTGTATGGATTGAAGCAAGCCCCAAGGGTGTGGAATTATAGGTTTGTAAAGTTCTTAAAGGAACTTGGATTTCAAGCATCAAAGGCAGATAGTAGCTTGTTAGTCAAAGCAAGTGAGGATGGATTTATTTATGTTTGTATTTATGTTGATGATATAATACTTACAGGAACATATGACAAAGGTATACACATGATTAAGAAGCAGATGGAGAAAGAATTCAAAATTAGTGATTTGGGAAATTTGGCATTCTTTTTGGGAATGGAGATTTCATATACTCAACATGGAGTATATGTAACTCAAGAAAGGTATCTGAAAAATTTGCTAACCAAATTTAAAATGGAAGATTGCAGGATAACACCAACTCCAATGGAAGTAAATCATAGATTGAGTAGATATGGAGGAGAAGAATTCAAAGATATGAAGCTTTATCAGAGTTTGGTGGGTAGCCTGATTTATGCTACATTAACAAGACCTGACTTATCATATGCAGTTGGAGTTCTATCTCAATTCATGCATTGTCCTAGGAAGGAACATTGGATTGCAGGACAAAGAGTACTTAGGTACATCAAGGGCACACTTAAAGAAGGTTTGTATTATGGATTTACTTCAGATACAAGAGTCAAGATATACAATGATGCAGATTGGGCAGGTAATTCTCATGATAGAAGATCAACACATATGTGGGAGACAAGCTAATTTCTTGGTGCTCTAAGAAGCAACATATAGTTGCTTTATCATCTACAGAAGCAGAATACAAAGGCATGGTAGAAGCTGCAAAGGAAGAAATATGGTTAAAGACTCTTATGAAGAGTTTTGATATTGTTCAGAGTACTCCTATCATTTTTGGAGACAAGATGAGTTCTTTATATTTGGCAGCAAATCCTGCATTCCATGTTAGAACTAAACATATTGAAATTCAGTATCATTTTTTGAGAGAGAAGGTTGTTGATAAAGAAATAGAAGTTATGCATACTCCTACAAAAGATCAACTTGCAGATATGATGACAAAGAGCTTGGATGGACCAAAGTTGCAGAGGTTTAAAGATATGGCAGGAATAAAGAAGATGCAGGTAATCCTAATTGATGATTGAGGGGGAGCTGTTGGAGCAGGACAATCAACAATTGGTGATTATATGAAGCCCAGAAATAAAGATATGAAGAAGAGATTGAAGTTCAACTTCATGAAGTAAAGTGAAGATTCAGGAAGAAAAGTTCTTTAACCATATGTACATTAGTTTTGTAAATACTTCAATATACTTGAAGTAATGACGAATTAATACTCATATGTATATATATATACGTGTATATGATCGTATTAGGAGTGAGAGATGAAATATAGATGAATAGATGATGAGTATTGGATGTATCATCCATAAGATGTATGAAGAGTTGAATAGAAAGAATGTTCAAAGAATTGCGCATCGATTTTTTCTCTCGTTCTCCTTCTATGTTTGATTTTATCCAAAATCCTTTTGTACACATCTAAGTCCATAGTTAATCTATCTATGGTTAAAGTTTTAGAGTCCAATTACAAACAGGCTGAGAGAATTTTGTGTAGGAAGATCTATATGTTAGAAAGTATTGAGTGTCTTTTGAAACAGGCGCAATCCCGATGGTCAAAGAAATGGTCAATTCTCAGTGCACAGTGTAAAGTTCTACACAAATCAAGAGTCAAAATTTAAGTTGGAAGGTAAGCCATCTATGGCTAAAAGCATTTGCTTAAACTGGTTCTAGTTTGGGAGAACCATGTGTTAGAAGTTGCAAGTGTCAAAGTTGACTCTACTGGAAGGCAGTTTCAGAAATAGGTAGATTGTTTGAAACATTTCTCATAATCTATTCAAGCTTTTGAAGTGTTTTAAATTGGCCGAGGTGCGCAAACTTTGGATGACACATTCTACAAAGTTTCATAAAAAACTTTGCACAAATGATCAATCAATGAGTCAATAACGTGCAGTAGACTTTTCTGTGAAATGACTTTCTTCATAGTTAGCTAAATTCTTGATAGTTTGGTACTTGTCTACCAAAATTGGTTGAAGTTTAAAGTTATTCTTGATATAGAGGTGGTCTAAGATCAAGGATAGCTTGTTCTTTTTGGAGATTAATACTCTCCATCAACAATTACAACAACAATTATCAAGGAGGATACAAATCAAGAAAAGACTTCAAAAATTACACAGAGGATCAAGAGGATTCTCTTCTCATTCTGAACATGACTTCAAAACAAGGTATGAATGATGAGCACCTCTTCTATATTGACTCAGGTTGTTCAAACCATGTAGTAGGCAATGTAGCTCTCCTTTCTCATCTTGCGGAGCCCAAGGGAAAGCACCAAGTTTAGAGAGGTGATGATACCAAGCATTCAGATGTCAAGGTAGGAAATGTCAAAACTTTTGATGGGAATAGGAATATGTTGATCAGAGTTCTTTATGTACCTACCATCACAAAGAATTTGATGAGTGTTGGACAGATAGTGGAAAAGGGTTTGCAGATAAGATTCAACAAATTTGGAGCTTTTGTGGAGGACCCCCAACATGGATTCAGAAGAATTGCATAGGGAGAGAAAACAGGTAGATAGTTTACATTTGAGCTTGAGGACACTAGAAACATTGCACTTTATAATTATAAGGATCAAACATTGTCTGAGTTAGAGAGATGGCACAAAAGATTAGGGCACATTCGTGAGAGAACATTGAAGCAAATATGTAAAGATCAATGTGTACTTGGAATACCTAATGTATCCAAGCAACATATGATCTATAAATGTGGTGCATGTCAATTTGGTAAATCACACAGTGACCAGGGTAAAAAATAAGACCACCCCCCTCACTCAAAAGTATATAAACATGGGAGAATTTCTCTAAGCATCTCGTATTATAATTATAAATATTTTGGCGATTTTTCATAATATTTTCCTTTTGAAAAATAAAAAAATTGGCGAATTCTAATGATAACTTCCATTTGAAATATAAAAGTTTATTTGAAATTTGATGATAAATTCTCTTAAAACTACACAAATGTTTGATCATTTGATATCATTCACTATGCTAAATCACCTCTTCTGCTATCTTACCTTTGTGATCCTCTTCACTTTTGCTACCTTCTTCTTCCATCGTTGGTCACACTTTTCTTCACTTTCACTACCCATATTGAGATGTGTGTGTATGTGTGTGTGTGTGTAATTATAAATATTTTGGTGAATTTTGATAATAATTTCCTTCTAGAAAATCAAAAAATTTATGAATTCTAATGATACCTTCCATTTGAAATATAAAAGTTTATTTGAATTTTGATGATAAGTTCCCTTAAAACTATACAAATGTTTGAGCATTTGATATCATTCACTATGCTAAATCACCTCTTCCCCTATCTTACCTTTCTAGTCCTCTTCACTTTTGCTACCTTCTTCCATCATTGGTCATACTTTTCTTCAACTTCACTACCCATATTGGTATGTGTGTGTACATACATACATACATACATATATATATATATATATATATATATATATATATATATATATATATATATATATATATATATATATATATATATATATATATATATATATATAGAGAGAGAGAGAGAGAGAGAGAGAGAAAGCATTATATATATACTATGTAAGTACTATACTACTAACCCATTGAAAGGTGCAAATAGTCTACTCATATCGAGGAGGATCGCTCCATTATAAAAACTTGAAACTGTATTGGTTTCCTACATAATCAATTGTACCTTGCTACATTTTAATGTGGTAAGTAAGCAGCCAATAATTTGACTTTCATACCTGTGCACATACATACCTGATACATATCGATCAAAGCATATACATATCTGCATACATGTACAAATTCCAACATTTGCAGTAGAGGATAGATTGAATGGAGCCTATGCAAACTTGCATATGCAAAAAGATGTGTTTGCATGTTTAGTGACAAGAAGATCAAACAAAATTATGGCTTCTTTGTACACATCTACTCTGCTTTGTAGGTTGCAGATCTAGGAATACTCTTATGGAACATCATGACAGATTCCATGGTATGGGAAAAATGAATGATGAATGCATAGAATTTTGATATCTATGATGCCTCATCTGACAGGAACCAAGAGAATGTTTTCCTGCATATTTAGTATCAAGAACTATGGCTTTTGGTAGCCCCTTGAATCATCAGCTATACCATCAGTCCTCCTAAAGCCATGCTTATCACAATTTCTTGTATGAAGAACCAGCAGACTGTCTACATCTTATATGAAGAACCAAAACATCCTAACACATCACTATCATCAGATGAACTTCTTAAGACCCCATCTACCAACAGTTCCATAGATTGATCATATGTAAGGTCTGGTCCGATATACCTCATATACAGCTCATCTTGAATAATCAAAAGAAGCTAATGAAATGAATTATTTCAACATGCATTATTTATACTATGTCACCTGTATATGGAAGCCATCTGCTTCATAATAGAAATCTAAGCAAACCCCAAATTCTCCCTCATACGAAACTGCAACTATAAGCTCATGTTAGTCAACCACAAGATCATACAACCATCAGCACAAAATGCAAACAAAAGATAGGACAAACTTGAACAAAGAATCAACAAGTGAAAACTACCAGGATCAACATCCGATTAATAGAGAATTCGGAGAGCAACAACATGCATCAGCAGGACAAAATACACACAGCAGTTGATGATTTTTAATAGCAGATATATGCTGATCTTCAAGCATAGACAAAAGATAATCAACTAGATGTACTTCAACACATGTATTTAAATATACAAATTAGAAATATGTACAGACTAATGAGAGGATCAAAAGTTTAGGATCAAAAGTCTTGTAGGTAAATAGTATTTCATAATGTACATCTCACCATTTGCAAGGAATGAAACTTTAGATGATATTCTCCACCCAAATACATGCTCTGTGCACACACATACACATACCTACAGCCACAAATGCACATGCATTCCAATAGCAGCCACACATGTATATACATGCATGCACACATACACATACACACACACACACAAAAGCAGCCACACATACACACATTTATGATAATAAAATGCACATAGACATGAAATTTCATACACACATGCACATATTCTCCACCCAAATACATGCTCAGCGCACACACATACACATACCAACAGCCACAAATGCACATGCATTCCAATAGCAGCCACACATGTATATACATGCATGCACACATACACATACACACACACACAAAAGCAGCCACACATACACACATTTATGATAATCAACAACCACTTAGATGTGTACACAATGCACATAGACATGAAATTTCATACACACATGCACATATTCTGCACCCAAATACATACTCAGTGCACACACATACACATACCAACAGCCACAAATGCACATGCATTCCAATAGCAACCACACATGTATATACATGCATTCACACATACACATACACATACACACACACACAACAGTCACTTATACAGCTCATAGGAAAAACAGATCTTACTTGGCAGTCAACATATATCATGGATTCATCATGAGTGAAATATCATGAAATAATGTTTTGAAGACTCTGAATCCTGACCAAAATATATGACCATGACCAAAATATATGACCTGACATATGCATACCTAGCTCTTGCACACACCTGCACATACACACACGTGCATACATACTTCTACACACATCTATTTGGAAACAACATTAGATTACCAAATTTCTGATCAGAGATAGGTCCCATAATTCCAAGAAGTTCAATGTGCAAGCCTTCAAATCCTCTAAAAGGAGTGTTCAGTGTACACACATACATACACACATATAAGCATGAATAAAAACATAATATATACATGCAAGCATCACATATACATAACACATACATATTACATGCATCACACATGCATCCATATGTACATACACACATACATATTACATGCATCACACATGCATCCATATGTACATACACACATACATACATGCATGAATACAAGAATACAAACATACATACATGCAAGAATACATGAATACAAACATACACACATACATACATGCATGAATACAAGAATACAAACATACATACATGCAAGAATACATGAATACAAACATACACACATGCAAGCATGACACATGCATGAGTCATACATAAATAGATACATAAATGGGCATGAACATTGAACAATAGGAACCTTTGAATCTCATCATTTCAGATATTAAAAATAAAAATAAAAAAACAAAAATCGGCAAATATTGAAGTCCTCGATATATTCAAAACCTGTCAAAACAATAAGAAACATTAGTATAAATTATACTTCACCATAATATTAAAAAAGAAATCAAATAAAAAAGTTACCTTTTTATAATCAGTATCAGTCGATTTGAAAAATATTAGAAGGTTCAACATCCTCCATGTGTTTCCTCTCACCTGATACTACACATTCACTTCTTCGTTCACATTGACTTTTCCATATGGCATAAGCTTCTTCGAAAGGGAAAGTTTCAAGGTCACTCTTAGAAACAAACAATCTAAGACATGTATCCAAGTTTTTATTCAATCTATTTCTCGTTGCATTTCTTATGAAAGTTAAGCTACTCCATAGACGTTCATCTTCAACGGATCCAAGGATCATTGTTATACACAAATTTGCTACTTTAAAATACTCCGACATAGATTCCTTCAAGAATGGAGATATATCGAGCTTTTTCCATAGCTTTGTCATTGCACCAGGATTTGAAGGATCTTTGACGAAGTCAAATTGCTCCCACATTGTTTGTCCAAATATCCCAGATTTTTTTAAAAGATTTGGATTTATAATTCCTTCTAGAATCCTATCTCCCAAATATGCATTCTTTCCAAAATGATCGGATAATACTTGGACCTTGCTTTTAAAGTCATTTGTTAGTAAGCTCTTGTCTTTTGCATGATTCCAATATAAAGGATGAACTATGGCCATTGCTTCTAAGAGCTCATCTCGAGGAAATCTCTCTCTGATCTCAGAAGTCAATTTATAACATATGGATCTTAAGCCTTGTTTTACACTATCCACTAGAATAGCAAAGAATGTTTGATTAACTTTTTTCTTGATGCATACTCCTTGACTTTTTCGTGATACATAAAGAGGAATCTGCTTATCTTTCACAAATATGCACAACCAACCTTTGTTATTGTATTGCAAAAAACTATCTTCTACACCAACTTGTATCAACGATTCCCACTCGATAAATTCTTGCGAATCAAAACCCGATGTCTCAGAATACAAAGTTTCTAAGCGCATACAAGTCATTTTTCTTGCTACTGCGTATTCCATTACATAAATATCTCTTGATTGAGAAACTTTTATCAAATTATTCATTTCTCTTAACAATGGTAACATTCCTCCAAGATAGAGAAGAGTTTCCACATCACTTACCATTTGCAACAAAGTGTGAGCTTTTCCTTTTTGTATTCCTTTACTTAAAGACATAATATTGACCACACCGATGACTGATTTATATTCTTCAAAAAGACGTTCTACAGGTCCAATAAGTGAAATCCATCTGGTGTCAATATTTTTTTTCAATTTTCTTCCTTTACTTATCCCATCAGAGAAGCATTTAAACTCTTTAATACGCTTAGGACTTTTTGAAAAGAAAGCATATGCCTGGTGTACAAGATCTTCAACTTTTTGTACGAAAACAAATTCTGACACAATTTTAAATGCCAGATTTGTACGATGAGACATACAATGTATACCTAAAGCATATGGTGTATAGTTTTGTTGCAATTGAACACACAATCCATTTCTAAGCCCATGCATAACTGAGCATCCATCAACACCAATGCATACTATCTTTTGATTAATATCACTAATTGACATCCCTCCTATATTTGAAATGGAATCTAAAACAAGTTGCACCAACAAATTAGAAGTTGCACTTCCCTTTAGTTGAAAAGCACCAATAAATTTGGATTTTCTTGCATAATTCTCCACAATATATGCATGGATACATACCCAAGAAGTGCAATCCCTTGCTGTCACTTTGTCAAGGGAAATAGAAATAAAAGTAGCATCCGATAAACTTTTTTTCAAGTTTGATTTGATTACCTCTCCCATTGCTTTTGCAAATTCCCATCCTGAAGATTCTGTCCAATATTGTGTCGGAAAACTTTGAATTCGTAATCCAATGAAATTCAATGGAACTCTCCACTTAGGATAATCAGACATTGGTTTTCCAATGGACAAGATATGTAGCACAATTGAAAATTGCATTAATATGGCTTCACTATCTGATTTGAGCTTTCTCTCAAAAAGATGCATAAAGGATCTTTTATTCTCATTACTTTGCTCCAAAAGCAATAAATGAGAATTATAGGCGTCTACATTCTGTAGATGGCTACATTCATCTTTTGTTTTCCATCTAACAATGTTTTCCATTTTCCCTTCTACTTCTACTTTCTCATACATTTTACCCACATGTTTTTCAATGGTATCTAATTTCAATTGTAACTTGACTTCATTACCTAATTTCCAACTACATGGTATACAAGTGGAAAATTTTGGTTCTTCTTCACCCTCAATTATCAAAGGCTCAATAAAAGGAAACTTTGTTATCCAATCTATTTTAAAAGTCCTTCCTATATCCCATTGACCCTTCCCTCTCTTCATACGTTTAGACATAGAAGTGTCATTTGAGGTTTTCGACTCTGACACAGAGATATTAGAGCATGCAATCGGGGGTAAAATTGTAGGCTCAAGGGATGAGCTTGCTACACATGAAGAGCGCATGACATTCGAGCCACTAATCCCTCCTTTAAGTGATTTTCTCTTAGGTCTCGAATCCATTACAACCTTTCCTTTTTCCTTTGATTGCATCTTAGCAGTTCCTGGATATATAGAAGACACACACATGAACACACCCATGAGAGAAGCATTTGAAATCTTCCAACACTAATCCTATGTCTTTCTATAGATCCATTTTTATATCTACATACATATTACAAACCCTAACTCTACTACACATGCTTTAGACCTACCACATATATATAATTATTAAACCTATACACATGCCCTACATCTACCACATATATATAGTATATACAAATTATATATATTATATATTTAGTGAGAGAGAGACTATTTGAAGGGAGTTGAGTACATACCTGATGGATGATTATTCCCATCAAGAACACTGACGACATATTGAGAGGACGGCGAACTCCCAGCCATTTGAAGCAAGATGATATCGATTGCCACAGCAACTGCAAGCTACACTCAAAAAGATAAAACTCACATGTCTTCAATTAAATACTCATCCCAATAAAGCTAAATCAACTCCGTCTCAATGTCAGGTATTTTTTTATGCAACCAGTATGTACCTTATGAAAACATAACAAAAAATCCAAAACAGTATGTACCTTTCTTAGGCCATTAGTTTTCCTCTAGCCTCATGACATATACTTCTACATCCACAAA
Organism: Ceratopteris richardii; assembly: GCA_020310875.1. Lineage (NCBI taxonomy): Eukaryota > Viridiplantae > Streptophyta > Polypodiopsida > Polypodiales > Pteridaceae > Ceratopteris > Ceratopteris richardii. The sequence continues at coordinate 133,148,761 of CM035434.1, read as the reverse complement.
AAGAAAATCTATAATTTTATAAGGGGATTTCATCCTTTGACCTAAACTTTGAGAAAAAAGAAATTAAAAAAAGAGATGAAATGCTCTTAACATTACAAACATAAAAAACGTTCAATATGTTGATGATTCACAAAAACAACAAAGACAAAACCAGTAGAGAGACTAGTTGGATCAATTAGAATTAGCAAACAACTCCACACTAATACCCTAAGTTTGACACTACAGATGAATCTGCCACTTCTATCACCACTAATTGAGAGATCGACTTAATATTCAGCAAATCTGTTTAAGCCATAGTACATGAACTAACAGCATTGATATTACCACTTTTGGCAATCTTCTCTCCTATCATTTTCCTAAGGGCTATTCCTTGGCGAAAGTCTCTTACTATCACCAGAGCCTGATCAATGTAACAGCTTGCATGTCCTATCTCACCAACCCAATAGTAGCAGAGAGGGAGAAAGAGTTAAAAAGTTTAATTTTGAGCATAAACATTATGGACCAACATCCCAATTAATGTCATTTTCCGCAGACCTTTCTTCAGAGTCAAAAACAAACCAAAAGTATTCAATTATCTTCATTACATACCAATGCTACTGTTGCTAATCCCTGACCAATATGCAAAAACAAGTATAAATTTGTTTATAACCTTCATTCCACAGGCACAGTGAGACCAGCACATTAACTAACCATCATAACCTAATGAAGTCAACATTAAAGCCCATTTTATGCAGAAAATCAATTGTACCAAATCATGTCCTCAAATACCTTTGTTCAATTACTATGAAGGCCACTATTCTACTAATAATCTGCTCACTTGTTTCTCAATGTTGATATCAATACAAAAACTGAGAAATCTCTACTAATAGCAAACAAGATCCATGGAGTAAGGAGCAGAATTTCATATCATGCATTCTTTTCTGGGTCCCTCCAGTGATTTACAATTTGCATCTTCAAAAGTTATAATTGCATTATTCATGCTTTGCAGCATCTGTAGCATGTGCTGTTAATTAGAATACAACAACCTTTTCCTTGTCAATTAGAAATGCACACTGTTCTGAGCCAATGCACTGATTATTGTTATAATCATATGAAAATAAGTCTAATGAATCTCTGCTTCTAAGATGTGAGAAGAAGATTAAGAATGTCCATTCAGAGTCAATGCATTGTTTATTATAATGCCTCTAGAAAATAAGTTTAATAAACCTCTGCTTTTAGGCTTTGAGAACAAAATTTAGAACCAAAAGCAGACCCTAAGTATTCAATTCTCTTCATTATTGCACCAATGCTACAATCGCTGAGCCCTGACCAATATGCAGAAACAATTGTAACTTGTTTACAACCTTCGTTCCATGGGCACAATGAGACAGGGCACATTAACTGCAAATCAAATGATCGAGTATAACATTAAATCCAAACTTATGTAGACAATCAGCTATAAGAAATCGTTTCCTCCACTCCTATCCTTTAGCTATTATGAAGATACTTTGTCCAAAACAAAGTGGTTCCTCAATGCAGGGTGTCTGGGTAACATTCCAAAAGGAAAAAAAAAAATGCCAACCACTGCATTGTATCATACAATAGCATCACGAAACCCTACATCTAAAAAGAGATCCTGTCTATCTCAAACATGGAATTGATAAAGACTAAAATATCTAGAAGGTTGTGCAGGATGAATGAAATGCAAACAAAGTTCCTTCTTGAAATCCTTCAGTAATTTTGAGCATAAACATTATGGACCAACATCCCAATTAATGTCATTTTCCGCAGACCTTTCTTCAGAGTCAAAAACAGACCAAAAGTATTCAATTATCTTCATTACATACCAATGCTACTGTTGCTAATCCCTGACCAATATGCAAAAACAAGTATAAATTTGTTTATAACCTTCATTCCACAGGCACAGTGAGACCAGCACATTAACTAACCATCATAACCTAATGAAGTCAACATTAAAGCCCATTTTATGCAGAAAATCAATTGTACCAAATCATGTCCTCAAATACCTTTGTTCAATTACTATGAAGGCCACTATTCTACTAATAATCTGCTCACTTGTTTCTCAATGTTGATATCAATACAAAAACTGAGAAGTCTCTACTAATAGCAAACAAGATCCATGGAGTAAGGAGCAGAATTTCATATCATGCATTCTTTTCTGGGTCCCTCCAGTGATTTACAATTTGCATCTTCAAAAGTTATAATTGCATTATTCATGCTTTGCAGCATCTGTAGCATGTGATGTTAATTAGAATACAGCAACCTTTTCCTTGTCAATTAGAAATGCACACTGTTCTGAGCCAATGCACTGATTATTGTTATAATCATATGAAAATAAGTCTAATGAATCTCTGCTTCTAAGCTGTGAGAGGAAGATTAAGAATGTCCATTCAGAGTCAATGCACTTTTTATTATAATGCCTCTAGAAAATAAGTTTAATAAACCTCTGCTTTTAGGCTTTGAGAACAAAATTCAGAACCAAAAGCAGACCCTAAGTATTCAATTCTCTTCATTATTGCACCAATGCTACAATCGCTGAGCCCTGACCAATATGCAGAAACAATTGTAACTTGTTTACAGCCTTCATTCCATGGGCACAATGAGACAGGGCACATTAACTGCAAATCAAATGACCGAGTATAACATTAAATCCAAACTTATGTAGACAATCAACTATAAGAAATCGTTTCCTCCACTCCTATCCTTTAGCAATTATGAAGAGTAGTGTTCTACTACCGCTATTCTATTTGTTTGATACTGAATGATGATAAAGCAAGCAAAGTAATAGCTGCTAATTCTCTACCGTGATTATAAAAAGCTATAGTGAATGATAAGCCTGAATTCCCCCTACCCTTTGAAGACTACCCATTTTTCCTCACAATCACTAATGATTGTGTTGAACTCTCCAAAATTCAAAGTTTGTTCTCCATTAAAAAGATCTCTGGAGCATGGCCAGTGAAAATGGACTGGATCAGTCTAAAGCATCAGCAGAGACAACAAAGTGTAAGAGTTTAAAAGATAGCCTTACCTAATGAATCTTGTAGGCATAGAAGATATAGTGAGCTTACTTGAGCTGTAGCATTACCTGTCAGACAGCAATACCAATCAGAGAGCAGACAACTAGTTCTCCATGCCACAATCTTGCAAAGACTAGAGGATGACATCTCATTAAAGCCAATCATAAATCTTGTAAATATCGATCTTGAAGAGGAGAGATTTTGTTTCTCTGTTAACTTGGTCCCTTCCTTCCAGAGACTGATAAAGCCAAACTTTTCGGCTTCACAATTTTGTTCATGTGAGAAGTGAGCCTCTTTGTGGGATGATTCCAACTCCCAGATCAAGTTAGACAGGGAAGCAATGCCTTTGAAATGCGACCAATCTTTACCAGCACTTGAAGTCTATCCAACACATGTTGCATGCAGACTAGAAAATCTCCCTAGAGATTGATAATCTTCAGGACTCAAAATCTTGGAGTGTATTCACCTGAGGGACAAGAGATGGAATGATCTATACAGAAAAGAAGACTAGCACATTGCAATTGGAAGAGCACTCGGTCAAGACATGCAATTGAGATTACTAAGAACTGAGAAAATACAAGTTTCAGCAAAACCAGTAGAACTCTGCACACCATCAAGAGTTTCCCGACAGACCAAAAGAATAAGAAAAGAGTTCTGCACAGTTTCTTCATAATCAAAATAGGAGAAGTTTTGACCAAAAAAGGATACAATGAAGTTCACTTCAAAAAGGAAGACGATGCATTGCCCGTGCCTTAGATATCATTGTAGAGAAGTCCACAACTTGAGCCATTGGTAACCCATTTGGCCTTTTCAACTTGGACAAATACAGATGGAAAGAAAGAGATGTATCATGACTTACGAACAAAGTTCTGGCAAAGAGAATGCAGTGAGCACCTGTACACTGTACAGTCAAAGGCTAAGCAGTGAGCACCTGTACACCTCCCTCTCTCTCTCTCTCGTACCTGTAGCCACGGGCACCTGGCCGCCTGCAGACGACTTCGAGAGTCGACACTCGACAGTGGGGTGAACCTGAGACTGATGAGCAGCCACACGACACTCGACAGTGGGGCGAACCTGTAGACTGATGAGCAGCCACACGTATAGAGTAAAAGGCTAAAGTTCTAAAAGTTAGAACTAGGGTTTGTAGAAAGTTGGGCTAGTTTTAAAAGTTCTCTATTCACTAAATATAGCAAAAAATAATGAATTTATTTAAATATTCGCCATTGGGCTAATATTCGCCCTTAATTTTTTCCCTGACAGTGACCCTTTACAAAGAAAGGCTATATGTATGAGGTTTATTTGGAACTTGTCCACACAGATGTATGGGGACCAAGCAAGGACCCTTCAATTTCAGGCTCAAGGTACTATGTGTCATTTATTGATGATTTCAGTAAGTGGACTATCTTGTATTTCATGAAGCATAAAGACGAAGTGTGCAATTGCTTCAAGAAGTATCTTGCACTTGTGGAAAACCAAACAAGAAAGATTTTGAAGAGGATAAGGTCAGATGGAGGACGTGAGTACTTCTCCAATGAGTTTGATGCATTTTTGTAGGGCAGAGGTATCAAAAGGGAGATAACTACTAGATATACTCCTGAGCAAAATGGAGTAGTAGAGAGGAGGAACAGATTGATTGTGGAAGCAGGTACATCAATGCTTAATGAAAAAAGGTTGCCTAATTACTTGTGGGTAGAGAGTGTTTCTACTGCCACCTATCTTATTAACAGGTTACCTTTTAAATCCCTTGATGGGATGACCCCCTATGAGGCATGGCATGGTAGGATACCATCACTTGAACATTGCAGGTTTGGTTTTGTTGCTTATGTGCATGGTCCATCTCAAATTAGAGGTAAGTTAGACCCTAAGGCAGAGAAATGCATCTTCATAGGGTATGATATAAATAAAAAAGGATACATGTTTTATAATCCATCCAACAAAGGATTTATGGTCAGTAGAGAGTTTGATGAGAATGATTCTTGGTTCGAAAGTGAATGCAGGAAGGTCAAATTGCCATATGACTTGGAAGAAGAATTTCCAAGCCTCACTAAGGAGAAGCCAAGCACAATTGAAGACATCAAATCAAATGATGAGGACACCATCAACTTGGAAGACTTCAAAGCATGGAAATCAAAAGGCAAGGTCAAGATGAAGAGGTTGGAAGACATACTAGAATCATCCAACCATGCCTTAAGGAGATCACAAAGAGAGAGTAAGAAGCCAATCAGATATGGGTGTGATACTTCATTAGTCACTAAGCCCTCTATTTATCTTGCTAAAGATTCATCACTTGTAGAACCTTCTTCAAAGAAGTAAGTACCAAGGCAGAATGGAAGGAGGCCATGGATGAAGAAATAGAAGCACTCCAAGAGAATGATACAGTTAGTACCAAAAAAGGCATCAATGAAGGTAATTGGTTCTAGATGGATTTACAAAATCAAAAGGAACTCAGATGGATCCATAAACATGTATAAAGCTAGGCTTGTGGCTAAGGGTTTTGCACAAACCCAAGGAGTAGTTTATGAAGAAAGATTTTTACATGTGGCTAAGATGCCAACCATCAGAGTATTGGTAAGTGTAGCTGCATCTACAAATTGGAATATGTATCAACTAGATGTAGAAAATGCCTTTCTAAATGGGTGGATTTCATAGGAGGTTTACATGGCCCAACCTCTTGGCTTTGAAGATCCAAGCAAGGTAAATCATGTATGAAAATTGAATAAGCTCTTTATGGTTTGAAGTAGGCACCTAGGGCATGGAACCATAGGGTAACTACCTATCTTCAAGACCAAGGATTCATGATGAGCAAGGCAGATTCTTCTCCATTTGTCAAGAGGAGTAATTCTAAAATGATATACTTGTGTGTGTATGTTGATGACATCATTCTTATAGGTAGTGATGCCAATGGCATCAAAGAAATAAAAAAACCAGATGATGTAGGAGTTCAAAATCAGTGACCTAGGGTTTTTGAAATATTTTCTTGGACTTGATTTAGTATACATTAACTCTGGAATCTACATCAATCAAAGGAAATATTTGTAGGAAATGTTGAAGAAGTTCCACTTGGAGAATGTAAAAGTAGCTAGCACTCCTATGGAGGTAAATCATAAATTGAGTGCTCATGAAGGTGATTTGCTTGAAGACATTGCAGGTTATCAAAGCATAATTGGGAGTCTTAACTATGCAACATTAACATGGATTGACATATGTTGTGGAGTAAGTATTCTGATCCAATTCATGCATAAACCAAGCGCACCTCACTCGGAAGCTGCGAAAAGGATTTTGAAGTACCTCAAAGGTACTCAAAAACAAGGTCTTTACTTCCCCTTCACATCAGATTTGGATATAAAATTGTACTCAGATGTAGATAGGGTATGATGTAAGGATGACAGAAGAAGTACTTCTGGATATTTTTCTTTTTGAGGAGATAAGCCCATCTCATGGTCTTCTAAGAAGCAACCAACTGTTGCTCTATCTTCAACAGAGGCTGAATACAGGGGATTAGCAAATGCTACACAAGAAGCTATTTGGATTAGATTTCTCTACTCAGTTTTGGGACTACACACTCATTCACCTATGATATTTGATGATAACACTAGTTCTTTGCATCTTGCAGCCAATCCCATTTATCATGCAAGAACCAAAAATATAAAAGTGCATTATCAATATGTTAGAGAGAAACTCTTGAGCAAAGAGATTCAATTAGCATATGTATCCACAAATATGCAATGTGGTGATTTGTTAACCAAAGCACTTGATGGTACTAGGCTTTGCAAGTTTAAAACCTTGATTGGATTACATGACATTCAAGAAGAATAATGAAGCAAATATGTTTGGCTTGAGTGAGAGCTCTTGGTGCAAATATACAAGCCTTCATATCTGGCTTAGCATGGAAGACTATATGTGGAAGCATTTGATGAATCATGTGAACCATAGCTTGTAATTGCTTGATCATCTACCATTGTAAAAGGTTTATACCTAGAGAGAATCTTGTAAAAGCCAGAATCTCTTGGAGTTAGGAAGAACAATAGCTACAAGTTTCAATGAGAGACTAACTCCTAGATTAAGGGAGTCACTTTTTTAGTGGAAGCCTAGTCTGAATTTCAAATTCAAATTTAGAAAAACTTCTTATAAAAAGACCTTTGTGAATCTCATAGATGTGTAGCCTTATTGAGAGCTCATTCATTGATCATTTGTGGAAACTGAGTGCTCACACCATAGCTCACTCAGTCCACCATCATTGAGCATCTTTACAATGCCAATGATCTTGTATAATCATGTGTTATAATACAAATAGCTCATTGATCATCTCTGTTTACTTCTCTGTTATGAATACTCAGAATAGTGAACTTTCTCTGGTCATATCTCAGTGAGTTCTCAATAATTTTTCATGATCTATAGCTTGTTCGAACCACTGTCAAGTCTAATTTGTGCTTTCAAAATCTCAAAGCACTTGGTTTAGCCATCTAGGAGAAATCAGCATCAAAGTGCTCATTGGTCATCTATTGTTCAATACCTAAAAAGTCGGGGGTAAGCTCTGCTGGTGCAAGACAATCAACAATTGAAGTTTTGATGAAGTTTTGAAGTCAAGGATTGAAGAAAAGATCAAATCATGAAGCATGAAGAAAGTATATGTTCAAAGAATGAAGATGTGTATACATATGTATATTAATTTAGATTAGCTCACTTATACTTTTGTATGGTGATGAGCTTGTACATATTTGCCTATATATATACAAGCAAAAATGTCGGGACAAATATGAGAGAGCATGTGAACAGAGAAATTAGAAGTTGTATTAGTCATTGGACACTTTAGAAGTGATTAAGATCTCTTTCATCACTCAGATGTAAAGTTTTTCCAGAAATGAAGAAAAGTTGCACCCGATATTTCTGAGAGTTCTCCTTCTGTGTTGTATCTTTTGTGAAATGATTTTGTACAAGTCTAAGTCTATAGGTGATTGACCTCTGTAAAAGTTTTCAGCTTTTAATTGTGTTGAGGCTGAGAGATTTGAGTGTAGGAACATTTACATGTGTAAATGTAAAGAAGTGAAGTTGCAAAAGGCACAAAATTTGATACTAATGTTTTGGTCAGTTCTCCTTCCACAGCGTAAAGTTTTGAGCAAGCAAGCACTCATTCTTTAAGTTGGAAGGTAAGCTACCTATGGCTAAAAGCATTTGATTAAATGGGTTCTAGTTTGGGAGAACCAAGCTTTAATCAAATGCTCAACATTTTAAGATACAAAAGGTGAAAGCTTGAAAGTAAAGCTTGAGAAGGAGGTCAGAAGATATCAAGGAAGACAAAAGGAACTTCATTCGAAGCAAAGGTATACTTATTTCTTATAAAGTGAAGAATTTAATACACAAGTGAAGAAAGGATGGGAGATTCTCTTCAGATAGAGAAATTGGATAGAGAGAACTATCCAGCATGGTCAATGAGGATGAAAGCTCATCTTATGAGCAAAGACTTGATAGGTTATATCACAGGTGAAGAAGAAAAGCCTCAGTTAAGAGATCCTAGTGTTCCAACTAGGGATGAATTGTAAGATTTGAAGACTTGGATGAAGAGAGATGCTCAAGCTAGGAGTATTATCTATATGGGAGTTAAAGACTACTTGCTACCTCCCATTAGAGGTCTTGAAAGTGCAAGTGATATATGGAATGCTTTGGAGGAGCATTTCCAAAACACCAGAAAGTCAAGGCAGGCATCCTTGTGGGCAGAGTTTACCACATTCAAGAAGAAGGCCTCTCAATCCATCTCAGATTACGTAACAAGAATGAAAGGGATTGCAGATGCATTAGGAGCAGTTGATGAAGATATTGAGGAGGATAAATTGGTAAGGCAAATCCTCACAGGTTTGAGAGGTGATGACAAATGGAAGCCACTGAGTTATCACTAGATCATTTTACTCCTGATTTAAACCAGATGCTAGGACACACGCTAACCTTTGAGTAGGATGTCAAAGGTGAAGGTGATAAAAGTGCAGGTCAAGCAATGTATTCAAAGGATAAGAAGAAGAATAGCAAAGGGAAGCAACAAGCAAATGAAGATGAAGTTACAACTAGCCAAGCTAACTTCCTAAGAGGAAGAGGAGGTGGCAAAGGTAGAGGAAGAGGGAGAAGTAATAAAGATGGAGTCAAAGCTTGCTGGATTTGTGGTAAGACAAATCACTTAGCTCATGATTGTTGGCATAATACTCAGAATAATGGTGGATATAATCAGAACTTTAATTCAAAAGGAAGAGGTGGCAGAAATCAAAGAGGTAATTTCAAAGGTAGAGGTAGTAGAGGTTACTTTGGAAGAAATGCAGGTAGAGGATTCCGAAGTCAACAATACAACAATACCTACTACAATTATGCTTCATATCAGAAGGAGGATTCAACATTGATAATGAATGCAACTTGTGAAAGGCAATCTGAAGACCAAAGAGTTTTCTACATTGACTCAGGGTTGAGCAATCACCTGAGTGGAAACATAGCTTTGATGACTGATTTGGAGAATAAGGTAACTAATCATGTAGTTCAAACAAGTGTCAATACAAAGCACAATGTGAAGTCAATTGGAGCAGTGAAGGCCAAGGATGGAAGTACTCACTTGAGTAAGGTTTTGTATGTTCCTACAATTCCAAAGAATCTAATAAGTATAGGACAAATTGTTGAAAAAGTTTATGAAGTTAGGTTCACTAATGAAGGAGTTTTTGTGGAAGACTCTAGCAATGGGTATAAACAAATTGTTTCAGGGAAGAAAGAAGGAAGATTGTTCACATTGAAGATTCAAGGTAACATTGGTCATGCCTTGTTCACCTATGGAGGACATAAGATCTCTAAGTTAGATCTTTGGCACAAAAGGCTTGGACATTTCAATGAAAGAGGTATTAAAGATATGGTTAACAATGGTTTAGTGCTTGGATTGCCTAATGTTGCAGGTCAACATATGACATACAGATGTGAGGCATGTCAACTAGGTAAGGCTCATAAGCAATCTTATTCCAAGCATGGTTTTATGTATTCAGAGAAGCTTGAATTGGTACACACAGATGTGTGGGGACCATCAAAGGATTTCAGTATCAATGTTTCAAGGTATTATGTGATTTATGTTGATGATGCTACCAGATGGATCACTATCTATGTGATCAAAGATAAGTCAGAGGTATTCAATATATTCAAACATTATCATGTGTATGCACAGAGAATTACAGGTCAAAAGTTGAAGAGACTAAGATCAGATGGAGGAGGAGAGTATTTCTCTAATGAGTTTAGTGATTACTTGTGGAATGTAGGTATAAAAAGGGAAATTACTTGCAGGTACTCTCCTAGTAAAATGGTGTAGCAGAAAGGAGGAATAGAACTCTTGTTGAGTTTGCAAGATCCATGATGAAGGAGAAAAATTGCCCAAATTATTTGTGGGCTGAGACTGTAAATACAACCACATATTTGGTCAGTAGATTACCATGTAAAGATTTGGAGGGTATGACACCATATGAAGCATGGTGGGGTAAGAGACCTACTCTAGATCATTGCAAAGTATTTCAAATGTTTGGCATATGCATATGTGCCATCTCAATTAAGGCACAAATTGGAACCTAAAGCTGAAAAGTATATGTTTATTGGATATGATGATAAGCAGATGGGTTATAGGTTGTGGAGTCCATCCACAAAACAATTCCTTGTGTCAAAGGATGTCACATTTAATGAGAAAGGTACTTGGTATGCAGGTACATTCAATATTCATGCAGGTGATGAAGAAGTTGTGACTCAAAAGAAAGGTAAGTCAAAGGTTCAAATATTTGATGAAGAAGAGAATAATGAAGTATAGATTGAAGTTGAAAAAGTGCCAAGGTTTGATCCAGAATGTGATGAACCAGAAACCTCATGAAGTGGAGAGTGCAGAAGGTCATCAAGACACAAACAGCAACCTACAAGGTATAGCTATGACACTTCTTTTTTGGCTACCAAAGATTATGCTTATATGATAAAGGCAGATGAAGACCCTTCTACATATGAAGAGGCAAAAGGTAAGGAAAATTGGGAGAAAGCTATGCAGGAAGAGTATGATGCATTGATGGAGAATGAGACATGGGATTTGGTTCCTAAACCAAATAGTCAGAAGATCATTGGATGCAAATGGGTCTACAAGACAAAGAGGTTTGCAGATGGAAGTGTGTCTAAGTATAAAGCTAGACTTGTTTTGAAAGGGTTTGCTCAGACATATGGTATAGATTATGATGAGACTTATAGTCTTGTGGCAAAGATGACAACCATTAGGACACTCATAGCTATTGCTGCATGTAAAGGTTGGAAATTATGTCAATTAGATGTGAAGAATGCTTTTCTAAATGGTTACATTTTAGATGATGTTTTCATGGAGCAATGTAGCTCAGTGATGAGTAGCACCTCCTTTAATGTCAATCCGGGAAGACATGAGGATGGTATGAAGACCTCGAGCAAGTGAAGGCACAAGTGTGTGCATGAGAAGCACACAAACATGCACACACATACACACACACGCACACATGGCAAGAACAAAGAGAGCAAGACAATGGAATCACTTATATTACAACAAAGTTCTCATACAAGTTCAAAACTACAAGAAGCTAACCTCAAAAATGAGCTCTGTAGCTCTATTTATAGTTTTTGACTAGCTTTGGTCTTGTTCAGACCTAGTGAACGGCGTAATTAAAAACTAGGTTCCTAAGCAATTTTGGAGGCTCAAAGGAGCTCTAAAAATTATGAAACTTGGTAGGCAAATACTTCTAAAACTCCTCAAGCTCGAGGACTCCTCGGCTTGCACAAAATGGAGCTACAAAAAGGTGAAACGGTATTTACAATGGTTTTTAGTGATGAGAATCACTTTTAAAATAATGTGAGGATTGAAAAAAATTGATTGGTTGCCTCAGTGCTAGATCTGCATGTTTGCTCCTACTTGCTTCCTCTCGTATGATGCCAACACTCTCCCCCCCCCCTAGCGTCTGTCGTCTCTGACAGACCTTTGCTCTACGGGGTGATCAATGTAGTGCTGTAGTATGTTGGTGGCGAGCTCTTGTTCTCTAATCCTAAGTCCTCTGATTAGATCTCTTTGAAGAGCATCCCAATTGACTGCACCTAGAATGTCAAGTTGTGGTGTGGTATAGAGCTCTCATTGCATAGTTTGTTCACATGCAAATAACTGTAGGAGATGGGTGGGTCCTGGTGCGAACACTTCCGAGTGAGAGCCACTGTTTGTAATTAGTATTGTTCTAAAATTTTATGGCAAATGCTGTCCATGATCTTCTTTGTTGGACTGGCCCAAAGCAAGGGTTATACTTTAAGTGCATGGGGGCATGATCCCATGTTCGGAGCATCTCTGGGTAGGTCTCCAATAACTTTTGCCGCCAGATTGGTTGGAATATGGAACCTTTTCTAGCTTCTTCCGGTATGTCCTCTAGTTGGAACTATGTTGCAAAAGAAGGATACCTATTGGTGACTCTTTTGATTTCAACGTTGTAGTCTGCCAATAGCACAAAGTAGGGGTTATACTATAACTCTGAACTGGTTATTAAGCACGTAGTAGCCAAGTGCTTGAAATATTTGGATTGGAGTATGGTCTCCTCAATGGTTTTCATGGCCAGCATCTGAGTTGCTATGCGCTCTTCATGAGTGTGGCCCATCTCTTCTACCTGCTTCATCCATGCAGGAGGGGGTTCCTCATACGTGTCTTGTCCTTCATATGTGACTCTACCTCCTGGAAGGGGTTGAGGCTCATAGTTATCTTCAAAGGTCTCTTCCATAGGAATGGTTACTGCTTCTTCTTTTGACGGTTGATCGGGTGGAGATGGGGGTCGTTCATATTGTAACAATTTAATCTTTAACTCTGCCACTTGTTGTCATAGCTCAAGTACCTCGTTGGCCGTTGAAGATTTTGTCGGTGGAGAAGTAGCAACACTAACCATCTCTCTAGTATATGTTGGGTGCGGTGTGGGCACTTGTTGTCTCTGTAGTTCCTTCACCTGGTATGCAAGTTGGTCGTGCGATTCTAAGAGGTTGGCATAGGTTTCCAATATTTGTTGGATACTCTCTAAGGGGATAGCCTGGAAGCTAGCAGGATCTATGGGTGCCCCTGGAGTGTTTTCTATGTCTGCTTCGAGATTATCTTGATTTTGTTGTTGTAATCTTCTATTCTCTTCTTGGGCAGCTGCTAGGTGTCCTCGGATTAAAGCCATGTTTCTCTGTAGTCTTGCATTGTGGGCTAATTGATCTCTGAGTTGTTCTTTGGTTGCCTTACCCGTCTCTATATATTTGGCTTCCATCTCGACATAAGATTGTTGGAGGGTTGTAACTTCTTGTTGCAATGCGGTATTATGCAACTCCAAAGCATCGACATGCGCTTGGAGGTGAGCCGACAAATTGCAAAGCTCTTTGTTATTCTCTTCCAATAATCTATACTCTTGCTTAAGTTGTGTGGCAGCTTCGAACATGGTGTCTAATGCATGACTAAATGAAGTGGATGTAGAGGTAATGGTGGAAGATGCAAGGGGTCGAGAAATGGGGAAGGGAAAGGTGGATGTTGTGTCTACAGTGGCTGGAAGTGGTGACGTGAGTGAGGTGAAATGTGATGATGTTGAAACAAAAGTGGTGGTGGATGGTCCTGTGGAGGGTGAAATGTCCATGGGGTTGGACGTGATTGTGTGTGAAGTTTGAATCGTGAATACTGGAATGGTGTGATGTGTTAGTGGTGGCCGTGAATGTGGGGGAGGTGGGGTGGGAAAGGGACTTTCTATTATAATTCTCAATTTGTTGCACCATATTTACAAGGTTTGCCAAGAATGGAGGTAGGCTGGTTTGTGTTGGTTCTGAGGAGGTTAAGAGGGGCACAATGGGTTGGGGTTGGGAAAAAGGAAATGTATTAGTGAAGGAAAATGGGTGTGTTAATGTTTGGGTAGGGACATGTGGCTGTCTGAGAGCTGGTAGGTAAGAAGGATAACCTATTATGGTTTGATGGGTGGCGGGATGACCTAATTGAGGTTCGGAAAATTGGCTGGAACTAGTGGATGTAGGTAAAGGGAAGGATGGAGAAATGGTGGTGTGTGGTATAGGTTCACTGAAGGTGAATACTGGTTGTTCAGGAAGGCTAGTGGTGAGGGGTTCGGTGGGCTGGATGGGAGGGAGTGGTGGAGATGGTATCTGTGTGTTGTCGTCATGTGCATCAGTTTTAGTGGGGCTGGCCATGTGAATGTCTTCTTGAGCTGTGGTAGCGAGTGAGGTAGAGGCTTCCATTTGAATCATCTTTCCCCTCCGCGCTCGAGTATCGAGCCTTCGATGGTCGTATTGAGGGGTGGTACGATATACCATGGTCCGCATGGCTTCCACAATTCCACAGGTATCTGCCCAAAGATTCAATAATTCTATAAAATGAGGGTCTACAACTTCCGCCTGCAGCATCTCGCTCACCATTGCTCTGTTTTCCTCTTTTGACAACCTATGCCTTTTTTTGTACTTGTTTGATCATTTTGTATAGCCGTTTGAGTTGTGCAGTGTAGGCGGGGGTCTCCTCCTCACTCTCCTCTGATGCATTCCCCTGCACCTCCACTTTTTCATGTGTTCCTTCCACGTGAGTGCCTCATCTTCCCAATGCACTCTTCGTGCATCAAGATGTGGGCGTCCTCTCTGGGATGATGATTCGAGACCTTCAGTGTCTGAAAAGAACTCAATCTCAGATAACTGCGTTGTTTGCAAGGTCTCAAAGTCAAAGGATGTATCCTCTGCCAATGAAGCCATGGAGGCAAAATCAACATCCGAGGGTAGTGGAGGGGCTGATGGAGTGGGTTGTACCACGCCCTGTGATTGTGGTCGTTGGAGATGGATCGTGAATGGGGCCACCTATTCTTCTTCTCTAGGGGAGATTTCTATGGTGGACTCACGAGGAATTAGAACATGGGAAAGAGATCCACGCATTCTTTTTGCTGGTTGAACCCCTGGTTTTTGTCCCTAGAAGGATTGCAATTGTGAGTACCTAAGGGCCCGTGCGATCAGCACATCATAAGCAAGGCATGTGTAGATGATTCTTGTAATGGCACAACAACCATTCAAAGTAGGCTTCTTAACTCCTCGTTTGCCTACTTCATACAACTGGTCGAGGATCCACACTGGCATTTTAATAGGTAGACTCCCAGTCTCCGCTAGGTATAGCCCATAGCAAATCTTCTTATGAGGCTGTGTGAATCGGTCTTGAGCCGGAAATGCAAAATGTTGAAGGCACATTCACAATGGTATGGTGATGTTTGGGGTGAGGGCACACATCCCTTTCAACTTCTTGAGTTTATTGTTCTTCATAGACTCCGGTACCAAAGGGTCTCAATCGGAGGGGTACATGGGTGTCGTACATCTGAAGAGCCTCCCTGATTAAAGTTATGTTCAACTCAAACTTTTTCATTTCCTCCTGGTTTGATAGAGAGGGCACCAGGAATGTGCCTGACTGATCTCAATCTCCTGTCGCTTTCAGAGTTGCAATCAAGTAATAGCACCTAAGGAAATCTAGTTTAGGCAGAGATGCACTAAATTAATCGTGCAATCCCGCTTTCTGCCAAAAATCTTAAAGAGGTGCCATGTTTTGTAAAGCTTCAAACTCTCTTGAGAAGAACTGAAATTTCCACCAAACTTCTCAAAATTCCAACTTGGATTCCCAGATATGGTCTGCATCCCCCAAATCTCCTGGCATCTCATTGAACCAATGAGAATGTCCCTTTACTCTTTCTGTTTGGCCACTTGGTGGATCCGAGATGGGAATTCATCTCACATTCAGAAACTCCTCAAGCCTAGCTATTAGTGGAACCTCCACAGGCATGGTATCCCAATCCATTTGAGTACTAGTGCCTGCCTGAGAGCTTGTGCCTGCTGCTGCAGCCATGAAACTTCTTGTGGTTGTTGATGCTTATCTGCTATAAGAAAAGAGGCACATTAGTGTTGCATAGGAAACAGGATGTTCTGGTGTTCCCTCCACAATACTAACATGACATTCCAGGTGGTTAGTGGTTAGAGGTGAAGTGTTTGTGATAGGTGTGAATGTAGTTTAGTGGTTAGTGTCATCCTAGATGCATACTACATTAGAGTGGATGGATTTACAAAATTGAGTCAAGGGGTTTGATACAGGGTTTAAGTCTCCAAACTTTGATTGAGGATTTGTAGCTCTTAGAGTTGATGACAGGTAAAGGTTTATGAACTAGATTGTGCTGGATTTGGGACCTTTTATGTACCCATTGCCAGACATTTCTAGGTTTGACCGAAGGTGTAATAGTGTGGGGTGTAGGTATATTTCTTGAGCTATTTGCTAAGAGTACTTGTGAGTGTTGAATCATGCTAGTGACTGGAGGTGAAGCTATTTGGGCTCGTAAGCAGGCCTTGGGCACCCATATCTGTCTAGCATTGGGGATAGCCTTCATTGAACACTTAGGGACCCAAATAGAAATGGTATGTCTAGAGTGTTGCCTAGGGAACTCCTTCGTTTTAGTCCTTGACAGTGTGGCTCCCTTCATGCCTTTTTGAGAACCTGTCTCTGGAGTCGTCGTTTGTTCCCACTTGCGTATCCTGATCTGCTTCATGCCACGAGGTACTTCATATTGCCCAGGTTGGTGCTCATGCTTCTTGATCATCGGTCTCCTCAGTGTCGTGTGTTGTTGAGCCTGCCCCTTTAGAATCTTCTTTGGAACAGATGGGAGCTCCTCATTGACTTATGTACCTTCGGCAAGAGTGACAATCCTCCGCACCATAGAACTTTGGACAAGAACAGCATTGTTATCTTCATGTGGGTTCCTGGAGGGACCAAGAGTTGGTGCCTTTTCTAATGGCCTGAGTGCTTTATTTTCTAATTCAATCATAAGGCGGCTTTGGCCTGCCCAAGCCTGAAGAAGTCCACTTTTTAGGTTGAGGTTGATTGCGTGATCATAGATCCAGTCTTGGCCCAAGACAAGAGGTTCGGTAAGATCCTCGTCTTCACATACTAGTGCTTTTACTGGCATTAGAATCTCTTGAATGTAGAGGGGATGTTCCACCTCTCCCGTGCAAGGGGTTTCAACTCCTCCTAGCCCTATGAGATATGCCTCAATAGGCTTGACCTTCAATTGCAATCTTTGGCGGTAAGAAAGCCTACCTGCACTAGTGGCTGCTCCTGAGTCAATTAAAGCTCTCACAGTTTTTGCACTCTCTCCGTGTCCTACTTCTAGAGTCACAAGAGGTCGTCGATCGACTATCTTATGGGAATGTTCACCTGAAGACTTGCACATGACCATGTGATAACTTGGAACTTCTTGAGTGTCAGGCATGGGTTGCTCTCTACCTTATCTTCTCAATTTCATTCGTTGGATGCGTTCTAAATCGTCTGCTTGTGCTTCTTCTCGAATTCTCTTTTCCTCTTCCTTACGTTTCTTTGTAGTATTGAGTCGATTTAACATCTCCTCCGTTAAGGGTTCTTTATATAACTTGACTCTGCATCCGCTTATGTAACTTGGTAGGATGTCACCTTCTAGAGTGGCTAGTTGTATTGCTCCCCTTGTGGAGATCCTATTGATTATCATTGGTCCATAGCCTCTCTTCTCTAATTTCCATGCATGTTGCTTCAAAGTGTAGACTAGGACTAGGTCTCCTGCCTTCAAGCCCTTATCCTTCACATGCGTGTCGAAATATACTTTTTGCCTCTTCTTGGCTGCATAGATTTGTGTTGTAGCTCTCAATCGTGTTTCACCTAATCATTCAAGATCGAAGATTCTAGAGGACAACTCATGGCCTGTCCAATCATGCTCTTGTGCTACTTTCAAGGTATGTATCAAAAAGTCCAATGGTAGCACTGCATTTTGGTTGAACACCATCTGAAAGGGTGTGGCTTGGAGTACCGTTTTATAGGCAACTCTGTATGCCCAAACAGCATGGTCTAGTTGTTTGTCCCAATCAGAGTATTTATTATTAACCAATTTTGTCAATACATTGCATAGAATCTTATTGGTGCTCTCAGCCTATCCATTAGCTTGTGGATGATAGGGGGCAGACTTCTTATGTATCACCAAGAATTCTTGGAGAAGGTTTTCTATGACTTCATTCAAGAAGTGTGTGCCTCTATCACTTACTAGCTCTATTGGCAGCCCGTATCTGGTGAAGACATTCTCAAATAAAAACTTTGCTATCGTTTGGGCATTGTTCTTTGTTGTGGCTTTTACTTCTATCCACTTGGTTAGATAGTCTATGGCCACAATGATGTATTCAACATGTGAACCCTTGGCAGGGGGATTAATAGGACCAACAAAGTCTATTCCCCATTTAGAGAATGCACGTCCACCCATCATAGGTTTCAATGGCATCTCATCTTTGCGTATAGGATACTGAGTTCGCTGACAAACATCACACCTCTTCATGTAGGTATGTGCATCCATGTGAAGGGTTGGCCACCAAAGACCTGCAAATAGTATTGCCTTAATCACCCTATCTGGTCCAAAGTGTCCTCCTGCTACACCTTGGTGAGCAGTTTCCAATATCATGAGGTATTCACTCTCATGGACACAGAGTCTTAGGTAACCATCTTTACCATGTTTGTATAAATTATCACCAATGAGTGCGTAATCTAAGGCTTCTTGTTCCACACTTCTTTGTCTAGCCAAATTCACATCTTGAGGGAATGTTTTCGTCCTCTGAAAGTCTACTAACGGTTCACTCCAATCTGGTATTAGAGACACTTGGTATAGTGTAGCATGCTCCACAGGTGGTATAATACTACAAACTGGGCATTCTTTACACAAATTATATACATCTGCTTCCATAGTTGACCAATGCACTCCAAGTCTCCTCAATGTCTGTAAGGTTCTTTGCCTTGAGTAGTGTTGCTCTAATGCACCCACATGTATGCTTGTACATGCTCCCTGCCATGATATGGTCCTTCTGGGCTTTCACTAGCTCCCTATCTTGAGTGTTTATTATTGGGTGTTTGGGTCCGTATGTCAATACTGGCACTAATGTTTTGGCCCACTGAGGTACAACTTCCAAATTAAACAAGTAAGCATCAGAAAGGTCATCTGATACTCCTTGTGGGGCCTCTCCATATGTGAGCCTAGAGAGATGGTCTGCTCTTAAACGAGTCTTGCCTTTCCTCACCACAACCTCGAAGTCATATTCCATTAGTAAAAGAAACCATCTTACTAATTTGTCTGTGTTGCATGGCTTGTTTACCAAATACAACAATGCTTGATGATCAGTAAAAAATTTAAACTTATTTGCAAGCAAATAATGCCTGAACTTTTTAACCGCATATACCATGCCTAATCCTTCTCGTTGAGTGGTGGTATAATTTCGTTCAGCTGCATTCAACTGTCTACTAGCATAGGCAATTTGAAGATCCATATTACATTCACCTGTAGGTTGTGCTAGCACACATCCAATAGCATAATTGGATGCATCCACGTGAACATGAAAGGGCTTATTCCAATCTGGTGTGTTCAAGATTGGTGCTGAACATAATCGCCGTTTAAGCTCATTGAAAGAGTTCTCACATTCATTGGTCCACTCAAAATTGGTCAACAGTCCATACAAAGGCTTTGCAATGATGGCATACATGTGTATAAAACGTCGGTAATAACCACAATGCCCCATGAAAGCTTGCACTTCCTTGACATTCTTTGGCCTAGGTAGCTCTGCTATAGCTTTTACTTTCTCCTCATCCGTGGATATGCCATTCTTTGACACTATGTGTCCTAGAATCTTGCCTTGCCTGACCATGAAAACACACTTTTTTGGGTTCAAGCAGACTTGATATTCTCTACATTTGTCAAATATTTGCCTGAGTTCAGGTATGTGTTTCTGTTTAATGTTTGAATGAGCATAGAGATCATCAACATAGACTTCTAAATTCTTTCTCAGGAATTCCTTAAATACATGGCACATCAACCTCTGAAAAGTGGCTGGCGCATTGGTAAGACCAAATGGCATTACTCGAAAGGAAAATATGCCCCACTCTGTGGCAAAAGCCATCTTATGCTGATCTTCTGGAGCAATGGCTACTTGATTGTAACCAAAAAATCCATGAAAGGAAGTTGTACACTTCCTTGCCTGCCACTCTTTCTAAGAGATGTTCCGTGATAGGAAGCGGATAGTTATCTCGAATAGTGGCTGCATTAACCTTCTTCAAGTTAATGCACACCCGTAGCTTTCCATTCTTCTTGGGCACCACTACGATGGGGGATACCCACTCAGTGTGCTCATTTTCATAGATGAATCCAGCTTCAACCAAGCGACCTATCTCCTCTTTGATCTTGGCAGCATAGTTGTCATTGTATGTGTATGGCTTTTGTTTAGAGGGTCTGGCATCTGAGGTCATGGGGATCGTGTGAGAGCATATGTCAGGGTCTACACCTTTCAGGTCCTTGTAGCTCTAAGAGAATACATCTCTGTACTCTATTAGCAAGGCTATCAACTCTAGCTCTTCTTCTTCCGTCAGGTCATGCACTATGTAGGTGCATCTTTCTTCTCCGTCTTCTATGGCTACAACTATTTTCTTGGTAGTTTCTTTGTTATCCTAGGCCTCTCCTGTTTGTGCATCGCGTTTAGGCATTCTTATCATGACTCTCCTGTCATCTATCTCATACTTCTTAAAATTTTCAGGGACCTCAAACAAAGATTCTTCCTCTTCTATGAGGATGAACTTCTACTTCATAGAAGTATTCTTCATCTCATGCAAATGGTGGGTCCATAATGATTGACTCTAGATCGGAGTCACTTGCATCCTCGAATGCATCAGTGCTAGGTTCACATTCTTCCAGAACCGAATCTCCCATGATTGGTTCTATGGAGAAGACTGAAATGTCATAGCTGTCCTCATCACAGTGGGGTGTCCATTGTTCTTCATTGATGGCTACATCCATGGTTGCTAAAATTTTTGCCCAGCCGTGAGGTTCAAATTCTTCGTCAAAAAATACTACAGGTGCATAGGTTGGGTCTTGAATTGATCTATGGGTTTCCTTTGCACCTAGATCTCTGGCTTTCTCTCTCTTCTCTTCTTCTACTGGTACTTTCCACATCCATAAGTGGGTGTCTTCATGCATCCATGAGGATCTTGATCCTATGGAATGCAATAACTCAGTATCATCTTTGGCTCTATGGATGGGATTCCATTGGATGGGAGGGACATCTCTATGAGATTAGTCCTTGAGATCAACTTTGGTCATGACACCTAAGTGTTGTAGGTACAAGGAATTGGTTCCCCAATCCTGTACCACTTGCAACTGCCGCATAAAAGGTCTCCCCAAAATCATCTCATAGGCCTGTTTTTTGCTAAAGTTACATATAGCAAACGTATGTTCAAACTCTACACCACATGTAGTGAGAGTTATTAATACTAGCAATCCTAAAGGCCTCTCAATATGACCATCAGCCATTAGCAATTTCATTCTCTTCAGCCTGAATGTTGGCTTGCCCCAACGCTTCCATAAGGAAGTGGTAGCAATTGCAACTCCTACTCCTGAGTCCAAAATTGCCTTGGTTGTGTATCCCTGATGGGTAACTAGAAGATAGGTATTTCCTTCTTCTCCTTTGCTCATGTCCCCTATCTTATCCAATGGTATTTTTGGCACTGTTCTATGAGATCCTACCTGGGAACGAGGTTCTGCTACGTCTGGCACTCGTTTGGCTACATGTTTCCACAATTCAGGCTTAAACTTGAGTAGCTCTTCTAAAGTGAGTTTGCACTGCACTTTAGTGTTCTTTACTACCTCCGTATTCCTAGGGATGATTGAATCTTCATTTCTTATCATGACCGTGGGTGCTCTCATGCAAGTAGACTTATTTTCCCAGGGGCCTGTGAAATGGGGTAATTCTTGCAAGGAATTATACTCAAAGTCTAACCTCTCATGAAACATAAGCTTCCTGTGGAGGAATGCTTATTCTATCACTTGCACTCTCCTTAAGCTGGGAGGAGGCTCCTTTTCCAGACTTTGCAAGTAACCTTTCCAATCTATCTAATAGACCATCAAAATGCAATGGTATTCTAGTGGAGCTAGAGCCATTGAACAAGCGACTGGCTTCAAACATGGCTTGCACCAATTTGACCATCTTAGCACAAAGCTTCGTTCGCTCTATCTCTAGATCGGCTCTAGGGTGGCATTTTTCATGATCTGTCACATTTGGCCCGCCTTGGATTGTAGCTTGATATGCTTTAAGCATCATGTCTAGATACTCAGGAGTGGGATCGGCTAGAAGTGATCCTACTCTGGGTGGTGGGTGGGTTAAGTGTGGTGGATTAGAGGGTTGGGGAATGGAAGGTGATGGATTGGCGAGAGATGGAAACAGTGGTGTAGGGGTGGTGTGAGATTGAGCTTGAGATGTAAGTTCATTTATCTTTGCTTTTGTCTCTCTCAAACTTTCCTCACGTTCGCTCATTTTCTGTGCCCATTGTCTTTTCATTCTCTCCCAGCCATCTCTCCAAGCTCTTGTCCTTTTCTTGGTTATACTCTTTGTCTCACTAACCTCAACACTCTTTTCTTGCCCTACTCCTTGAGTTTGCTGCAAAGCTTGAGCTCGGGTGACTACTTGCACTGGGGCAGTGGAAGTTACACTTCCTGTAGAGTCTACTACTAGTCCAATGACATTGATAGGAGTGATTTTTGGTAGGTTATTGGGGTTCTTCGGGCAATCTCGTAAGAGATGCTCTTTTTTGCAATCTTGAAGAAGCCCTGAATTGTCACTGGTTGGGGTTGTGTAGGGGCAGGCAGTGGACAATCACATATGAGGTGATCTCCCTGACATCTGAAGCATGTTCCTCTAAGAAATGGAGTCATACCTGCCTAGGTTCAGGTCTAGAGTTGGGGTTTGTGTACATGAAATTTGCATACTCAGGCTCACCACTAGGTTCACTCAGATCCTCATAATAGTATGACTCCTCATGCTCAGGTGACTGCATGTAATAAGCCTGCGGGCTATCAATGTGAGTAGAGTCAAAACTATGATCGCCGGGATCACTTTCTGAAAGCAATGGTGTCACTAGTACTATGGCTCTATTCAAATTTTCTTCTATAGCTATGTACTTTACTGGAATCACATTGGTTGGAGCAAGTTGCGCTAACACAGGTTGAGGCCTTTGTTGGGTTTGATAGGGTTGGTGATAGGGTTGTTGTGGTCTACCATATTGTTGAGGTGGGTATTGGTTCTGGTATCTTCCTTGTTGAGGGTAGGGTTGTGGGTACGTTTGCCCAACTACTTGCTTATTGTATGGGCAATCTTGCACTGTGTGATTGGTATACCTCTGTTCTATGGTGCAGTACTAGTTACTAGGGTTCACTTGGGGTTGGGCCATAATGGGGCATACATTCGCCATATGGTCACCCCCACAAGTGTAGCATCTTTTCATTGAAGCAAACCTTGGCATTTGTTTACTAGAGACTCCTAGCTTTTGAGCTACTTTCTCAGCGAGTTCCTCAATAGATGTGGATTGCAAGGAAGAGAAGCTAGTAGAACTATCTGAATCTTTGTAGATTTTTGAAAGTTCTCATTCCTCCCCTAGGTTATCCTCGATGTTGATGCACATGTGTACACACTCTTCTATGGTCCTAGGATCCTTCAAGTACACATATGATCTCAATTTGGTACTTAGCAATCCATCCAAGAACAAAGCCACCTGTTTGGCTGGAGTGGGTAACTCAAGACTGGGACATCTCTCTAGGTATTGTCTAAACCTTCTTCCTGCAAGCCTAACTGTCTAGTGAGGTGTTTTCTTGAATCTATGAATTAGTGAGGAAGTGTTGTGCCTTATGCCACTCTTAGAAAACTCAGTGATGAATGACTCTAAAAGTTGGTCTATGTTTCTGAACTGCCTCTCATTCAGGGGTTGAAACCATGTAAGGGCAGTGTTCCTAAGGGTTAGACCAAAAGCATTGTATTGCATGAATAGGTCCTCCACTTGTTCAGCTCTCAAGTCTTGTCTAAATTCAGCTACATGATCGTATGGGTCTCGGGTGCCATCGAAATAGTTCTTCATGGACTTCATCAACTGGGTTGGCCTCAAGGTTCTAGTGTGTTCTCTAGGCCTTGGCAAAGGAAAGTCATGAGTATGTCTTTGGTTCCTTGGTTCTCTAAGTTTCTCCGTTTCCACTCTATCTGCCTCCATTCTCATCCTCTCTCTTCCTATTGGGTTGTCAAAGCTTACTTCTGGCCTATCTCTACTTCTGTCTCTTTGATCTCCATGAACTTGGTATGTTCCCGCTCCTTGGTGGCTATACGAGACATTGGATCTTGGTTGGGGAAAGATAAATTCACCCTTGTAGGCATGCCTACCATGCTTCGTGACCACAAAGATCCTTTCTGGCGTATTGTCTAGATAGGTCACTTTGCTTCGGCTATCAGGTTCTTTGAACTCATAGATTGTGATCGTTCCTACCGCATTCGGTTGATCAGGCTTATACCTCCAAAAGGCTTCATTAGTCTCTCGGTTTAATAGTAGATATGTGCTTTTGTTGTCCTGGGGCACCCACTCTGGCGTGAGGATTCTCGTAAGAATTGATTTACCTCGAGGGGTCCTGGGTTCTCTTCCCATGTTCCCTTGCTCTATGTCACCTATGTCCGTCTCAAGGATCATATTACCAAATTTGTATGTCATGTCTGGGTGATCGGTAACTACATACATAGTTCCCTCTTTGTCCAGGTATGCACCATTTTAAAACTTCACTGCTGGGTGCTCTAGTCCAATGGGTTGATCTGGGTTTTTAATATGGACTACAGATCTTCTTAGACCGTCCTCATAGATGTAAGCACCTAATCAGTTGGTCCTAAGATATTCGAGCTGAGTCTTGTAAGGGCCTTCAACCTTTTGTAGGTAGGCCACACCTCAACTTCCTATGGGTCTCTCCATACCATGAGACATCTCAGACTCGCTAGTTTCAGAACTAGGGTAGTGCGAATAATGGCTCAACTACTGGGCCCAAGATCGAGCAGTATGATTGACACTGGCCTCTGAAGACCTTAGACTTTGTCTATCTCTTCCTAGGTGTCGTCCTGATCTCAGGTTCATATGGCTAATTGAATCACCCCAATTTTCCCAAGTACAACCTCATTGTGGATCAGTTTGTAGTAGTCAATTGTTCTTTTTAATTTCTTAGGATGTCACTTCTTGTCCAACAATCGTCGTCACAAGGAAGGTGTTATCGTACTTGAGTTTGGTCGCTTGATTTAAATTCTTTTTCCTTAGGTTGTTTCGCAAATGGAACTTCTTTGTACTTGCACTTGAGTGATTAGAGTTCTTGGACTTGGTCGTGCTTAACGTAACCCTATTTGATCAAAACCTCTATCCGTACTTAGCCTAAGCTAGGAATTGACGGAGGTTGTTGAGAATTTCCAACCTTAAGGCTCCTTCCTTGGTTGTCCTTGTGTGCCCAGGAAGCGTGTTCCCAAGCTCGCACTTACTCTTGCTTGGATTGCCCTTCGATGCTCTCAATGGACCTGTAAAAGTCCCAAGGTTAGCTCAAGATTTCGATTTAAAAAAACTCAAGAGACCAATTTCATTCATGCAATTCAGAGATCAACTTGTTCTTTGGCTTTGTGGAAGACAATCCTAAAGATTCCCTAGCTTTCCTACCCTGGGGTATGTTCAACTTCAAAATACCCTATCTAATAATTTTACCATAACCAGTGGGAATGTTGGTAGTACTCCCCACGAGCTTTCCAAGGAGCCTAAGATCACTCCGAACGGATTTTGTATGAGGAAGTTATGACTGTTCAGGGATTTAGGGTTCAAAACAGGCTCTAAGGGTTCAAGAATTTTCCTATGGTTTTCTAGTTGTTTTGCCACGTTCTCTGGCTCTAACATACCCCAACTTGTCAAAATTGAAGCCCAAAATTACCACAACTACACAAATTACACCCCTTAAAAATTTATGTGTTGAGCCTGTGTATCGCGATAACTCGAGTCGGTGTGTCATGATAGGTGGGAGTGTCATGATAGACGGGTGTGTCACGATAGACGGGTGTGTCGCGATAGGTGGGTGTGTCGCGATAGACGGGTGTGTCGCAATAGATGGGTGTGTCACAATACCTTGGTGTGTCGCGATAGACGGGTGTGTCGTGGTAGGTGGGTGTGTCGCGATACCTCGGTGTGTTGCGATAGACGGGTGTGTTGCAATAGGTGGGTTCTGTCACAATAGGTGGGTGTGTCGCGATAGACAGGTGTGTCGCGATAGGTGGGTGTGCCGCGATACCTCGGTGTGTCGCGATACCTCGATGTGTTGCGATACCTTGGTGTGTTGCGATACTTTGGTGTGTTGCGATAGATCGGGATATGGTGAGTTTTACTGATCAGGCTAGTGATTCTAGGAGCTCTCAAACTGCATTGTGTCATGGTGCAATCAGAATCGTGATAGGGTCAGTTTTTCGGTGTGTCGTGATAGCTCGAAATCGACGCCTCGGGGCTTGCACAGAGAATTTCTGTACCTGCTGAGCTTGCTGGAGATGGTGAGGATGCTGCAACTTGCAAGAATCATGCAAAAACATTCAAACACAACAAGGCACATTCGCTCTCTCTCAAACTCTCACCAAGCAAATGAGGAGAATGAAATGGGAGTGGGTATTATAAAGGAAGATGAAGATGGAGATGGAGATGAAGATGGAGATGGAGATGGAGATGGAGATGGAGATGGAGATGGAGATGGAGATGGAGATGGAGATGGAGATGGAGATGGAGAAAATGGTGAAAAAACAAGAAAATTACCTACTACTTACCATTCCAATGTGTCCTCTCTACGTCTTACCATCACATGCTCGTCCTCAAAGCTCGATTCCCCGACAACGGCGCCAAAATTTGGTGTAGCTCAGTGATG
Organism: Ceratopteris richardii; assembly: GCA_020310875.1. Taxonomy (NCBI): domain Eukaryota; kingdom Viridiplantae; phylum Streptophyta; class Polypodiopsida; order Polypodiales; family Pteridaceae; genus Ceratopteris; species Ceratopteris richardii. The sequence goes on along the minus strand of CM035434.1, from coordinate 133,121,940 downwards.
AGTAGCACCTCCTTTAATGTCAATCCGGGAGGACATGAGGATGGTATGAAGACCTCGAGCAAGTGAAGGCACAAGTGTGTGAGTGAGAAGCACACAAACATGCACACACATACACACACATGCGCACACACGGCAAGAACAAAGAGAGCAAGACAATGGAATCACTTATATTACAACAAAGTTCTCATACAAGTTCAAAACTACAAGAAGCTAACCTCAAAAATGAGCTCTCTAGCTCTATTTATAGTTTTTTACTAGCTTTGGTCATGTTCAGACCTAGTGTTCGGCCTAGTTAAAAATTAGGTTTCTAAGCTATTTTGGAGGCTCAAACAAGCTCTGAAAATTATGAAACTTGGTAGGCAAATACTTCTAAAACTCCTCAAGCTTGAGGAATCCTCGGCTTGCACAAAATGGAGCTACAAAAAGGTGAAACAATATTTACAATGGTTTTCAGTGATGAGAATCAGTTTTAAAATAATGTGAGGATTGAAAAAATTGATTGGTTGCCTCAGTGCTAGATCCGCATGTAGGCCCGTACTTGCTTCTTCCTGTATGATGCCAACAAGCAACCACAAGGATTCAGAAATGAAAGGTATCCAGATCATGTATGTAAGCTCAAGAGAGCTTTGTATGGGTTGAAGCAGGCCCCAAGGGCATGGAATTATAGACTTGTGAAGTTCTTGAAAGAACTTGTTTCTAAGTATCTAAAGTAGATAGTAGCTTGCTTGTTAAAGCAAGTGATGATGGGTTCATTTACATGTGCATATATGTTGATGATATAATTCTTACAGGTACAAATGAGAAAGGAATTCAACGCCTAAAGAAGCAAATGGAGAAAGAGTTCAAGATTATTGACTTGGGAGACTTGTCATATTTCTTGGGCATGGAGATCTCATATACTCAACATGGAGTGTATGTAACTCAAGAAAGGTATTTGAAAAAGTTGTTGATCAAATTTAAAATGGATGATTGCAGGCTAGCACCTACCCCAATGGAGGTGAATCACAAATTGAGCAGATATGGAGGAGAAGAATTCAAGGACGTGAAGCTATATCAAAGTTTGGTTGGTAGTCTGATCTATGCTACATTAACTAGGCCTGACTTGTCATATGCAGTTGGAGTATTATCTCAATTCATGCATTGTCCTAGGAAAGAACATTGCGTTGTAGGACAAAGAGTGTTGAGGTACATTAAGGGTACATGCAAAGAAGGTATGTATTATGGTTTTACATCAGATACAAACATCAAGATATATAGTGATACAGATTAGGCAGGTAATCCTGATGATAGGAGATCAACTTATGGATACTTGTGTTATGTGGGAGATAAGTTAATTTCATGGTGCTCAAAGAAGCAACATACAGTTGCTTTATCATCCACAGAGGCTGAGTACAAAGGTATGGTTGAAGCTGCAAAGGAAGTGATATGGCTTAAGACTCTTATGAAGAGTTTTGACATCATTCAGAGTACACCCACTATTCATGGAGATAACATGAGTTCATTGTATTTAGCTGCTAATCCTGTTTTCCATGCCAGGCCTAAACACATTGAGATTCAGTATCATTTTCTAAGAGAGAAGGTGATGGACAAGGAGATTGAAGTCATACATACTTCAACAAAAGATCAGATAGCTGATATGCTAACCAAAAGCTTGGATGGACCAAAGCTACAGAGATTCAAAGACATGGCAGGTATAAAGAAGATAGAGAAAACCTCAATTGATGATTGAGGGGGAGCTGTTGGTGCAAGAAAATCAACAATTGAAATTTTGATGAAGTTTTGAAGTCAAGGATTAAAGGAAAGATCAAGTCATGAATCATGAAGAAAGTACATGTTCAAAGAATGAAGATGTGTATACATATGTACATTAATTTAGAGTTAGCTCACTTATACTTTTGTATGGTGATGAGCTTGTACATACTTGCCTATATATATACAAGGAAAAATGTCGGGACAAATATTAGAGAGCATGTGAATAGAGAAATTAGAAGTTGTATGAGTCATTAGACACTTTATGAGTAAGATCTCTCTCATCACTCAGATGTAAAGTTTTTCCAGAAATAAAGAAAAGTTGCACCTGATATTTCTGCGAGTTCTCCTTCTGTGTTGTATCTTTTGTGAACTGCTTTTGTAGAAGTCTAAGTCTATAGGTGATTGACCTCTGTACAAGTTTTCAGCTTTTAATTGTGATCAGGCTAAGAGAATTGAGTGTAGGAACATTTACATGTGTAAATGTAAAGAAGTGAAGTTGCAGAAGGTGCAAAATTCGATACTAATGTTTTGGTCAGTTCTCCTTCCATAGTGTAAAGTTTTGAGCAAGCAATCACTCATTCTTTAAGTTGGAAGGTAAGCTACCTATGGCTAAAAGCATTTGATTAAATGGATTCTAATTTGGGAGAACCAAGCTTTAGAAGTTGCAGGTGTCTATAGATTTAGACATAGGTGACTTGTTAAGATCATTTCTCAAGATCTACTGAGTCTTTTGAAAAACTTTAACTTGGAGGAGGTGCGAAAACTATAGGCAACACCATATGCAAAGTTTTATTAAAAACTTTACACATTTGATAAGTCAATGAGTGAGTTACGTGCAGTAGACTTTCTGTGTAGTCATCTTCTTCACAGTTTGTTCAAGATTTTGATAGTTGCGTATTGATCCTCCAAATTGGTGAAGGTTTTAAGTTATTCTTGATATAGAGGTGCTCTAACCTCAAGAATAACTTGTTCTTTTGGAGATTAACACTCTCCATCAATCTCTGGATTGCTAAATTCATTTCTCAGCGTAGGGTTTATCATTTTAGATGTTTAAACTTGCAATCATTAAGGCTCTATTCAGATTTTCTTCTACAATTGCATATTTTACTTGGATTACATTGGCTGGAGGTGGATATTATTGAGCTAAAACTGGTTGAGGCCTTTTTTGAGCTTGATATGGTGGTTGGTAGGGTTATTGGATGCAAGAAACTAAAAATTACAACCACCATGTGCTAGAGAGATGACTCTCCTCCCAACCTTATGCTTGTATATATAGCTACTCAAATCAACAAGGACCAAAAATGTAACTAGAGTCCACAAGTACATGTGCAATCTCCTCCACTCCTTTCATATCTTCCACTAGAGTCTACTAGTTGCTACAGTGATCTCAACCACTCCTTTAGTACCTTCCACTAGATTTCACTAGTGGTTGGTGTACTCGCCACTCGAGTTAAGTCTCACTAGACTCAAGTTAACTCATTGATCAAGTTCAAGGCAAAGGTTCAAGTACCAGTTCTCGTCATAGAAGAAGAGGGAGCACTTAAAGCTACTCAGAAGACTTCATCATGACAACAATGATTTTTATCACTAAACCAATGTATTATATGTATATACATCCAATTATCACGAATGCAACTCCATTTTGTGCAAGTCGAGGATTGCTCAAGCTTGAGGAGTCTAAGTAGAAAGCTCACACCAATTTTTGTAATTTTTGGAAGCCGTTAGATAGTTCAAATTAGAGGTAGAACCTATTTTTTAACTATGCCAATCACTAGATGTGAAATCGGTCAAACTAGGCAAAAACTATAAATAGAGCTAGAGAGCGCATTTTGTTGTTGTTGTTGTGGTGGTTGTTGTTAGTTTACGATTGAACCTATGAGCTAGAGCTATAAGAGCTATTGTACCTAGATGATGATGAATATGATTATGAGTCCTTTTCTTGCCTTCCATTGATCTCCATCAAGACTTTCCTAGTGTGTGTGTGTGTATGCATGTGTGTGTATGCTCTTGCATTTCTCACCATCTTCTTCATACACATCATTTGCTCATGATCTTCATATCGGCCTAACCTCTCTGCGAATTGACAATTACGAGGTGAAGCGACTCACGTTGGTACTTTCCATTGTGCTAGAGTGACACCAAATTTGGCGTCATTGCCGGGGATGAGCTCTAGGTTGAGCGTGTGATGGTAAGTGTATTGGAGAAAATCGTTGGAAGGTAAAATTTGTTTGTTGATTTGTTGTTTGTAGTTAGATTTTACACACTTTTACTCCTCTGTTCTTCTAGTATCATTCCCCATCATTATCTCAAACTCCAAAAAATCACAAAAAATTAGTCATATTCCCCCTTTCTCTTCTCTTTCCCTCAATTGTGTGTGTGCAAGAGTGAGAGAGAGCTTTTGCATGTGTATGTTCATGTTTTCTGGTGCACTAATCTTGCAAGGCAACCTCTAGCCACCAGGGATTTGCTAGGAACACACGTAAAAACTCCATTTTTCTCATAAAATTGCCGGTAAAGTTGTCCATCACGACTGTCAAGAAAGGTAAGAATTTGAGCAAACTTTGTGCATGAAGGAGGAGCTTAGGTAAGCGGTTGCACACATCTAGGCTTGATTTTGAGAAATTCCATGATTTTCTGACCATCACGATGATGACACATCATCGTGATTGTGTTTGAACATCATGATGGTCACTGATCCTCATGGCGATTGGCTCACGCCATCGTGATCGTGCCTCACCATCGCGATGGTGCTTGACAATCGGGATCCTAATTGGACATCATTGCTTGATCGTCGTGATTATGCCTGATCGTCGTGACCTTGATCGTTGTGTCCTGACCATCACGATCCTCACTCATCATCATGGGGCTTGATCATCGTGACTTGACACTCGTGACTGTGACTCATCATTGTGGGTTGACTATCGTGGCTTGATAGTCGCGATCCTGAGTGATCATCGTGACTTGATAGGCGTGACTATGACTGACCATCGTAAAGCTTGACCATCACGACTTCTGACCATCGTGGGTGTCACACCATCACGACTGTGACTGATCATCGCAATTGTGTCTGACCATCACGACTGTCAGACAAAATGCAAAATTAGGTTTTTTTTTTGCACAAATTTTGAAATTTTTTGGGTCAAATTTTTGGACATTAATTGTGAACGAGTGTGTGTGGCTTAGAGCAAAGGAAGAAGTGGCAAACACCTTGAGTTCTTGGGCAAGCCAAACAGTAACTTTTTAAGTTCACGAGAACTCTGTAAGTGAAATTTCTATTTCTTGAATTGTTGACGATTTCTTTGAGTATTGTTATCTTGTGATCAACGGAGTGTCTTAGGACTTCTAGTGTAGCCAGGTATCGCCCTAGATCATTGAGTGGTAAGTAGTCGACAAGAGAAGATGTAAGTGGGTGAAGGGACCAAGCCTAAAGGAATTTTTGTGAATCGAATACGCAACGCTCAAATGAATTAACATCAAAACATATCAAAATGATTCCTTGCAACAATTGAAAACAAGACAAGAAGCTCTAAAGAAAATTCAAAAATAACTAAGTGATTCACCGAATTGAAGGGATGAGCATGGTAAGGTGAGATTAGGATTAATGAACTTGAGGTTTGGAAAATACTTAGGAAAAATCGATAAACAGAGTGTTCGATCTTTTGAGGCTAGCGTAACGACTACAACATGATCATGGGCACAATAGCTAGGCAGCTATCGATACGAGGTTAGCTCAGATACGGGTGACTCGGATATGTCTTTCAACACGAGTAGACCAGGAGTGTCATTTAATGTAGCCCACCGATAAAAGACAAAGGGACCCTACAAGACTCAATTGGAGTACATTCGTACGAATAGATTGGGTGCCCGAGTATATGAGGATGGCCTTCATAGGTCAGTGATCCAGCTACATAATCCCGATCAACCTATGGGAGTAGAACATCTAGGCGTTAAGTTTGAAGACGAGGTTTATATATTCAAGGAAGGGACCATGTATATCGTCGCAATTAGAGCGAACTCAGCCAATGAGCTAGGAGAGATGGTAGAGAATACAGACATAGATGTAGAAGGACATGGTAAATAGATTGAGGAACCCAGAACACCAAGAGGAAAATCCGTATTGACAAGGTTGATAACTCCTAAGTTGATGCCCCAAGACAATAGGAGTATAGAATTGTTTTGGAAAAAGGATACTGATGAAGCCGTTTGGAGATATAGGCCAGAACACCCTACTACGGCAGGATCAAACACGATTTATGAATTAAAAGACCCAGAGATTAAGGCATATCTCAAGGACATAGAGAGAAGAACAAGGAAGGAGCAGAGAGTAGTTTCATCCATCATGTAGGACCCTATCGAAAGCAGAAGGATTGAACGAACCTCTCAGGGATCATAGGGCACATAGGGGTGGGGACGGATTTCCCCTACCTAGACCAAGAGACCACCCTAGAACCGTGAGGCCTACTCAATTAGTGAAGGCTATGAAGAATTGTTTTGATGGATCGGGAGATCCTTATGAGCACGTGGCAGAATTCAAGCAGGTGCTACATGCCAAACAAGTTGAATACATGCTTACACAATTTAATGTCTTTGGACTTACTCTAAAGGGTGATGCGTTGGATTGGTTCCAACCATTGCGCCAACATCAATTTAGATACATCCACCACATGTTGGAGTCCTTCATTACGGACTTTTCCAAGAGTGGAATCAGACACAACATGTCTTCTTTGATACAAACATTCAAACAAACCCCTCAAGAGATAGTGAGGATGGCCGATCGAAGATTTAGATGATATATAGAAAGATGTCGCCCATTGGAAGTACCCACTCAAGCTAAATTGGTAGCTCTTTTCATAAACGGCCTGCTAAGTGCTAAGTTGAGATCATACGTCTTCTTGAAGGAGCCAAGACCTTGGATCAGTGTTTACGAATTTTTGTGGACATAGAAGATAACTTAGGAGATGAGCTAGAACTTCCTAAGGTTCACAAAGACTTGGATATCACCACAAAAACTTCATGGAGGCATTCCAACTCCATAGAGGACTTAGCAGAACAAGTGGCCAAACGATTGGGAGTGTCTAGTAAACTAGGCATCAAATTAGCCCCGCCTCAAAGGTGTTATACTTGTGGTGGAGACCATATGGCGAACATGTGTCCACATGCATTGCAAGCCATAGGAAACTCCATCAGAGTGTATTGTACTATAGAGCGAAGGTACATAAATCACACGGCTCACGATTGTCCATATAACAAACAAGTGGTTATGTAGAACTATCCTCAGCAATATCAGACAGGTAGGTACCAAGGGAAGTACCAGCCACAACAATATTATCAAGCCTCTCCTCAGTATCAAAATCCATATCAAGCACAGCCAAGACCACAACCTATCCTAGGACAACAACCTTCACCCCCTGCTAATGTAGTGTCAATAAAGTATGCTACACTAGAGGAGAATTCTAACATGGCATTACTACCCATGACCCCTTTAATCACAAATAATGACCCTAATGCAAACAGTTTTGACTCCACTCATGTGGATAGCGCACCAGCGTATTATAAGGAGCCACCGAATAACTCAGACCCGTACTATGAGCAAAACTGGGAACCAGATTATGCTCAGGTCATGTACACAAACCCCAACCCGAGACTGCAGGCTAGACAACTAAGGCCACAAGCACCCAAAGGACCATGTTATAAGTGCCAAGGAGACCACTTCATACGAGATTGTCCACATGCAGCAATTGTTGTGCAGTCACAATACTTCAATATTCAAGGCTTTTACCCTGAATGTGGAAAGGATCACTTCATAAGAGATTGCCCCAAGAACCCTGCGAACACTTCTACGAAGCTGACACCCATCAACATGATAGGCATAGTGCAGCATTCCGAAGGTTCCATACCTCAGTACATACCCATCCAAGCAGTTACTAGAGCCCAAGCACAAAGGCAAACACAACCAGAAAACCCAAGAAAAATAGCTGAAGCGAGTGAGGTAGGAGAATCAACAGGAAAGAAAACTAGAACTTGGAAAGAGTCACGAGAGTGACACAAGAGGAAATGGGGTAAAAAGATCAATGAGTTAGAGGAAAGCCTAAGGGAAACCAGAACTAAAATCTTAGAAATGACATCACAAGAGGCTAAACCATGAATAATCACCTCTAAACTAGGATCAGTACTAGCAGACCCCACCCCAAAAAACCTTGATATGATGTTCAAAGCCTATCAAGCAAGAATACAAGAAGGACCTCAAGTAGGAGAATCTAGTAAGAATTACTCCCGCGCTGACGTAGAAATTGAGAGAACCAAATTGTGCATGAAAATGGTGGAATTAGCCCAAGAGATGTTTGAGGCATCACAATACCTCAATTGGGAAATCATGGCGAGGCGTAAGTTAATTTTTCAAGGACTCCTAGAGAAACTATGGCAACTTGTATCTAACCTTGCGAAAGTCAGCTCTAGCACACAATCTAGCCCAACAGAACCCTTGAAGACCACTCTATTGGAACAGGCTAGGTCAGATTTAGAAAGTCATCAAATGGGGTATATGGATTCACATGCCATCTTGAAAGAAATTCAAGAAGAAAGATGGAGACAAGAACAAGAGTCTCTACCACCCATACTCAAGATTGATGACTCCGGGGAACAATTACCTGTAGATATCCCACCAATCTATGGAGATCAAGTGGATTATTGGCCAAATGAGAACACTAGTTTTGAATCTAACTCTTTGCAAGAGTTACCTCACTTTACGGGCCCTTGGGAAGACTATTTAGTTCAAGTGAAAGCCACCACTATTCGAGTAAGGGGAGAGAATTCAGTTCTTCCTAGCAACATAGAAGCTATTAGAAACACAAAAGTACAATGTCATTTGACTCTGGATGAGCTCTTGAAGATCAAACTTGAACTATGGAAACATATAGCAAACCAGTTCCGAGAAATAGCCACAACTTCCTTTAGACCTAGTGCATGAGGAAAGGTGCCTAAGATACCCTTAGACAAAGTGGGCGATGCGAGTGAAGGAGAGGAAGTTAACGCTTATTTGCCCATTACATACAAGGGCCACACTACCAAAGCCATCCTAGACACAGGTGCAGGTGTAGCCATCACGACCACTTCACTGTGGTAAAACCAGCCCTTTGACCTACTAGGATGAAGCTGCAGATGGCAGAGAGACACATAGAAAGACCCTTAGGATTGTTGGAAGGAATTACTCTATCCACTTGCGGAGTAGAATTCGATCACACCTTTTCCATATGCAATTTTGGAAAGAACCAAGCATATGTGATGCTCTTAGATAGACCTTTTATGCGATAGTTATAGGTTGTAAAAGATTGGGGAACCAACTCTTTGTAGCTACACCTAGGAGTAACCACGAAAGTGAACCTCACAAGATATTCACATAGAGATGTACCACCTTTGCAATGGAATTCGGTACATAGGAATGAAGAGGAGAAGGAATCAGTACATTCCCTGACATCAGATCCATCTCGATTACATGAGGACACACACCTATGGATGTGTAAAATCGTAGCCAAGGAAGAGGAGCATGCTACAACAAGAGTGTCAGGAGTAGGACACCCATCTAGACCCATTGAGGATCCATCATATGTCCCTTTAGTATTTCCAGATGAGGAATTCGAACCCCATGGCTGGGCAGAGATTTTAATGACTATGGATATTGCAATTAACAAAGAACAATGGATCCCCCATTGCGATGAAGATGGTTATGATATATCCATCTTCACTGTAGGCCTAGTAAGAGAAGAAATAGAAGTAGATCATCTTAAAGAAGAAATCTCTAAATGCAGTAAGCAATTGAACAACGTGGAATGGGAAATGGATTCAAATAGACTTGAATGTTCATCGGAAGAGGAATTTCTAGGCTCGATAGAAGCTATGTCCCCATAACTCACCACCCCTAGGAAGGAAAAGGAAAATTCAAGATCTAGCCAAGGAGATCAAAAGGTGAGGAAGAACAAGAGTGTGAAAACTGAGGAGGAAGAACCCATGATGGAAGTGCCAAAAACTTTAGGAAATATGCGGTGGAAGACCGAAAAATCATGATCCAAATGCCCAAAAGAAACAAAAGTTCGGGAGAAGCCTATGACAATAAGGAAACCATGAAGAAAGTCATAGTGGCAATCGAGGAAGGAGAAGAATGATGTACATAGGACATGATTTAACTGATGAGGAGGAAGAAAATTTGATCACTCTGTTGAAAAAGTATAGGGATGTGTTTGCTTGGAGTTACAAAGATTTGAAAGGGGTAGATCCTGACATATGTTCCCATAGGATACCCATGACCATCGAGGCAAGACCTACTAAGCAAAAGCCATATATGTATAATGACAATTATGCATGGAAAATCAAGGATGAAATAGATAGACTCATAGAAGCCGGATTCGTTTACGAAATAGAACACACGGAATGGGTTTCACCCATTGTAGTTGTGCTTAAGAAGAATAGTAAGTTGAGAGTGTGCATAAATTTAAAGGAGGTCAATGCTGCCACGATTAGGGATAGTTATCCTCTGCCCATTATAGAACACCTATTGGAAAGAGTCGCAGGCAAGGAAGTGAACAACTTCCTTGGCGGATTCTCAAGCTATAACCAAGTTGCCATTGGCCCCAAGGACCAACACAAGACGGCATTTGCCACTGAGTGGGGTATCTTTGTGTTTCGCATAATGCCTTTTGGGCTAACAAATGCACCTGCCACTTTCAAAAGGTTGATATCAAAAATGTTCAAAGAGTTTTTAAGAAAGAACCTAGAAGTGTATGTGGATGACCTGTGTGCTCACTCAGTATTTAGACCGTAGCACATCCCTAATCTCGAATGCATCTTCAAAAAGTGTAGGGAATATCAAGTCTATTTAAACCCAGAAAAGTGTGACTTTATGGTCAGACAAGGCAAGATACTCGGTCATATAGCCTCGAAAAATGGAATCTCCATTGATGAAGATAAGGTACAAGTAATTAATGAGTTACCCAAGCCAAAGAACATCAAAGAAGTACAAGCATTTATGGGCCATTGTGGTTATTACCGCCGATTCATACATATGTATACAATCATTGCCAAACCACTCTACCACCTTTTAGCCAACTTTGAGTGGATAGAAGAATGCGAGAGTTCCTTTAGTGAGCTTAAACGACGATTGTGTTCTGCACCTATTCTAGCAATGCCAAATTGGAACAAACCTTTTTCAGGTATATGTAAATGCCTATAATCATGTCATAGGATATGTAATGGCACAACCCATAGAGGATGGAAATATGGATTTACCAATTGCATACACCAGCAAGTAGTTGAATGCTGCAAAGAGGAATTACACCACTATTGAGAGAGGACTACAAATGGTCTATGCAGTGAAGAAGTTTTGCCATAATTTATTGGCAAATAAGTTTAAATTCTTTAATGACCACCAGGCTCTTTTGTATTTTGTATCAATCTACCATGCAAGACTGGTAGATGGATACGTTGGTTTTTACTCTTGATGGAGTATGATTTTGAGGTAGTAGTCAAAAAGGGGAAAAACACTTAAGAGGAGACTACCTCTCTAGGATAACTTCAGGAGAAGCGGCTATTGGGGTAGAAAATGAGCTACCAGATGCATATCTCTTCAATGTTGAGATTGTCCGTGAGTGGGCCAAGTCATTAGTTCCAGTACTGACATACAGACCTTAGAACCCTTGAGTAAAAACCCAAGAGAAAGAGGTTGTGAGAGCGCAAAAGTATCAACTTCTCGCAGGAAGTATTTATAAGCAAGACCATCACAATATCCTTGTCTGTTGTGTAGAAGAACATCAGTATAACAATTTCTTACAATTAGCACATGTAGGTGCATTGGAGCAACACCATTCTAGACAAGCCATGCAATCAAACTTAAAAAGGTTAGGTCTGTATTGGCCATCTATGGAAAAAGATGTTCGACGACTGTGTGTTGAATGTCCTAAGTGTAGTAATAGACCCCCAATAGAACATGCTACTTTGTACCAAGTGACCCTAACATTGGATTGGAGCGAACCTTTAGTGACTAACCTAAGGACACAGATCTTTCCAGAGGACATGACTATAGCCCGTAGACGTAGCTTAGAACAAGAGGCCTTAGAATACAAACTCATTGGTGATAGCTTGTATAAGTGAGGATGAGACGGTTATCTGAGGATATGCATGCATGAAAGCCCATATCGTAACCTATTGGAAGCTGCACACCAGGGCGCAGCAAGAGGCCATTTTGGACCCGATTGCATTATCAAGGCCATACTATTTTCAGGATTATGGTGGCCCACTCTGCATATGGATGCCCACACCTACGTCAAACAATGTGATGTATGTCAAAGCACTCAGTATCCCATACGCAGAGATGAGATGCCCCTACAGACCATGATGGGAGGGCGCGCATTCTCAAATTGGGGAATAGATTTTGTGGGACCTATTGATCCCCCTGCAAGGAATTCTCATGTTGAGTACATCATAGTTGTCACTGACTATCTTGCAAAATGGGTAGAAGTTAAGGCCACCAGGAAGAACGATGCACACACCACTGCTAAGTTCTTGTTTCAAAATGTCTTCACGAGATATGGACTTCCTATCGAGCTTGTAAGTGATAGGGGTACTCATTGCTTAAACGAGGTTATTGAATATATATTACACGACTTTATGGTTCTACACAAGAAATCAGCCCCATACCATCCACAAGCTAACGAACAGGCTAAGAGTACTAATAAAATTTTGTGCAACATTCTCACCAAAATAGTGAATAATCAACGATTGGATTGGGATCAACAATTACACCACGTCTTGTGGGCTTATCACGTAGCCTATAAGACAATGCTTAATGCTAAACCATTCAAAATGGTGTTTGGCCAGAATGCCGTGTTACCTTTAGATTTTTTGATACCCACACTCAAGATTGCTAAGGATTATGAATGGACAGGTCATGAGCTTTCCTCAAGAATACTTGACTTATATTGTTTGGGAGAGACAAGATTGCGAGGAGCAGTAGGAATTTATGCCACTAAGAAGGGATATAAAGCCTACTTTGATGCTCATATTAAAGACAAGGGATTACGAGTAGGATATTTGGTGCTAGTTTACACCTTGAAACAACACGCCCGCAAATTAGAGAAACGAGGTTACAGACCCATGATCATCAATAGGATATCGACTAGCGGTGTAGTTCAGCTAGCAACTCTTGAAGGAGAAATATTGTCTAATTATATTAGTGGATGTCGAGTTAAGCTATATCAGGAACCTTTAACTGTAGACATGCTTAAACGATTAACTCTCGCTAAGAAGCGAAAGGAAGAAGAGGAATGAATTAGAGCGGAAGCTCAAGCAGAAGTGTTGGAACACATTAGGTGAATGCGACTACGAAGGGGAGGACTAGATAAAGAACCTCAATCAGTGGACGCCCCACGGTATCCTATAGCAATGGGCCAACTTGGAGGAAGAGATGTCCCCAGTATCATTGATAGGAGACCATTTATTAATGTCACTCTAGGCTAGGAACCCATGCGCATGCAGTGTAAGGCTTTAATTGACTCTGGTGGAGCCATGAACGCAATTCGACTCTCTCTTTGTAGGGAATATGAAATTAAGCCTCTTGAATCCTATCTCATCGGACTAGGTGGATTAGAAACCCCTTGCATAGGTGAGGTCGAGCTACCCCTCTCCATAGAAAACATGACCCTAATCGTAAAAATGTTGTTTTTTCATGACGATGATTTGATGGAACCTATGATCCTATGCCAGGAAAGGTTATACCATTATTCGGTGAGTTTAAATCTTTGTAGAGGTGTGTTTCAGTTGGAACTTGCAGGACATTATCATGAACTACAATAGCCAAGATTGGCTTGATTGTCAAACTTATTGGTGACAGACGTACAATTCATGATCTCTCAAATGGTGATGTTTATGTCATTTTTTTAATGGGTTGTATAGGACCATAGACTATGAAAAATCATTGAATGATTGAGCATGTGTAGTCCACAATTATGAGGCTATCATAGATGTAAAGCTTTGGCATGCATGCTTTGATCATCTCACTTTTTCTAGTTTGCTTCACACACAAAAATCTAAAATGGTGCCTTCTCTACCCAAACTTGAGGCATCTTGTAAAGTTGTATGTGAATGCTGTATTTTGGAAAAAATGCAACATTCCTCCATCCCAAAAGACGATTCAGTTTGAGTTGCTCATAATTTGCAAATTGATCACTCCATATGAGGCTTGACATGGTCACAAACAATTTGTTGCTCATCTATGTATCTTTGGTTGTCTGGTAATAGAAGAACAAATTGAAAAAAGAAGGCTCTTTTTCTCTTTTGAAAGCTAAATTCTCGTTTATAAGTGTAGATGAAGGGAATTATAAGGAGAGTCATCCCTCATGAAATCTAGATGTTTCCCATAATCCCTAAAGAAGGAAAATGAATCACTTAGACCTTGGAAGACATGTCATGATTCTACTCAATCACCTTAGAATCCTTCTATAGGCAGTCATTAGTAATGACGAGAACATAGGGTAAAGCATATCATTACAAAGGCCTCTAAGAAAGGATTCTATTTGGGGTTTCAAAGCTTCAAATTTAGATGCTCCTAGCTCAAGATATGGCCAATTTAGTGAGCATGTTGGAGTTTGAGGTCTGCAGAAGCACGCAAATAGCAGAAGGAAGAAGAAGAAGCTTGGAGCACAACACACAATAATAAATGACATTTATTATTGTACAAAGATAAATGACATGCTAGGGTTATAGGCCTATATACAAGCCAGGGGAAAAAAACCTCCTAAAGAGGGAAAAAAGTGCCCCAACGGTCCTAGTGTGTTCACACACATCGCTACCTAAATATATTAACAAATCTCCCCTGGGAGTGATGTAGTGAACAAAGAGTTGGCACTCATGTATAAGGAAGTGCCAAGCTATGTGGAATCAATCCACAAAGGGAAGGGGCACATATGCCAAAATGATCTCTCCAACAGAGAACCTCTCCCTAACATAATGATTTTGAAGGTGCTTCGTGCGAGCATGGAACACAAAGTTCCTCGCTACTACTAATGTGCTCTGACTGTTAGTGAAGATGGTGGTGGCAGAAGAGTGACCAACACCAAAATTAGCCATAAGGCATCTGAGCCACACACAATCAACAATCATTGTCAAAGCTACCCTGTACTCACCTTCACAGCTGGAAGTGGCCATAGTAGGCTACTTCTTTCTCAACCAAGATATACACAATCTACCAAGCATGAAGCAAAAGCCACTAGTGGACACACAAGTGTCATAGCAACCATCCCAGTTAGCGTAAGAAAAATCATGTAAATCTGGCAATAGTGATAGCCCCTTGGGATAAAACAATCCAAGTAGCCAGGTACCGCTCAAGTAGTGAAAGATGCACTTAACTGCCTACCAATGTTGGACACCTGGGCAATGCATAAACTTGCTCATCTGTGAGATAGCAAACTGAATATCTGATCGAGTAATGCATAGGCAAACAAAGCAACCAATAGCCTCCTAATAGAGAACATCATCAAATGCATCTCCAACATCATGAAGACTCAACGGTAAGCCTGTCTCCATAGGCATGACAATAGGTGTGTAGTCTTCAAGGCCAAAACACTGTAATAATGTGTCAATATATTTCATTTGACACAAAGCTATTCCACCATCAACTTGCATAAATTGAATGCCCAAATAAGGAGAAAAATGCCCCAAATGTGACATCTCAAATGGGGCATGAAAATCAGCCTTAAAATCAGCAATATGCTTCTCATGAGGTGTAGTTAGTAGCATCTCATCAACATACACAACAATGATGAGAAGCACATCATTATCATGCTTAACCTATAAGGTGCTCTCTATTGGACTATTCTCAAAACAATGTGCAATCAGATAGGCATGTATCTTTTCATATCAAGCACGTGGTGCTTATTTCAAACCATATAATGCCTTTTTCAACCTACATACTCCATTTTCATGCCTTTTGCACAAAGCCATGGGGCTGAAAAAGATACACTTCTTCATGCAATTCACCATTCAGAATGTAGTTTTAATGTCCAACTGATGTACATTCCAACCATGATGAGCTGCACATATGCTACACACATTATTCATTCAACAAGAGGGATCAAAGGTCTCATCAAAATCCATGCCTCTTTCTTGAGCATAACCCTCTACAACAAGCCTAACCTTATACCTGTCAACTATTCCATCCGGCTAATGCTTCAGCGTATATACCCACTTAGTGCCAATGGCCTTCTTGCTAGGGTGCGGTGCAAGTCACATAAAGAACAGGTACCATTCTTCATTATATCATCATATTCAAACATTGCATAAAAGCCATCCAATTTTCTCAATTTTGTGCTTCATCAAACGAAAGAGGCTCATTCTCATCACAGAGTAGAGGCAGCCATAGCATAGCAATTTGATGCAAAAGAAGCACTATGAGAGCCTCACCGAGTATGATATGACAAGGGTGCATCTAATTTGCTATCATGCAAAGTCTGGACCATCCATTTTGGCATAGTTTTTGCCTCTTCAATATCAGCCTTCTCATCAACAAGTGCATCGATAGACTGCAATGCTTTAGTGGGACACATATTAAAACATATGTTGCACACATAATAGCCTCAATCCAGAAACTATGTGGTAAATCCTGACTCTTGACCATATACCTCGCCATCTCCATGAGTGACCTATTCTTTCGTTCACCAACTACATTCTGTTGAGGTGTATACGGCACTCTACACTGACATTTTATCCCACATTCAATGAGAAATGCATTAAAATTAGAAGACATATACCCCCCCTCAATGAGAATGAAGGGTTCCCATTTTACATGCTGATATATTTTCAACCAAAACTAGAAACTCTTTGAAGCACATAAACACTTCAGACTTTGCGTTCAATGGATATACCCATGCATGCCTTGAAAAATCATCAATGAAAGTCACGAAGTAAAGACAATTTCCAAAAGAGGGTGTCTGCATAGGACCATAGACATCATTTGGAAAAAGCTACAATTTTTAAGCATCTCAAACTAAACCATCATTTGGGAATGAGGAATGCTACATTTTGCCCAAAATACAGCCTTCATAGACATCTTTACTGGGTGCCTCAAGTTTGGGCAAAGTGGACACCATTTCAGATTTTTGCAGGCATAGCAAACTAGAAAAATTCAGATGACCAAAACCTGCATGCTAAAGCTTTGCATCTGACAAAGCCTGAGAATCATGTATTGCACATGCTGAATCATTCACAGATTTTTCATAATCTATGAGCTTGTACAACCCACAACAAAAAATGCTAGAAGCATAATGAGATCACCAAATTGACAGATCATGAACTATACATCTGTCATCAACAAATTTCACAACTAAGCCAGTCTTGGCTAAAGCTGAAACTAATAACATATTCTTCTTGATCCATGGCCAAATAAAGCATGTAACAATGTAAAAGAACTACCATCAGCAGTAGTCAAAATGATCTTACTAACTCCCATGATAGGATAAGAAGAGTTTTTGGTGCATGTGATAGTATTATGTATAGGGCATGCTCAAGTGAAGTGAAGAAACTATGCTATGAGGTAATATGTTTGGTTGCCCCACTATCAAAGTACCAAACATCTGAGTCTACTATGGACATACACTGGTCATGAGAAGATGGGTCAAAACTGCAAACAATAGTAAACACCCATTCTTCATTCTGCACAAGATTAGCAGACTCTACTTTCACTATACATGCCTTTGCAACAACCATTCCAGCCTCGTTCTTCCTTGCATCTTTAGCAGCCAGTTTTGAATAACTCTTTATGACATGACCATTTCCTTTACACTATTGCAAAACAGTTTTTGCGTTTTTGTTTTCTTCTCATCTCTATCATCCTTCTTTGATTGCACAGAATTAGCAGATTTGTGCTTACTAGTAGAAGAGCTTCATTTACCTTTGCCCTTTTGAGTAGCTAGGAAAGCTTGATCTGCAACATGCATAATGGATTTGTTCTGCCTATATTGATCTTCCTACAAGAGAAAAGAAACTAACTCCTCAAATGTTAAGGCATTTGGATTGTCTTTCATCATCAAACGAAGAGTAGAAGCAAAAGTCTAATATGAATTGGGAAGACCATTGAGAACAGTTTGCACAAGTGAACTGTCAGACGAGACTTCATCAAAAGAAATCAATTGTTACTTCAAATCTTTGATCTTTGGTAGAAAAGTGTCCATGGAATCTCCTTCATACATGTGCTCACTCTCCAATTGTTTTCTGTGATAAGCAACACAAGCCTCATTCCTTGCATGGTATAAAGCCGTAAGTGTATCCCAAGCATCCTCGGTTATTTTGCAAGAATGAACATGAGAAATAATGGCATGTTTGATAGACAAGGCTATCAGTGCATGTGCCTGAGCATCTCTGCCATCCCAACGAATTTGTTTTATAGTAGGTACAGTAGAAACCGCAACATGAATAGGAACAAGAAGAATATCTCCACCTTTAAAACCATCAACATCACCTTTAGCAACTCTATTTGCAAGTGTAATAGGACATTTTGTCAACACCTTGCACAATATTCCACAGACCTTTTGCAACCAATACATGATGCATCATATAGGCCCATAAGCCTAGATGAAGCATCTTTTATAAGCCTAGATGAATGGAATGATAAGGAGAGTTATCCCTCATGAAGTCTACATATTTCCCATAATGCCTAAAGAAGGAAAATGAATCATTTAAACCTTCAAAGCCACATGTCATGATTCTACTCAATCAACTTAGAAGCTTCCTATAGGCGGTCATGAGTAATAACCAGAACATAGCGTAAAAAGCATATCATTACAAATGCCTCTATGAAAGGATTCTATAAGGGGTTTAAAAGCTTGAAATTTGGATGCTCCTAGCTCAAGATATGGAAAATTTAGTGAGGATAGATACTTGAAATCACATATGTGCAGAGAGTGTGTGTGCATGGGATTCCATTCCCTTCTCCAATTCCCATAAGATCAAGATAAGGGTGCATGAAGGCTTGTTGTATTTTCCAAAAACATTTATTTTATTTGAATAGATATTGCTCCTTTATCTCAATAGCCCTAGGGGAGGAGGTAGAATGTTATAGTTAATTACTCTCATGTTTTGTGCCAGAAAAGAAGGATTTTTTTCGAATTGCCCCATGCTTAATTGCAAAGAGAAAACTAGTACTTTGTCTTCGAAGTTTGTACTATGGTTTTCCCTCTTTCCTTCCCTTGATGGCTCATTTTCGGAGGCATCATCCATTCATGTTTTATGCATATCTCACTAAATTTCATGCACTTGCACTAGCAATGCATTTCGATTGTAGAAGGATAATCTCTAGATTTCATGCACTAGCAATGCATAGTAGTCCATGGAAGGAACCGATTCAACTATTGAAGACCTCCCTTCCACCTTTGATATAACTGTGAAGTACATGGCTTTAATAACAATCCAAAAAAACATATACTACAATGTTTGTGAAATTTGGAATTGATGTACTTCAAAACATTCTTCAATATGTTGTTGATACCTGCTCAAACAATCAAAGATTTGCAGAACTTGCTCCAAGCGCAAACTCTCACCAATGCCAAGCTACAAAGAAATCTAGGTCTTCTCTGGAAGCACATGTCTGCAGCATTTGAAGAGAAAAAGCAACTCCAATAGCAAAACCAAGACAATCTTAAAGCTGCTATGGAGGGGAACTCAAGAATAGAGATTAGTCCTACAAAGTATCACATTGTTCCCTCTGAAGTTATCAAGATATTACTAGAGGAACATGCAAACTTTTTAGAGTCCTATGAAAAGCTAGAATCAAAATGTGCAGATCTCAAGAAGCAACTAGCCATAGTGAGCATAACTCAACTAGAGCTTGCCATCCCTCAACAGTCTACAGAATAAATAGAAGCCCTACAAAAATAGGTGGATGAACTAAAAGCTAGACTCCTACCATATGAGAGGCCACCCTCTCCAATTGAAGAACCAGAACCTGACATGGTGGTGGAGATTCCGATCGAAAAAAAATTTGAAGAACCATACGAGCTGATGCCAGTACCCAACATGCATGTCACTAATGAGGGACAGGAAACCTTAGAGATAGAAGTCCCATATTGGCTCAAGAGGGTAAAGCAAATAGGACAAACCCACGATGATTGTGTGACTATACAGATCCAATCACTCTCTAATCTAGAAGACAATGTTCTAAAATCTTCTTATTCTCAGAACCTATCTCCTAAACGGCTCATTACAACTTTCGAGAAGCAATACGTGCCTTATTTTGTATTGTTGGCTGATTATAATGTGGAGACTAAAAGGCATACAGGAAAAGAGCCAACATTCGCCACTCAGTTTGAGCCCGATGATCTACCAAAAGAAGCACGAGTTGGCTCTATTTTTAAACCTCATTGACATGCACAACTACTAACGAACTACCATGAAATGATGCGCATATGGGCAAGCATGCCACTGTATATTAAATATGACCCATGTTACTACCTCGTGGTCTATCGCAGATCTTGGGAAGCTTTTGCTATCAAAGTCCACAACAACAAAGGATGCTCTGATTGGATTAACTATCCATATTTTGCCCCACCCAGAGGGCCACCCACTGTGGCTTATATGATCTCTACCATAGGCCAAAGGTCTGCACGGTTAAAGAATGTACTAGACATTGCCGCCCAAATGTGTATGAAAATCTTTAAGCTCATGAGAGTAGTATTCAAGACCTCTTGAAAAATTCAAGCTCCATACATTTCAGCCCCCGGATTTTATGAAGAAAATCTTGATTTGGTATACAACATGAGCCAAACCCCCTCAATCAACATAATTTTTGCATGGCATGCATGAATCAAGTACTTACCTACTCACTATAAGCAGGCTCTTGAAGAAATGTTCTCTACCAGGTTCTGGGAATATCACTCAAAAATTTTCATTCCCAGACCAACATATTTTTTACGTCGCTTCACGATGGAACAAGCCATACATGCCAATCAGTTACGCTTGCCACATCCAGATGTTCTAGGTCCAATGGATTGGGATCAAATGATGACAGACTTGGCAAGAGGACTACACATACAAGAACATCCCCTTGCTAGTGATGTTGTCAAATATTACGTCAAGCACTCCTGACAATAGGGGTCTATCAGGGACGACATACACGAGAGAGAGGGGGTGTTGGTAGCAGCCAGGGCAGTCAAGGCCTTACGTGATAGGGAAACCACCGAAGGGAGTCAGACCAAAGGGACAGCCAAGCAGAACCAAGTAGGCAAAGTAGTGAAAAAAGATCCAGCAAGTAGGCAACCTTATTTGTCATGGAGAAAATATTTCCTAAACAGTGATTTTAGTCAATTCACAGAATTGTAAATACCATTTTTTATTATTCCTACTCCATATTGTGCAGGTGGAGGAGTCCCCAAGCTTGAGCAGTATTAGAAGTAGCTAGATACCAATTTTCATAATTCTTAGACTTTGTTTGAGCCCTCAAATTAGCCCTAGAACCAAATTTTTAACTAGGCTGGACACTAGGTCTAGACAGGGCCAAAGCTAGTCAAAAACTATAAAAAGAGCTCGAGAGCTCATTTTTTAGGTTAGCTTGTTAGAGATTTGAGCTTTTGTGAGAGACTTCTCGAGTAATACAAAGAACTCCATTCTTCCTCTCTTTGTTCTTGCCTTGCATGTGCGTGTGTGTGCATGCTTGTGTGCTTCTCACTCACATACTTGTGCCTTCACTTGCTCATAGTCATCATACTAGTCGTCGCGTCTCCACGGGTTGACATTTATGAGGTGGATCTTCTCACATACGTACTTGCCATTGTTTTAGAATAACAACAAGCCAAGGGAAGAAAACCTCCTAAACAGGGAAAAAAGTGCCTCGGCGGTCCTAAAGTGTTCACACACGTCACTGCCTAAATATATCAACATTTTTGCCTAGATACAGGTATTGTCAGCTTGTATCATATTCACACATTGTAATTTGACATTGGGATATACATAGTGTAAGTGAGCATCATTGCTTAACATTACACTTGAAATCTTGCCTATTCTCTATCTATCCTCCACTTCCAACATATGAGGTGGATCTCCTCATGTAGGTACTTGCCATTGTGCTAGAGTGACAACAAGCTAGGGGGAAAAAACCTCCTAAAGAGGGAAAAAAGTACCTCGGTGGTCCTAAAGTGTTCACACACATCACTGCCTAAATATATCAACATTTCTGCCTAGATACATGTATTGTGAGTTTGTATCATATTCACACATTGTAATTTGACATTGGAATATAGATAGTGTAGGTGAGCATCATTTCTTACCATTACACTTGAAATCTTGCCTATTCTCTTTCTATCTATCTTCTTTTTGAGTATTAAGGTGTGTATATTAAGGTTCATCTATTGGAAGATCTTGTAAGCCTGTGATTATTGTGGCCTACCCCACTTCCAAAATATGATATCAGATCTTAGAATACCAACAATCACCTATGTGCAAAGACTGTTTGCTTCAAATGCAAAATCCTAAAAAGGTGCCTTCTCTACCCAAACTTGACACACATTCTGAACATGTATGTGAATGTTGTATTTTGGGCAAAATGCAACATTCCTCCTTCCCAAAAGATGCTTTAGTTCGAGTTGCTCATAATTTGAAGATTGTTCATAATGATGTCTATGATCCTATACACACGTCTTCATTTGGGAACTATCTATACTTCATGAATTTTATTGATGACTTTCTTCAAGCATGCCTTGGTGTATCCATTGAAAGAAAATCCTGAAGTGTCTATGTGTTTTAAACAATTTGTGGTTATGGCGGAGAATCTGTGAGCATATAAATTGGGCACCCTCCATTCTGATCAACCGGCGTAATAACTGTCTTCTAGATTTAATGCACTTTTGGATGAGCATGGGATACGCATGAGTGTGCATTGTTTTATATAGCTCAAAAACATAAATTTGTTGAAATAAAGAATAGGTCTCTCATGGAAATGGTGAGATGTATGGTCAAAGTTAGGATTTACCATATACTTTCTAGCTCGAGGTTGCTATGTGTGCAATGTATGCAGTTAACATGTGTCCCACCAAAGCACTGCAATTGATCACTCCATGTGAAGCTTGGCATGGTCATAAACAATCTGTTGCCCATCTTTGTGTCTTTGGTTGTCTGGCAATAGAAGAAGACATTGAAAAAAGAAGGCTCTTTTTTTTTGGAAGCTAAATCTCTAAATTCCCATCTCTCCTTTTCTCCTTTATAATCCTAGATGAAGGGAATGATAAGGAGAGTTATCCCTCATGAATTCTACATTTTTGAGTAGCTTGAACTGAACCATCTTTTGGAAAGGAGGAATACTATATTTTGCCCAAATTATAGCCTTCACAGACATGTTTAGTGGGTGCCTCAAGTTTGATTATAAGCCTAGATGAAGGGAATGATAAGGCGAGTTATCCCTCATGAAGTCTAGATATTTCCCATAATCCCTAAAGAAGAAAGATGAATCATTTAAACCTTGGAAGACACATGTCATGATTCTACTCAATCAACTTAGAAGCCTCCTATAGGAGGTCATGAGTAATAACCAGAACATAGCGTAAAAAGCATATCATTACAAAGGCCTGTACTCAAGGATTCTATTAGGGGTTTCAAAGCTTCAAATTTGGATGGTCCTAGCTCAAGATAGGACAATTTAGTGAGCATAGATACTTGAAATCACCTATGTGGAGAGAGTGTGTGTACAGGGGATTCCATTCCCTTCTCCAATTCCCATAAGATCAAGATAAGGGTGCATGAAGGCTTGTTGTATTTTCCAAAAACATTTATTTGATTTGAATAGATATTGTTTCTTTATCTCAATAACCCAAGGGGAGGAGGTAGAATGTTATAGTCAAGGCCTTACGGGACATGAAAACCATCGAAGGGAGTCAGACGAAAGGGGCAGCCAAGTAGGACCAAGTAGGAAAAGTAGTGAAAGAAGATCTAGCAAGTAGGCAACCTATATTTTCATGGTGAAAATATTTCCTTACTAGTGATTTTAGTCAACACACTGCATTGTAAATAGCATTTTTTATTATTCCTACTCCATATTGGGCAAGCCGAGGAGTCCTCAAGCTTAAGGAGTATTAGAAGTAGCTAAATACCAATTTTCATAATTTGTAGACTTCGTTTCAGCCCTCAAATCTACCCTAGAGCCTAATTTTTAACTAGGCTGGAGACTAGGTCAGGACAGGGCCAAAGTTAGTACAAAACTATAACAAGAGCTAGAGAGCTCAATTTTGAGGTTAGCTTGTTAGAGATTTGATCTTTTGTAAGAGACTTCTTGAGTAATAGAAAGAAATCCATTGTTCCTCTCTTTGTTCTTGCCTTGCATGTGCATGTGTGTGCTTGCTTGTGTGCTTCTCACTCACGCACTTGTGTCTTCACTTGCTCATAGTCATCATACTAGTCCTCACATCTACACAGATTGACATTTATGAGGTGGATCTCCTCACGTAGGTACTTGCGATTGTGTTAGAGTGACAACAAACCAGGGAGAAAAACCTCCTAAAGAGGGAAAAAAGTGCCTCGGTGGTCCTAAAGTGTTCACACACATCACTACCTAAATATATCAACATTTTTGCCTAGATACATGTATTGTGAGTTTGTATCATATTCACACATTGTAATTTGACATTGGAATATAGATAGTGTAGGTGAGCATCATTGCTTACCATTACACTTGAAATCTTGCCTATTCTCTATCTATCTATCTTCTTTTTGAGTATTAAGGTGTGTATATTAAGGTTCATCTATTGGAATTTCTTGTAAGCCTGTGACTATTGTGGCCTACCCCACTTCCAACATATGATATCAGATCTTAGAATACCAACAATCACCTATGTGCAAAGACTATTTGCTTCAAATGCAAAATCCTAAAATGGTGCCTTCTCTACCCAAACTTGACACACATTGTAAACATGTATGTGAATGTTGTATTTTGGGCAAAATGCAACATTCCTCCTTCCCAAAAGATGCTTCAGTTCGAGTTGCTCATAATCTGAAGATTGTTCATAATGATGTCTATGATCCTATACACACGTCTTCATTTGGGAACTATCCATACTTCATGAATTTTATTGACGACTTTCTCCAAGCATGCCTTCGTGTATCCATTGAAAAAAATCCTGAAGTGTCTATGTGTTTTAAACAATTTGTGGTTTTGGCAGAGAATCTGTGAGCATATAAATTGGGCACCCTCCATTCTGATCAACGGGGGTAATAATGATGTTTCTTCAACTCCCTTGAGCTTGCCCTAAAGGAAATTACTATCACATGTACTAATAAATCTTCGTATCTTGTAGTGGCACTTGGAAAGATCGTTAGGATACTGTTGATGGTACTTCTTTCGCATTGCCAAAGTCTCTGTATGTGCCACGGATCAACAAAAATCTATTGTCTGTTTCTACATTAGCCAAGATTGGCTTGATTGTCAAACTTGTGGGTGACATATGTACAATTCATGATCTCTCAAGTGGTGATGTTATTAATGCTTATGTTTCCATGGGCTGTATAAGATCATAGACTATGAAAAATCATGAATGATTGATCATTTGAGTCCACAATTATGAGGCTATCTTAGATGCAAAGCTTTGGCATGCACATTTTGAAGATTGTTCATAATGATGTCTATTATCCTATACACACATCTTCATTTGGGAGCAACACTCGAAGTTAAGGTACATTTATTCCTTGTAAAGTCTAAAGTTTTGAGACTACAGGTGAAGCAAGGATGGGAGATAGTCTCCAAATTGAAAAGTTGGATAGAGAGAACTATCCAGCTTGGTCTATGAGAATGGAAGCTCATCTGATGAGCAAAGATTTGATAGCATACATTACAGGTGAAGAAGAGAAGCCCAAGTTCAGAGATCCTAGTGTTCCAACTAGGGAAGAACTGTCAGATCTAAAGAATTGGATGAAGAAGGATGCTCAAGCAAGGAGCATAATCTACATGGCAATCAATGACTATTTGCTTCCTCACATTAGAGGACTTGAAAGTGCAAGTGACATTTGGAATGCTTTGGAAGAGCATTTCCAAAACACAACCAAATCAAGGAAGGCTTCACTATGGGCAGAATTTACTACTTTCAAAAAGAAGGCCTCACAATCAATCTCTGATTATGTGACAAAGATGAAGGACATTGCAGATTCTTTAGGTGCAGTGGATGAAGATATTGAAGAAGATAAATTGGTAAGACAAATTCTCACAGGGCTAAGAGGAGATGAGAAGTGGAAGCCTTTTATTTTGTCTACAAAACTTTCATTAGATCACTTCACTCCTGATTTGAATCAATTGTTAGGTCATATGCTAACTTTTGAGAATGATGTCAAAGGAGATGTTGATAAGAGTGCAGGTCATGCAATGTACTCTAAAGACAAGAAGAAAGCTAACAAAGGAAAGCAACAATCAGGTGAAGAAGAAGGTACTTCAAACCAAGCAAATTTCATAAGAGGAAAAGGAAATGGCAGAAGTAGAGGAAGAGCCAGAAACAACAAAGATAATGCAAGATCTTGTTGGATATGTGGTAAGACCAATCATCTATCTCATGATTGTTGGCACAATAATCAAAATAATGGTAATTATCAGAACTTTAATCAAAGAGCAAGAGGTGGTAGATTTCAGAGAGGAAACTTCAGAGGTAGAGGTGGTAGGAATTCTTTTGGAAGAGGTGGAGGAAGAAGCTTCCAAAATCAATCCTATAATAACACCTACTACAACTATGCATCATATCAGAAGGAGGATTCGACTCTCATTATGAATGCAACATATGAAACCTCACATGAGGACATGAGAGTGTTCTATATTGATTCAGGATGTAGTAATCATTTAAGTGGAAATATTGCTTTGATGACTGATTTAGATCATAATGAAATTAACCATACAGTTCAGACAGGTGATAATACAAAGCATAAGGTAAAGTCAATTGGTTCAGTCAAGGCTAAAGATGGGAGCACTCTTCTGAGTAAGGTTCTTTATGTTCCCACAATTCCAAAGAATTTGATCAGTGTAGGTCAAATTCTGGAAAAAGGATATGAGGTAAGATTCACCAATGATGGAGTATATGTTGAAGACCCTAGTCAAGGGTATAAACAGGTTGTTACAGGGAAGAAAGAAGGAAGGCTCTTCACATTGAAGGTACAAGGAAATGTTGGACATGCTATGTTCACATATGGAGAGCAGAAGGTGTCAGAATTGGATCTTTGGCACAAAAGACTTGGACACTTCAATGAAAGAGGTATCAAAGATATGATTAATAATGATTCAGTGCTTGGATTGCCTAACATTGCAGGTCAACACATGACATACAGATGTGAGGCATGTCAATTAGGTAAGGCTCATAAGCAATCCTATTCCAAGCATGGGTTTATGTATTCAGAAAGACTTGAATTGGTGCATACAGATGTGTGGGGTCCTTCAAAGGACTTTAGTATAAATGGTTCAAGATATTATGTCATATATGTTGATGATGCTACCAGATGGATCACAATTTATGTGATTAAAGAAAAATCAGAAGTGTTTAATACATTTAAACACTATCATGCATATGCAGAAAGGATTATAGGTCAAAAATTGAAGAGACTAAGGTCAGATGGAGGGGGAGAATATTTTTCAAAAGAATTCAATGATTACTTGTGAATGCAGGTATAAAGAGAGAAGTTACTTGCAGGTACTCTCCTCAACAAAATGGTGTAGCAGAAAGGAGAAATAGGACTCTTGTTGAGTTTGCAAGGTCCATGATGAAAGAGAAGAATTGCCCAAATTATTTGTGGGCAGAGGCTATAAATACAGCTACATATTTGGTCAATAGATTGCCTTGTAAAGCTTTGCAAGGTATGACACCATATGAAGCTTGGTGGGGTAAGAAACCTACCTTGGATCATTGCAGAATATTTGGATGTTTGGCATATGCATATGTGCCATCTCAATTGAGGCATAAGTTGGAGCCTAAGGCAGAAAAGTATGTATTCATTGGTTATGATGATAAGCAAATGGGATACAGGTTGTGGAGTCCATCCACAAAGCAATTCCTTGTATCCAAGGATGTTACATTTGATGAGCAAGGTACTTGGTATGCAGGTAAATATAATATACATACAGATGTTGAAGAAGTAGTGGATCAAAGGAAAGGTAAAGCAAAGATTCAATTACTTGATGAAAATGAGAATAATGAAGTACAGGTTGAAGTTGAAGAGAGGCCAAGGTTTGATCCAGAATGTGATGAACCAGAGACTTCAAAAAGTGCAGAAGTTAGGAGGTCATCTAGGCACAAATGGCAACCTACAAGGTATAGCTATGACACTTCATTCTTGACTACTAAAGATTATGCTTATTTGGTAAAAGCAGATGAAGATCCATCTACTTATGATGAAGCCAAAGGCAAGAGAATTTGGGAAGAAGCCATGCAAGAGGAGTATGATGCATTGATAGAGAATCAGACTTGGGATTTGGTTCCTAAACCTAATAGCCAGAAAATTATTGGATGTAAGTGGGTGTACAAAACAAAAAGATTTGCAGATGGAAGTGTGTCTAGGTACAAAGCTAGACTTGTTGTGAAAGGGTATGCACAGACATATGGAGTGGACTATGATGAGACTTATAGTCCTATGGCAAAGATGACAACCATCAAAACTCTCATAGCAATTGCTGCTTGTAAAGGTTGGAAGTTATCTCAATTAGATGTTAAAAATGCTTTTTTGAATGGTTATATTTCAGATGAAGTTTACATGGAGCAACCAGATGGATTCAAAGATCAAGTGAATCCAAATTATGTGTGTAAACTCAAGAGAGCTTTGTATGATTAAAACAGGCCCCAAGGGCATGGAATTATAGGTTTGTAAAGTTCTTGAATGATCTTGGATTTCAAGCATCAAAGGCAGATAGTAGCTTGCTAGTCAAAGCAAGTGAAGATGGATTCATTTATGTTTGTATTTATGTTGATGACATAATACTTACAGGAACAGATGATAAAGGAATACAAATGATCAAGAAGCAGATGGAGAAAGAGTTCAAAATCAGTGATTTGGGGAACTTATCATTCTTCTTGGGAATGGAGATTTTATATACTCAACATGGAGTATATGTGACCCAAGAAAGGTATCTTAAAAACTTGCTAACCAAATTTAAAATGGAAGATTGCAGGGTTGCACCTACACCTTTGGAAGTGAACCATAAATTGTCTAGATTTGGAGGAGAAGAGTTCAAAGATATGAAACTCTATCAAAGTTTGGTTGGTAGCTTGATTTATGCTACATTAATAAGGCCTGATTTGTCATATGCAGTTGGTGTGCTTTCACAATTTATGCATTGTCCTAGAAAGGAACATTGGGTTGCAGGACAAAGAGTACTTAGGTACATCAAGGGTACACTCAGAGAAGGGTTGTACTATGGATTTACTTCTGATACAAGGGTGAAGGTTTATAGTGATGCAGATTGGGCAGGTAATGTGGATGATAGAAGATCAACACATGGATATTTGTGCTATGTAGGAGACAAATTGATTTCATGGTGTTCTAAGAAGCAACATACAGTTGCTTTGTCATCTACAGAAGTAGAATATAAAGGTATGGTGGAAGCTGCAAAGGAGGTAATATGGTTAAAGACACTTATGAAGGTTTTTGATGTGATTCAAAGTACTCCTATTATTTGTGGAGACAATATGAGTTCTTTATACTTGGCAGCTAATCCTGTGTTTCATGCTAGAACTAAGCATATTGAAATACAATATCATTTTCTGAGAGAGAAGGTCATTGATAAGGAGATTGAAGTCATACACACTCCTACAAAAGATCAACTTGCAGATATGATGACAAAAAGTCTAGATGGACCAAAGCTACAGAGATTCAAGGATATGGCAGGAATTAAGAAGATAGAGAAGAACCTCAATTAATGATTGAGGGGGAGCTGTTGGTGCATGTCAATCATCAATTGAAGGTTTATGAAGAAATGAAGTCAAGGAATCAAGAAGAGAACAAATTCAGAAGGTTGAAGGAAGGACATATTCAAAAATTCAAAACTATGTACACATATGTACATTACTTCAGATATAGCTGACTCATACTTTTGATTAGTCATAAGCTTGTATATATTTGCCTATAAATGTTGTTGAAAAAGTCAGGGCAAGTAGAATAGAATGAGAATAGAGAATAGGAAGAGAGATATGAGTAGTAGAGAGTGTCATTAGACATATGAGAAGTGAGTTGAATTCATCAACTTCACTCAATTGTAATTTTCAGAGAAATCAAGAAAACTTGCGCTCGATGTTTTGCTGTCTGCTCCTTCTGTGTTTAATCTTTTGAGGAATCCTTCTGCACGTATCTAAGTCCATAGCTAATCTATCTATGGCTAGAATTTGAGAGGCTAATTGCAATCAGGTTGAGAGAATTTAGTTTAGGAACATTCATATGTATGATGTTCTGAGAGTCGACAAAACTGGCGCAGATTTCATGTTCAGAGAAATGAACATTACTCAGTGTGTGGTGTAAAGTTTTACACAAGTGAGGGCTCAAAATCTAAGTTGGAAGGTAAGCCATCTATGGCTAAAAGATCTTGATCAAACGGGTTTGACATTGGGAGAACTGTAGCTAAGAAGTTGCAGGTGTCAAAGTCACCATTACAGAAAAGTTATTTCAGACATAGGTAAAGTGTTTCACACATTTCTTAGTGTGTACTCAATCATTTTGAGAAATTTAACTTGGAAAGGTTGCGCAACCTCAAGGCGAAGTATTGTGCAAAGTTTTATCAAAAACTTTACAGGATTGATTAGTCAATGAGTGATTAATCTGTAGCAGACTTTTCTGAGAAGTTGAATTTTTCAGAGTAATCAATTTTCTAATAAGGTTGATGAATGTTGTCTAAATTTGGTGGAGTCTAAAGTTGATCTTGATATAGAGGTGGTCTAAATTCAAGATCAACTTGTTCTTTTGGAGATTAACCCTCTCCATCAATCTTTGGCACAAAAAGACAAAATCACCTACATAAGGACTATGATAGTGCATTCATAGGCCAAAATGAGCTCAGATCACAATTTTGGCATCACACAATGAAGGTATTTTGATCTCCTAATCACCCTGAGTATGCTCACCAAATTTCATGTGATTCTAAGACTGTGATCGTAGAGGTGTCGACGATGTCCTAGATGAAGCGACCACCTGCTTTGATACCAATTGTTGGAGTTAGATGTCTACAGAAGCATGCAAAAAGAACAAGGAAGAAGAAGAAGCTTTGGGTTTACTTCCTTTTGGGGATTGATCTCTTTCCACATAGCTTCGAACCTCCTTATACATGAGTGCCAACTCCTTGTTCACCCCATCCCTCGCAAGGGGGATTTGTTGATACACTTTGGTAGTGACGTGTGTGAACACACTTAAGACTATCGTGGAATTTTTTTCCCACTTTAGGAGGTTTTTTCCCTTAGCTTGTATATATGCCTATAACACTAAAGGGCCATTTATCTTTGTACATTCACTTGGTAATACTATCAGTATTGTTTATTATGCTCCAAGCATCTTCTTCCTCCTGGTGTTTCTCATGTGCTTTCACAGACCTCAAACTCTAAGAACAAGTTCTTGGAATCTTCCATAGGTTTAATAGAGCTCAATAGTATTTGTTTTCAAGTTTTTGAGATATAATCTATTTTCTACATCAGGGTATTTAGTCTTAGGCCATGGCTAAAGCAATGATGTATCCTATATGTTGGCTATTGAGAAGAAGGATGGTACTAATTACCCATTCTGGGCATATATGATGCATCATGTGTTGGTAGCAAAAGCACTATGCAATATTGTGTAGGGTGTTGAAGATGCTCCTATTACACCTACAAATACACTTATTAAAGGTGATGAGAGGTTAGAATGGTTGTTGCAAAGGCTTCTACACCTAAAATAGTGACTGCTAATATTGTTCACAATGAAGAATGGGCATTTACAACTACTTGTAGCTATGATTCATCTTCTCATGAAGCAAGGAATATATACAATAGACTCAGATGTTTGGTACTTTGATAGTGGGGCAACCAACCATATTACCTCGCAATGATGTTTCTTCAACTCCCTTGAGCTTGCCCCTAAAGGAAATTACTATCACATGTACTAATAAATCTTCGTATCTTGTAATGGCACTTGGAAAGATTGTTATGATACTGTTGATGGTACTTCTTTCGCATTGCCAAAGTCTCTGTATGTGCCACGGATCAACAAAAATCTATCGTCCGTTTCTACATTAGCCAAGATTGGCTTGATTGTCAAACTTGTGGGTGACATATGCTCAATTCATGATGTTATTATTGCTTATGTTTCCATGGGATGTATAAGATCATAGACTATGAAAAATCATTGAATGATTGATCATTTGAGTCCACAATTATGAGGCTATCTTAGATGCAAAGCTTTGGCATGCACATTTTGAAGATTGTTCATAATGATGTCTATTATCCTATACACACATCTTCATTTGGGAACTAGCTGTACTTCGTGACTTTTATTGATGACTTCTCCAAGCATGCCTTGGTGTTTCCATTGAAAGAAAATCCTGAAGTGTCTATGTGTTTTAACCAATTCGTGGTTATGGCGGAGAATCTGTGAGCATATAAATTGGGCACCCTCCATTCTGATCAACGGGCGTAATAACTGTCTTCTAGATTTAATACACTTTTGGATGAGCATGGGATACGAATGAGTGTGCATTGTTTTATATAGCTAAAAAACATGGAGCTGTTGAAATAAAGAATAGGTCTCTCATGGAAATGGTGAGATGTATGGTCAAAGTCAAGATTTACCATATACTTTCTAGCTCGAGGTTGTTATGTGTGCAATGTATGCACTTAACATGTGTCCCACCAAAGCACTGCAATTGATCACTCCATGTGAAGCTTGGCATGGTCATAAACAATCTGT
Organism: Ceratopteris richardii; assembly: GCA_020310875.1. NCBI lineage: Eukaryota > Viridiplantae > Streptophyta > Polypodiopsida > Polypodiales > Pteridaceae > Ceratopteris > Ceratopteris richardii. The sequence goes on along the minus strand of CM035434.1, from coordinate 133,089,288 downwards.
TGCCCATCCTTGTGTCTTTGGTTGTCTGGCAATAGAAGAAGAAATTAAAAAAAGAAGGCTCTTTTTTTTTGAAAGCTAAATCTCTAAATTCCCATCTCTCCTTTTCTCCTTTATAAGCCTAGATGAAGGGAATGATAAGGAGAGTTATCCCTCATGAAGTCTACATATTTCCCATAATCCCTAAAGAAGGAAGATGAATCATTTAAACCTTGGAAGACACATGTCATGATTCTACTCAATCAGCTTGGGGATTCTGTTAGGGGTTTGAAAGCTTCAAATTCGGATGGTCCTAGCTCAAGATATGGACAATTTAGTGAGCATAGATACTTGAAATCACCTATGTGGAGAGAGTGTGTGTGCAGGGGATTCCATTCCCTTCTCCAATTCCCATAAGATCAAGATAAGGGTGCATGAAGGCTTGTTGTATTTTCCAAAAACATTTATTTGATTTGAATAGATATTGTTTCTTTATCTCAATCGCCCTAGGGGAGGAGGTAGAATGTTATAGCTAATTACTCTCATGTCTTGTGCCAGAAAAGAAGGAATTTTTCCGAATTGCCCCATGCTTAATTGCAAAGAGAAAACTAGTATTTTGTCTTCCAAGTTTGTTCTATGGCTTTTCCCTCTTTCCATCCCTTGATTGCTCATTTTCGGATGCATCGTTCGTTCATGGTTTATGCATATATTTCACTAAATTTCATGCACTTGCACTAGCAATGCATTTGGATTGTAGAAGGATAATCTCCGGATTTCATGCACTAGCAATCAATGCATAGTAGCCCAAGGAAGGAACCGATTCCACTATTGAAGACCTCCCTTCCACCTTTGATATAACTGTGAAGTACATTGGCTTTAATAACAGTCCAAAAGAAAGTATACTACACTGTTTGTGAAATTTGGAGTTGATGTACTCCAAAACATTCTTCAATATGTTGTTGATACGATGGTTGAGGCTTGCACATTTTGATTTCATGCTTGAACCGAATTGCACCTTTTGAGCCATTCTTTACACAACACTAGGGTTTTGCATTCTGATGGAGGCACCGTGTTATGTTAAAGCAAATATGTAGAATGTTTCTTACATGGCATGCTTCATTGCGGATTGGTTTATCCCAAGATATATATAGTCTCTCTACCACGACACATTTCCCATTCGTAGTAGTGGTAGTTTGCCATTATGATAAATACGAGTCTATGAGTGAACTTCGTGCCATTCTTGACAAAAAATGAAGTCGGACATGCCTTCCTCTACATGAGTTCCAACTCCTCTTCACGACCTCATTGTTGGGAAAAGGCTGATTTATTTGTCAATTTTGCCAGCATTGCCAGAAGTCCAACTCATTTATGCCAACTCGATGAAACGTTTACTCGATGCATAAAATGGGTGAAATCCGATCGTGAGACCCAAATGTGATATCAAAAGGAGAAAGCACCATAGGTTCTTCTTGTTCATCGTGTTATTGGCTTAGAATAATGCTTTCAATAAATAATATGGATGGTGCATCTCATGACATGGGGATGTAGCTCAAATGGTAGAGCGATCGCTTTGCATGCGATAGGTAGCGGGATCGATGCCCGTCATCTCCAAGATGCAGTGTCTTAGACATGGTGGAGGATTAGAAACAGAGCCGAACAATGATCTCACGATCCCCTATTTTAGGGGTGTGATCCCATATGCCCATCATCTCCAAGATCGTAGTATTTACCTAAGCTACAATCTTCAAGCGAATGGGATTTAAAAGCAATGATCTCTTCGATGTAGGATTTTGAGGCTATGATCTCTTGGGCGTATGCTTTGTTCCCACATCTCTCAATGTTTTAGGGGACGTGGTGAGGGAGTCCCCCATGGAGAACCATCAAGATTCGGTACTACATCTCTCCCTCGACCTCTCTTTATGCTCAAGTAGATGTGATCATATTTTGGATGTAGGCTCAAAAGGCAACCGGATGTACGTTTGATTCCCCACATCTAGGAAACTTTTGGGAAGTGGTCCTCTAGGCGGGTGCATTTCTTCTTTCAAATATCCACGCTAGAGTAAGGGGGGGGGGGTAGTGAGAATCTGAGCTTTTACACGAACAAAGAAGAAAGGATGGGAGAGGAGATTAAGAACAAGACTTAAGATGCATTCCCAGTATTCAAAATGGATTAGAGAGATTATCTAGTGAGGAGATTGATTATGATCTTAGCGGGTCTTTATCCATATGGAAGGGCAAAGCTTTGAATATGGATGCTTTCTTCCTTTAGTTTCTATTGATTTTGCATCCTCTAGAAATAAATGGGATAGTCAATATCTCGAGGTCCACTTCGTCGACTAGTTTCCTCACTCCCAAGCGTTCTCATGTGCATAGAGACACACATAGTATAGTACTCGGAGATATACTTACATAGCCTAGTGAGAAGTCGAGACTCAACTGAACATGATATGAAACTAATCCCGGAAGTAGAAAGATGAAACATAGAAGGATATATCAAAGGACCATTGAAAGATAGGATTTACAGATGGTTGTTGTATGATAAAGCTTAAAACACTATCTACTCGAGGTCCAAGTTCACTACCATTAACCACAACAACTATGCATCCACAAGTGTAGATGACTAACCCACAACCAAGTCATCACATACTTTTCATGGTACCCAAAAGAGAGAGAGAGAGATCACTTGATTTAAGTTTGGTGCATGAAAGGAGAATGCTAACACATGCATGCACTCACATGCATTTGTATGCAAGAATAGGCATTTGCATATGCATGATTGTTTGTTAAGTAGTTGAATACTTATACTTTTGTTACCTCCTTTTTCTAACTCAACTTAGATAACTAGGAAAAATAGCAAACTAGGTAGTTGCAAGGCTCTTGGCTCCCATGTAACTCAAGTAGCTACTTTGTTTTTCCCAAACGTGATGCTTAAAAATCACAAATTAGGAGCCTTGATTAAGACAAGTAGGCCTTTTGAAAGATAGGATTTACAGATGGTTGTTGTATGATAAAGCTTAAAACACTATCTACTCGAGGTCCAAGTTCACTACCATTAACCACAACAACTATGCATCCACAAGTGTAGATGACTAACCCACAACCAAGTCATCACATACTTTTCATGGTACCCAAAAGAGAGAGAGAGAGAGATCACTTGATTTAAGTTTGGTGCATGAAAGGAGAATGCTAACACATGCATGCACTCACATGCATTTGTATGCAAGAATAGGCATTTGCATATGCATGATTGTTTGTTAAGTATTTGAATACTTATACTTTTGTTACCTCCTTTTTCTAACTCAACTTAGATAACTAGGAAAAATAGCAAACTAGGTAGTTGCAAGGCTCTTGGCTCCCATGTAACTTAAGTAGCTACTTTGTTTTTCCCAAACGTGATGCTTAAGTATCACAAATTAGGAGCCTTGATTAAGACAAGTAGGCCTTTTGAAAGTCAAGTTTTCAATTTTCTTGCTCATTGGAATGGCAAGAAAATAGGGTTGCTTAAAAATCTCCATGTTGACTCTAAGTTTAGGAGAAAACTTAGAGAATCCTAACGACAAGCCTAGATGTAGTCGTTAGCTTGGATTTGAGAAATCATGCATCCAAGTAGGTTGATAAAATTTCCTTTGGAAGTTTTATCTGATTCTATCCCAAGACATGATAGCAATCAAATGAAGTCCACTAGAACTTAAACTAATTGAACTGTTAAAGTTCCATAGATAGTTGAGATGTTCCAAATTTGAAAAAACCATTGATTTTTTCAAGTTTTCACTTTGAATTCATCCTAAGGAGCAATGAAAATCAGAGAAGTGCTTAAATCCTAGCAACAATTGAACTTTGACGTTCAATAGGCGGATGTTAGGGTTCATGATTGCATCTCTAGTAATGATGCAAATTACTAAGCAAGCATGAAAACGTGAAAGAACTCTTCCTTTTACAAGGATTAGAGAGTTAAATTTTGGTTTCATTTAAGCTAATTGAAGCTTCAAAAGGAAACCTTATCAAACGATCTTTAGGAAAGGAACAAATTCCTAAAGAAATGAATCGAGCTGTGAACTTTTCATTTAGGAATATAAAGTTCCAAGATATGGATCTCCAATCCATGAAATTTTCCTAAACAAGCTATAAAGTTCAAAATTATGTGTTCGTAATAGCATTATTATTGGATCACTCATCAAAAGACACTTGGACTTTAAACATAATTGTAATTGACGACATATGTTTAAAGTACTCTAATAACATCTAAAGATTGACCAATAATAATAAATTTTGTATCAAAGTCAAGAATAGGAATCAATATCACATAAATGAAAGCTCAAGTCAAACTTTGATAGTGGAATGGGAAACCATATCCTAAAGGTGATATTTATCCTCTAGTCTGATACTCAAGAAATGAACACAATAGAATCAGTAAAGCTTCTGGATATTATTTGGAAGTCTAAGAATTTCTTTCAAATATCCTTCTAGCATTGCAAAAGGTTCTACGGTGAATCATTTGCTCAAGTTATTTGATTCCCTAAAATGAATCTCAAGTCCTTGAAGAATAACATTCTCCTAAGTAGTGAGAATGAAATTCTTCAAACATTTTAGATAGGAAGTTGTTCCCAGAAGTCCCAAACAACCATAAGTGGTACATAAAGTCCAATGATTGATATCACCTAGAGGTGTATCAAAGATTCTTAGCTTTAGAACCTAAAAGGCATGCTTGGACTTGAGTGGGTGGAAAGATCTCTAAAATCCCATGGTTAAGCCAAAGAAGCTCTTGATAATTCAAGAGATCTTAAAGATAAATAATAAGTCTTTACTTTTATCACAAGCTTAACAAGCCTTGATCAAACTTGGCAAGGTTTGTCCAAGACAATTGCGATTGGAACTACTATGATGTTTGCCCAAGTATTGGAGTTAAATTCTTTTTGGGAATTTCTCACTCAAGTTCCATTTATCCAATGGAAAAGTGTGAAAAGAGTAAGTTGTTCCAAGTTTGAACATATCGTGATGAAACTCACTTGTGGTTGCTTATGCATCATTTTTTGTCGTGTTCTATGCTTTTTACCCACTTACTGAGAGAATCTATTTCCATAATAATGTACTCTACGTGCCACAATCTAGCAAGGGGGGTAATAGGATCCATAAGGCCTATTCTCCACTTATCAAAGGCTCTACTCATGATCTTTGGTCTTAATACCACACATTCACCTACTTGAGTAGACTTCATTTCATCTTTTAGGCAATTCTCTATCTTTAGATGATCAACCGATTGCTCCCATAAATGCATATCTAATTCTAGAAGATCTTCTATTGGAGCTTGAGGTCTGCAGTAGCACACAAACATCACAAGGAAGACGAAGAAGCTCAGAGAACAACACAATACTGAATGTTTCACATGCCTATGTAGCTTCTCACGGTAGAGGGATCTTTGGAAATAAAGTTAGTATCAAGGTAATATTTTTCGATCAAGAATAGATCTAATGTGAACTCCATGTTGCTCCTTATTTCAAAAAACTCCATGCCAATTTGGAGAGTGTGAGAATATCATTGAAGCACAGACAAAAATCCTACCTTGATGCCATTTTATAATCATACAATAGCTAAAAACTTTCTTAGGAGATGAGTGCATGTGTATGAGGTTGTTAAAATCCCAACATCAATCCACTCCAATGTACTAAAAGATAACAAGGGTCCAAAATTTATGTTACTCCTTATACATGAGTGCCAACCCCTTGTTCATGCACATCACACTTAGTGGGGGTTAGTTAGTATATTTAGGAACTGATGTGTGTGTGGATATAATAACAATTCCACTGCTTTTGTTATGAACTCTGCTCCTCCAACAATCAAATTTTGGGTAGGAGACACTCAATTTTTGTAAATATTTGCTCGAGAAGAAACATTGTGATTGCTAATGCATCATTCTTTGTAGTTTTCCACGCTTTTACGCCCTTGAGGTCCATTGCTTCAAGAAGATCATTATTTGGGTTTCGAGCATTGTGTGTGCAAGGAGCTTCAATGAAATCTTAGGGTACAAGAGATGAATGTGCATGTGAACATCTTCTTCACAACAACTCGATATTTCAGCCATAACTCAAGCTAGAAATTTAAGATTGTCGTAATTCGAATTTTAATGTGTAGCTTGTAAAGAGAGCTAAAACTTGACATCAAGTTATAGAATGTGGTTTTGAGGTTTACCTTCCTGAAAATGCAAAAGACATAGAATGTTATAGAAGTCGAATCTACAATCACTTGTATAACATCTCATCGATGGACCTTTAGAAATAAAGTAAGTGTCAAGGTTGTATTTGTTGATCAAGAAAAGGTCAATTAATTATTTAATGTCAGCTTAGGATTAGTGTTAGACAGGGTCTATGTGAACTCCTAATTGCTGCTTATTTCTAGGTGAAACCCATTACTTCCAATTTCTAATATGAACTCCTAAATGCTTCTTATTTCTATGGGAAACCACTTGTGGTTGTTTATGCATCATTTTTTTTAGTGTTCCACGACTTTACCCACTTAGTCAAATAATCTATCTCCAAAATAATGTACTCTACATGAAAAAAAATCTAGTAAAGACATTATTAGGATCAATAAGACCTATTCTCCACCTACCAAAGGCTCTACTCATGATCTTTGGGCTTAGTGATAGCTTCACCTACTTTCCTAGACTTAATTTCTTCTTTTGGGCAATTCTCTATATTAAGATGATCAACCAATTGCTCCCATAAATGCAGTTTTAAATCTAGAGGATCTTCTTTTGGAGTTCGAGGTTTGTGACAGCACACAAACAACACAAGGAAAATAAATAAGCTTGGAGCACAACGCAATATTGAATGTATTGCCAAGTGATGTATCGCATGCCTATGTAGCTTCTCATCATAGATGGACCTTTATAAATAAAGAAAGTGTCAATGTAGCATTTGTGGATCAAGAATAGGTCTAATGTGAACTCCTACTTGCTTGTTATTTCTAGATAAATCACATCCTAATTTGCAGAGTGGAGAATATCATTGAAGCATGAACAAAATTCCTATAAGCCCATTTCCACCCCAAGCCTTGAACACTACAAGCCTGTTTCCACCCCTATGGAAATAGGTTTATGATTGATTCTTCATGATGTTGGAGATGCATTTGATGTTGTTCTCTATTAGCAAGCTATTGGATGCTTGATTTACTTATACATAACTCGGCTTGATATTCAGATTTTCGTCTCTTAGATGAGCAAATGTATGCATTGCCTAGGTGTCAAGCATTGGCAGGCAATTAAGCACATCTTTTGCTAGAGTGGTACTTAACTATGTGGATTGTTGTATCCCAAGGGGGGATCACTACTGCCAGGTCTACATGCTAAAAAGAAAAAAAGCGAGGGGGGGGTAGTGAGAATCCGAGTGAACAAAGAAGAAAGGATGAGAGGTGAGATTAAGAAAAAGACTTAAGAGGCATTCCCTGTATTCAACATGGATTAGAGAGATTATCTAGTGAGGAAAAGATTTATCCATATGTAAGGTCTTAAGGTGTCTTTATCCATGTGTAAGGGAAAAGCTTTGAATATGGAAGCAAAACAAATATGCATCCACAAGGGTAGATGATTCTGAGAAGTTGTCATCGTCTAACATATCGTGATGAATATGATGTCTGTTGATGTTTCAAAATCGAATGGTAATGTCTGGTATGTTGATTCAGGTGCTTCAAATCACATGACAAGTCATGCAGAATGATTTAGTGGTCTGCAAAAACTACGAGTTCGTGGATATGTTGAAACAGGTGACGACACATCACACCCTATCAAGCAACCATGAAACATACCACTGTCTATGAAGGATAGGAAGGTAAAACATCTTGCTGATGTGCTACATGTTCCAAATATAACAAAAAATCTGGCTTCTATTGGAGAAATGGTTGAACAGGGATTGGAAGTCAAGTTCAATGCTGATGGGTTATATGTAGAAGAGTACATACAAGGTGGAAGATTGGTTGCCAAAGGAAACAAAGTGGGTAGGATGTTCATCTTAAATGTGAAAATTCCTTTAATGAATGCAACCATGTTTGCAAAAGGTGCAAGAGTTATTTCTAATATAGAGATCTAGCACAAATGAACTGGACATGCAAACTTGTAAAGGCTGAAATTGATGTAGTCAAAGGAGATTGTAATTGAAAGAACTTGGAGAAGCTTGTAGGAGGTACAAAAGTTAGTTTCAAAGCGACAAAGTTTGGTCCAACCAACCGGCACAAGACGAGCCCTTGAGCTTATTGACACTCAAATAGACCTTATATGCATGTGATAAGAGCAAAGAAATGCACTATGTACTTTAGATCATCAAGGAGTAGAAGTCCATACAAAATAGATAGGTTCGCACATCGACTAGCTCAAAAAACTTACTATCTATGGAAGAGATAATGAACTTCAACTGCTCATAGCGACCACCATGATTAGAATTAGAGAAATCCCTTTTATGGGATTGATACACATAGGGTTGAGTGTATATAATGCACAGAAGTATAAGGAATAAGCAAAATATGCTATAGGAGTGAATCAGATGCTCAAAGGTGGTACCTCCTATTTTTCAGGAATATGGAGAGATTGATCCCGAGATAGAAAAACTAAGGTTTCTCCCACTCTATGAGACCAAATGCTATGCACATTTGTAAGAATAAACTAGACACTAATAGCTTTCAAATGAGCCATTTTTCATCAAATTTGGAGCTCTAGAGAGAGAGCAGTAGCCTCTGCAAGATTACTATTGGCGAAGAAGATGATGGAGAAAATTGAAGGCGCAAGACAATGATGGTCACAAGTGTATGTATATTGCTTCCATGTATTGTAAAAGTGATTTTTAGTCTTTATATAGACTCTATGAGTGTGCCAAGACTTCTACAAGTGGATTTTGAATTCAAATGAAGGTGGGAATGGTTGTTGGAGGGAATCAATTCACTTTCCTATAATCTAGGAAAAGTGAAGATCTAGTTTAATCTACTTTTAAGTGATTGATTGCTTAATTGAATGCAACTCAACCACCACAAATTCGTGGGATTTGGGCTCTATCTTTCTACTTTTACATGTGTAAAGCTCAAGGCTTTTACAATCGTAAAAGATTATGAAAAAACTTTTTAAAAAAATACAATAAGTGAGCATAAGAAAAAGAACTCTCCAATGGTTATTCTTTTGGTGCGATAGCCTTTGATGTAAATCAAATCCACCTCAAGTATAGTGTAAGCTTGATGTTCCAACAGCTCCCCCTCAAGGTAAAGTATGCTTGAGTCTTCATTCTCTGATAGGTTGAATGCCTGTCATAGCTTTGAATCTACAAAGCTTTGTTCCATCATGTTCCTTTGTCATCATATCTGCTACTTGCTTTTTCAGTAGGAACAAATGAAATGTCAATCTCCTTTGCCATGAGCTTCTCTTTGATGAAGTGGTAATGAACCTCTATGTGTTTGGTTGTTGTATGGAAAATAGGGTTTGTCGCTAGATGCATGGAACTTACATTATCTCCAAATATGTGATGTTTGGAGCTTACAAGTCCCAAATATGTATACAATGGTTTTAACCATATTGCTTCTTGAGTTTCTATGGTCAAACCTCTATACTCTGCTTCAATTGAGGATAAAGCAACTGCAGGTTGCTTCTTGGAACTCCATGACACTAGCTTCAAACCTGCAAATGCTAAGTAACTAGAAGTACTTCTTCTACCATCCTTAGTTCCTGCCCAATCTGCATCTGAAGAGATTGTGTGATATCCAAATCTGAAGAGTAAGGATAGCATATACCTTCATTGATTGTACCTTTGAGATACTTAAGTACTCTCTTAGCTGCATCCATGTGTGGTCTTCTCGGTGAGTACATGAATTGACTAAGCACTCCCACACTCTATGAGATGTCTACCCTTGTATGAGTAGCATATATCAAGCTACCTATCAAGCTTTGATACTCTTTAATGTCTTCAATTTTCTCACCTTCATAAACACTAAGTTAATGATTCATCTCCAAAGGTGTACCTGCAAGTTTAGTGTTCTCCATTGTGAACTTGAGAAGTAGATCCTGAGTGTATCTTCTCTGAGTCAAATACATTCCTTCATCTGTGTATATCACCTGCATACCTAGGAAATATGTGAGCTCACCTATGTCACTGATTTTGAACTTCTCTTGCATGTGTCTTTTAATCCTTTGAATGCCATCTCCACTTAGCAAAGGCTCTACTCATTCTCTTTGGTCTTAATGGCACACATTCACAAGCTTTAATAGAATTTGTTTCTTGTTTCGGGAAATTATCTATCTTCAGATGATCAACCAACTGCTCCCATTGATGCGGTTTTCATTCTTGAATCACAACACAATGTTGTATGTATTACCAAGTGAAAGTACAAAGATATGAATGATCGGTTAGGGTTATAATTGTATATACAAGTCAAGGGAAATAGCATCCTAAAGAGGGAGAAAAAGTGCCTCGACTATCCTACATGTGTTCACACACATCGCTACCAAAATATATCAACAAATCTCCCTAGGAGTGGTAATTGGTACCATCCAACTTATCCTCAACAAGCAACATACAAAATACATCATTAATTTTAGCCATGGCCACTGACTAAAATCCCCTGATGCAGAAAAATGATTGTATCTAAAAAAGTTGAACAAAACTATCCTGTCAAGTTGTACTAAACCTGTAGCACTTTGAGATGCTTATATTGGCAAACCAAAACTTGTATATATCTTTGTTGGTGCATGTCAATCATCAATTGAAGGTTTATGAAGAAATGAAGTCAAGGAATCAAGAAGAGAACAAATTCAGAAGGTTGAAGGAAGGACATATTCAAAAATTCAAAACTATGTACACATATGTACATTACTTCAGATATAGCTGACTCATACTTTTGATTAGTCATAAGCTTGTATATATTTGCCTATAAATGTTGTTGAAAAAGTCGGGGCAAGTAGAATAGAATGAGAATAGAGAATAGGAAGAGAGATATGAGTAGTAGAGAGTGTCATTAGACATATGAGAAGTGAGTTGAATTCATCAACTTCACTCAATTGTAATTTTCAGAGAAATCAAGAAAACTTGCGCCCGATGTTTTGCTGTCTGCTCCTTCTGTGTTTAATCTTTTGAGGAATCCTTCTGCACGTATCTAAGTCCATAGCTAATCTATCTATGGCTAGAATTTGAGAGGCTAATTGCAATCAGGTTGAGAGAATTTAGTTTAGGAACATTCATATGTAATGATGTTTTGAGAGTCGACAAAACTGGCGAAGATTTCATGTTCAGAGAAATGAACATTACTCAGTGTGTGGTGTAAAGTTTTACACAAGTGAGGGCTCAAAATCTAAGTTGGAAGGTAAGCCATCTATGGCTAAAATATCTTGATCAAACGGGTTTGACATTGGGAGAATTGTAGCTAAGAAGTTGCAGGTGTCAAAGTCGCCATTACAGAAAAGTTATTTCAGACATAGGTAAAGTGTTTCACACATTTCTCAGTGTGTACTCAATCATTTTGAGAAATTTAACTTGGAAAGGTTGCGCAACCTCAAGGCGAAGTATTGTGCAAAGTTTTATCAAAAACTTTACAGGATTGATTAGTCAATGAGTGATTAATCTGTAGCAGACTTTTCTGAGAAGTTGAATTTTTCAGAGTAATCAATTTTCTGATAAGGTTGATGAATGTTGTCTAAATTTGGTGGAGTCTAAAGTTGATCTTGATATAGAGGTGGTCTAAATTCAAGATCAACTTGTTCTTTTGGAGATTAACCCTCTCCATCAGTGGTATCAGAGCAGGATGTGTCAAAATTGAAGTGAAGAAGACTTCGACTATTGCAGAAACACAAATCTTTACATCTCGAAGGTGCAAAGGGATAAAGGTTGAAGAAAATTTGAAGGTAGACACATTGAAGTTATCAAAAGGATCAGAAGAAGCAACACTCGAAGTTAAGGTACATTTATTCCTTGTAAAGTCTAAAGTTTTGAGACTACAGGTGAAGCAAGGATGGGAGATAGTCTCCAAATTGAAAAGTTGGATAGAGAGAACTATCCAGCTTGGTCTATGAGAATGGAAGCTCATCTGATGAGCAAAGATTTGATAGCATACATTACAGGTGAAGAAGAGAAGCCCAAGTTCAGAGATCCTAGTGTTCCAACTAGGGAAGAACTGTCAGATCTAAAGAATTGGATGAAGAAGGATGCTCAAGCAAGGAGCATAATCTACATGGCAATCAATGACTATTTGCTTCCTCACATTAGAGGACTTGAAAGTGCAAGTGACATTTGGAATGCTTTGGAAGAGCATTTCCAAAACACAACCAAATCAAGGAAGGCTTCACTATGGGCAGAATTTACTACTTTCAAAAAGAAGGCCTCACAATCAATCTCTGATTATGTGACAAAGATGAAGGACATTGCAGATTCTTTAGGTGCAGTGGATGAAGATATTGAAGAAGATAAATTGGTAAGACAAATTCTCACAGGGCTAAGAGGAGATGAGAAGTGGAAGCCTTTTATTTTGTCTACAAAACTTTCATTAGATCACTTCACTCCTGATTTGAATCAATTGTTAGGTCATATGCTAACTTTTGAGAATGATGTCAAAGGAGATGTTGATAAGAGTGCAGGTCATGCAATGTACTCTAAAGACAAGAAGAAAGCTAACAAAGGAAAGCAACAATCAGGTGAAGAAGAAGGTACTTCAAACCAAGCAAATTTCATAAGAGGAAAAGGAAATGGCAGAAGTAGAGGAAGAGCCAGAAACAACAAAGATAATGCAAGAGCTTGTTGGATATGTGGTAAGACCAATCATCTATCTCATGATTGTTGGCACAATAATCAAAATAATGGTAATTATCAGAACTTTAATCAAAGAGCAAGAGGTGGTAGATTTCAGAGAGGAAACTTCAGAGGTAGAGGTGGTAGGAATTCTTTTGGAAGAGGTGGAGGAAGAAGCTTCCAAAATCAATCCTATAATAACACCTACTACAACTATGCATCATATCAGAAGGAGGATTCGACTCTCATTATGAATGCAACATATGAAACCTCACATGAGGACATGAGAGTGTTCTATATTGATTCAGGATGTAGTAATCATTTAAGTGGAAATATTGCTTTGATGACTGATTTAGATCATAATGAAATTAACCATACAGTTCAGACAGGTGATAATACAAAGCATAAGGTAAAGTCAATTGGTTCAGTCAAGGCTAAAGATGGGAGCACTCTTCTGAGTAAGGTTCTTTATGTTCCCACAATTCCAAAGAATTTGATCAGTGTAGGTCAAATTCTGGAAAAAGGATATGAGGTAAGATTCACCAATGATGGAGTATATGTTGAAGACCCTAGTCAAGGGTATAAACAGGTTGTTACAGGGAAGAAAGAAGGAAGGCTCTTCACATTGAAGGTACAAGGAAATGTTGGACATGCTATGTTCACATATGGAGAGCAGAAGGTGTCAGAATTGGATCTTTGGCACAAAAGACTTGGACACTTCAATGAAAGAGGTATCAAAGATATGATTAATAATGATTCAGTGCTTGGATTGCCTAACATTGCAGGTCAACACATGACATACAGATGTGAGGCATGTCAATTAGGTAAGGCTCATAAGCAATCCTATTCCAAGCATGGGTTTATGTATTCAGAAAGACTTGAATTGGTGCATACAGATGTGTGGGGTCCTTCAAAGGACTTTAGTATAAATGGTTCAAGATATTATGTCATATATGTTGATGATGCTACCAGATGGATCACAATTTATGTGATTAAAGAAAAATCAGAAGTGTTTAATACATTTAAACACTATCATGCATATGCAGAAAGGATTATAGGTCAAAAATTGAAGAGACTAAGGTCAGATGGAGGGGGAGAATATTTTTCAAAAGAATTCAATGATTACTTGTGAATGCAGGTATAAAGAGAGAAGTTACTTGCAGGTACTCTCCTCAACAAAATGGTGTAGCAGAAAGGAGAAATAGGACTCTTGTTGAGTTTGCAAGGTCCATGATGAAAGAGAAGAATTGCCCAAATTATTTGTGGGCAGAGGCTATAAATACAGCTACATATTTGGTCAATAGATTGCCTTGTAAAGCTTTGCAAGGTATGACACCATATGAAGCTTGGTGGGGTAAGAAACCTACCTTGGATCATTGCAGAATATTTGGATGTTTGGCATATGCATATGTGCCATCTCAATTGAGGCATAAGTTGGAGCCTAAGGCAGAAAAGTATGTATTCATTGGTTATGATGATAAGCAAATGGGATACAGGTTGTGGAGTCCATCCACAAAGCAATTCCTTGTATCCAAGGATGTTACATTTGATGAGCAAGGTACTTGGTATGCAGGTAAATATAATATACATACAGATGTTGAAGAAGTAGTGGATCAAAGGAAAGGTAAAGCAAAGATTCAATTACTTGATGAAAATGAGAATAATGAAGTACAGGTTGAAGTTGAAGAGAGGCCAAGGTTTGATCCAGAATGTGATGAACCAGAGACTTCAAAAAGTGCAGAAGTTAGGAGGTCATCTAGGCACAAATGGCAACCTACAAGGTATAGCTATGACACTTCATTCTTGACTACTAAAGATTATGCTTATTTGGTAAAAGCAGATGAAGATCCATCTACTTATGATGAAGCCAAAGGCAAGAGAATTTGGGAAGAAGCCATGCAAGAGGAGTATGATGCATTGATAGAGAATCAGACTTGGGATTTGGTTCCTAAACCTAATAGCCAGAAAATTATTGGATGTAAGTGGGTGTACAAAACAAAAAGATTTGCAGATGGAAGTGTGTCTAGGTACAAAGCTAGACTTGTTGTGAAAGGGTATGCACAGACATATGGAGTGGACTATGATGAGACTTATAGTCCTATGGCAAAGATGACAACCATCAAAACTCTCATAGCAATTGCTGCTTGTAAAGGTTGGAAGTTATCTCAATTAGATGTTAAAAATGCTTTTTTGAATGGTTATATTTCAGATGAAGTTTACATGGAGCAACCAGATGGATTCAAAGATCAAGTGAATCCAAATTATGTGTGTAAACTCAAGAGAGCTTTGTATGATTAAAACAGGCCCCAAGGGCATGGAATTATAGGTTTGTAAAGTTCTTGAATGATCTTGGATTTCAAGCATCAAAGGCAGATAGTAGCTTGCTAGTCAAAGCAAGTGAAGATGGATTCATTTATGTTTGTATTTATGTTGATGACATAATACTTACAGGAACAGATGATAAAGGAATACAAATGATCAAGAAGCAGATGGAGAAAGAGTTCAAAATCAGTGATTTGGGGAACTTATCATTCTTCTTGGGAATGGAGATTTTATATACTCAACATGGAGTATATGTGACCCAAGAAAGGTATCTTAAAAACTTGCTAACCAAATTTAAAATGGAAGATTGCAGGGTTGCACCTACACCTTTGGAAGTGAACCATAAATTGTCTAGATTTGGAGGAGAAGAGTTCAAAGATATGAAACTCTATCAAAGTTTGGTTGGTAGCTTGATTTATGCTACATTAATAAGGCCTGATTTGTCATATGCAGTTGGTGTGCTTTCACAATTTATGCATTGTCCTAGAAAGGAACATTGGGTTGCAGGACAAAGAGTACTTAGGTACATCAAGGGTACACTCAGAGAAGGGTTGTACTATGGATTTACTTCTGATACAAGGGTGAAGGTTTATAGTGATGCAGATTGGGCAGGTAATGTGGATGATAGAAGATCAACACATGGATATTTGTGCTATGTAGGAGACAAATTGATTTCATGGTGTTCTAAGAAGCAACATACAGTTGCTTTGTCATCTACAGAAGTAGAATATAAAGGTATGGTGGAAGCTGCAAAGGAGGTAATATGGTTAAAGACACTTATGAAGGTTTTTGATGTGATTCAAAGTACTCCTATTATTTGTGGAGACAATATGAGTTCTTTATACTTGGCAGCTAATCCTGTGTTTCATGCTAGAACTAAGCATATTGAAATACAATATCATTTTCTGAGAGAGAAGGTCATTGATAAGGAGATTGAAGTCATACACACTCCTACAAAAGATCAACTTGCAGATATGATGACAAAAAGTCTAGATGGACCAAAGCTACAGAGATTCAAGGATATGGCAGGAATTAAGAAGATAGAGAAGAACCTCAATTAATGATTGAGGGGGAGCTGTTGGTGCATGTCAATCATCAATTGAAGGTTTATGAAGAAATGAAGTCAAGGAATCAAGAAGAGAACAAATTCAGAAGGTTGAAGGAAGGACATATTCAAAAATTCAAAACTATGTACACATATGTACATTACTTCAGATATAGCTGACTCATACTTTTGATTAGTCATAAGCTTGTATATATTTGCCTATAAATGTTGTTGAAAAAGTCAGGGCAAGTAGAATAGAATGAGAATAGAGAATAGGAAGAGAGATATGAGTAGTAGAGAGTGTCATTAGACATATGAGAAGTGAGTTGAATTCATCAACTTCACTCAATTGTAATTTTCAGAGAAATCAAGAAAACTTGCGCTCGATGTTTTGCTGTCTGCTCCTTCTGTGTTTAATCTTTTGAGGAATCCTTCTGCACGTATCTAAGTCCATAGCTAATCTATCTATGGCTAGAATTTGAGAGGCTAATTGCAATCAGGTTGAGAGAATTTAGTTTAGGAACATTCATATGTATGATGTTCTGAGAGTCGACAAAACTGGCGCAGATTTCATGTTCAGAGAAATGAACATTACTCAGTGTGTGGTGTAAAGTTTTACACAAGTGAGGGCTCAAAATCTAAGTTGGAAGGTAAGCCATCTATGGCTAAAAGATCTTGATCAAACGGGTTTGACATTGGGAGAACTGTAGCTAAGAAGTTGCAGGTGTCAAAGTCACCATTACAGAAAAGTTATTTCAGACATAGGTAAAGTGTTTCACACATTTCTTAGTGTGTACTCAATCATTTTGAGAAATTTAACTTGGAAAGGTTGCGCAACCTCAAGGCGAAGTATTGTGCAAAGTTTTATCAAAAACTTTACAGGATTGATTAGTCAATGAGTGATTAATCTGTAGCAGACTTTTCTGAGAAGTTGAATTTTTCAGAGTAATCAATTTTCTAATAAGGTTGATGAATGTTGTCTAAATTTGGTGGAGTCTAAAGTTGATCTTGATATAGAGGTGGTCTAAATTCAAGATCAACTTGTTCTTTTGGAGATTAACCCTCTCCATCAATCTTTGGCACAAAAAGACAAAATCACCTACATAAGGACTATGATAGTGCATTCATAGGCCAAAATGAGCTCAGATCACAATTTTGGCATCACACAATGAAGGTATTTTGATCTCCTAATCACCCTGAGTATGCTCACCAAATTTCATGTGATTCTAAGACTGTGATCGTAGAGGTGTCGACGATGTCCTAGATGAAGCGACCACCTGCTTTGATACCAATTGTTGGAGTTAGATGTCTACAGAAGCATGCAAAAAGAACAAGGAAGAAGAAGAAGCTTTGGGTTTACTTCCTTTTGGGGATTGATCTCTTTCCACATAGCTTCGAACCTCCTTATACATGAGTGCCAACTCCTTGTTCACCCCATCCCTCGCAAGGGGGATTTGTTGATACACTTTGGTAGTGACGTGTGTGAACACACTTAAGACTATCGTGGAATTTTTTTCCCACTTTAGGAGGTTTTTTCCCTTAGCTTGTATATATGCCTATAACACTAAAGGGCCATTTATCTTTGTACATTCACTTGGTAATACTATCAGTATTGTTTATTATGCTCCAAGCATCTTCTTCCTCCTGGTGTTTCTCATGTGCTTTCACAGACCTCAAACTCTAAGAACAAGTTCTTGGAATCTTCCATAGGTTTAATAGAGCTCAATAGTATTTGTTTTCAAGTTTTTGAGATATAATCTATTTTCTACATCAGGGTATTTAGTCTTAGGCCATGGCTAAAGCAATGATGTATCCTATATGTTGGCTATTGAGAAGAAGGATGGTACTAATTACCCATTCTGGGCATATATGATGCATCATGTGTTGGTAGCAAAAGCACTATGCAATATTGTGTAGGGTGTTGAAGATGCTCCTATTACACCTACAAATACACTTATTAAAGGTGATGAGAGGTTAGAATGGTTGTTGCAAAGGCTTCTACACCTAAAATAGTGACTGCTAATATTGTTCACAATGAAGAATGGGCATTTACAACTACTTGTAGCTATGATTCATCTTCTCATGAAGCAAGGAATATATACAATAGACTCAGATGTTTGGTACTTTGATAGTGGGGCAACCAACCATATTACCTCGCAATGATGTTTCTTCAACTCCCTTGAGCTTGCCCCTAAAGGAAATTACTATCACATGTACTAATAAATCTTCGTATCTTGTAATGGCACTTGGAAAGATTGTTATGATACTGTTGATGGTACTTCTTTCGCATTGCCAAAGTCTCTGTATGTGCCACGGATCAACAAAAATCTATCGTCCGTTTCTACATTAGCCAAGATTGGCTTGATTGTCAAACTTGTGGGTGACATATGCTCAATTCATGATGTTATTATTGCTTATGTTTCCATGGGATGTATAAGATCATAGACTATGAAAAATCATTGAATGATTGATCATTTGAGTCCACAATTATGAGGCTATCTTAGATGCAAAGCTTTGGCATGCACATTTTGAAGATTGTTCATAATGATGTCTATTATCCTATACACACATCTTCATTTGGGAACTAGCTGTACTTCGTGACTTTTATTGATGACTTCTCCAAGCATGCCTTGGTGTTTCCATTGAAAGAAAATCCTGAAGTGTCTATGTGTTTTAACCAATTCGTGGTTATGGCGGAGAATCTGTGAGCATATAAATTGGGCACCCTCCATTCTGATCAACGGGCGTAATAACTGTCTTCTAGATTTAATACACTTTTGGATGAGCATGGGATACGAATGAGTGTGCATTGTTTTATATAGCTAAAAAACATGGAGCTGTTGAAATAAAGAATAGGTCTCTCATGGAAATGGTGAGATGTATGGTCAAAGTCAAGATTTACCATATACTTTCTAGCTCGAGGTTGTTATGTGTGCAATGTATGCACTTAACATGTGTCCCACCAAAGCACTGCAATTGATCACTCCATGTGAAGCTTGGCATGGTCATAAACAATCTGTTGCCCATCCTTGTGTCTTTGGTTGTCTGGCAATAGAAGAAGAAATTAAAAAAAGAAGGCTCTTTTTTTTTGAAAGCTAAATCTCTAAATTCCCATCTCTCCTTTTCTCCTTTATAAGCCTAGATGAAGGGAATGATAAGGAGAGTTATCCCTCATGAAGTCTACATATTTCCCATAATCCCTAAAGAAGGAAGATGAATCATTTAAACCTTGGAAGACACATGTCATGATTCTACTCAATCAGCTTGGGGATTCTGTTAGGGGTTTGAAAGCTTCAAATTCGGATGGTCCTAGCTCAAGATATGGACAATTTAGTGAGCATAGATACTTGAAATCACCTATGTGGAGAGAGTGTGTGTGCAGGGGATTCCATTCCCTTCTCCAATTCCCATAAGATCAAGATAAGGGTGCATGAAGGCTTGTTGTATTTTCCAAAAACATTTATTTGATTTGAATAGATATTGTTTCTTTATCTCAATCGCCCTAGGGGAGGAGGTAGAATGTTATAGCTAATTACTCTCATGTCTTGTGCCAGAAAAGAAGGAATTTTTCCGAATTGCCCCATGCTTAATTGCAAAGAGAAAACTAGTATTTTGTCTTCCAAGTTTGTTCTATGGCTTTTCCCTCTTTCCATCCCTTGATTGCTCATTTTCGGATGCATCGTTCGTTCATGGTTTATGCATATATTTCACTAAATTTCATGCACTTGCACTAGCAATGCATTTGGATTGTAGAAGGATAATCTCCGGATTTCATGCACTAGCAATCAATGCATAGTAGCCCAAGGAAGGAACCGATTCCACTATTGAAGACCTCCCTTCCACCTTTGATATAACTGTGAAGTACATTGGCTTTAATAACAGTCCAAAAGAAAGTATACTACACTGTTTGTGAAATTTGGAGTTGATGTACTCCAAAACATTCTTCAATATGTTGTTGATACGATGGTTGAGGCTTGCACATTTTGATTTCATGCTTGAACCGAATTGCACCTTTTGAGCCATTCTTTACACAACACTAGGGTTTTGCATTCTGATGGAGGCACCGTGTTATGTTAAAGCAAATATGTAGAATGTTTCTTACATGGCATGCTTCATTGCGGATTGGTTTATCCCAAGATATATATAGTCTCTCTACCACGACACATTTCCCATTCGTAGTAGTGGTAGTTTGCCATTATGATAAATACGAGTCTATGAGTGAACTTCGTGCCATTCTTGACAAAAAATGAAGTCGGACATGCCTTCCTCTACATGAGTTCCAACTCCTCTTCACGACCTCATTGTTGGGAAAAGGCTGATTTATTTGTCAATTTTGCCAGCATTGCCAGAAGTCCAACTCATTTATGCCAACTCGATGAAACGTTTACTCGATGCATAAAATGGGTGAAATCCGATCGTGAGACCCAAATGTGATATCAAAAGGAGAAAGCACCATAGGTTCTTCTTGTTCATCGTGTTATTGGCTTAGAATAATGCTTTTAATAAATAATATGGATGGTGCATCTCATGACATGGGGATGTAGCTCAAATGGTAGAGCGATCGCTTTGCATGCGATAGGTAGCGGGATCGATGCCCGTCATCTCCAAGATGCAGTGTCTTAGACATGGTGGAGGATTAGAAACAGAGCCGAACAATGATCTCACGATCCCCTATTTTAGGGGTGTGATCCCATATGCCCATCATCTCCAAGATCGTAGTATTTACCTAAGCTACAATCTTCAAGCGAATGGGATTTAAAAGCAATGATCTCTTCGATGTAGGATTTTGAGGCTATGATCTCTTGGGCGTATGCTTTGTTCCCACATCTCTCAATGTTTTAGGGGACGTGGTGAGGGAGTCCCCCATGGAGAACCATCAAGATTCGGTACTACATCTCTCCCTCGACCTCTCTTTATGCTCAAGTAGATGTGATCATATTTTGGATGTAGGCTCAAAAGGCAACCGGATGTACGTTTGATTCCCCACATCTAGGAAACTTTTGGGAAGTGGTCCTCTAGGCGGGTGCATTTCTTCTTTCAAATATCCACGCTAGAGTAAGGGGGGGGGGGTAGTGAGAATCTGAGCTTTTACACGAACAAAGAAGAAAGGATGGGAGAGGAGATTAAGAACAAGACTTAAGATGCATTCCCAGTATTCAAAATGGATTAGAGAGATTATCTAGTGAGGAGATTGATTATGATCTTAGCGGGTCTTTATCCATATGGAAGGGCAAAGCTTTGAATATGGATGCTTTCTTCCTTTAGTTTCTATTGATTTTGCATCCTCTAGAAATAAATGGGATAGTCAATATCTCGAGGTCCACTTCGTCGACTAGTTTCCTCACTCCCAAGCGTTCTCATGTGCATAGAGACACACATAGTATAGTACTCGGAGATATACTTACATAGCCTAGTGAGAAGTCGAGACTCAACTGAACATGATATGAAACTAATCCCGGAAGTAGAAAGATGAAACATAGAAGGATATATCAAAGGACCATTGAAAGATAGGATTTACAGATGGTTGTTGTATGATAAAGCTTAAAACACTATCTACTCGAGGTCCAAGTTCACTACCATTAACCACAACAACTATGCATCCACAAGTGTAGATGACTAACCCACAACCAAGTCATCACATACTTTTCATGGTACCCAAAAGAGAGAGAGAGAGATCACTTGATTTAAGTTTGGTGCATGAAAGGAGAATGCTAACACATGCATGCACTCACATGCATTTGTATGCAAGAATAGGCATTTGCATATGCATGATTGTTTGTTAAGTAGTTGAATACTTATACTTTTGTTACCTCCTTTTTCTAACTCAACTTAGATAACTAGGAAAAATAGCAAACTAGGTAGTTGCAAGGCTCTTGGCTCCCATGTAACTCAAGTAGCTACTTTGTTTTTCCCAAACGTGATGCTTAAAAATCACAAATTAGGAGCCTTGATTAAGACAAGTAGGCCTTTTGAAAGATAGGATTTACAGATGGTTGTTGTATGATAAAGCTTAAAACACTATCTACTCGAGGTCCAAGTTCACTACCATTAACCACAACAACTATGCATCCACAAGTGTAGATGACTAACCCACAACCAAGTCATCACATACTTTTCATGGTACCCAAAAGAGAGAGAGAGAGAGATCACTTGATTTAAGTTTGGTGCATGAAAGGAGAATGCTAACACATGCATGCACTCACATGCATTTGTATGCAAGAATAGGCATTTGCATATGCATGATTGTTTGTTAAGTATTTGAATACTTATACTTTTGTTACCTCCTTTTTCTAACTCAACTTAGATAACTAGGAAAAATAGCAAACTAGGTAGTTGCAAGGCTCTTGGCTCCCATGTAACTTAAGTAGCTACTTTGTTTTTCCCAAACGTGATGCTTAAGTATCACAAATTAGGAGCCTTGATTAAGACAAGTAGGCCTTTTGAAAGTCAAGTTTTCAATTTTCTTGCTCATTGGAATGGCAAGAAAATAGGGTTGCTTAAAAATCTCCATGTTGACTCTAAGTTTAGGAGAAAACTTAGAGAATCCTAACGACAAGCCTAGATGTAGTCGTTAGCTTGGATTTGAGAAATCATGCATCCAAGTAGGTTGATAAAATTTCCTTTGGAAGTTTTATCTGATTCTATCCCAAGACATGATAGCAATCAAATGAAGTCCACTAGAACTTAAACTAATTGAACTGTTAAAGTTCCATAGATAGTTGAGATGTTCCAAATTTGAAAAAACCATTGATTTTTTCAAGTTTTCACTTTGAATTCATCCTAAGGAGCAATGAAAATCAGAGAAGTGCTTAAATCCTAGCAACAATTGAACTTTGACGTTCAATAGGCGGATGTTAGGGTTCATGATTGCATCTCTAGTAATGATGCAAATTACTAAGCAAGCATGAAAACGTGAAAGAACTCTTCCTTTTACAAGGATTAGAGAGTTAAATTTTGGTTTCATTTAAGCTAATTGAAGCTTCAAAAGGAAACCTTATCAAACGATCTTTAGGAAAGGAACAAATTCCTAAAGAAATGAATCGAGCTGTGAACTTTTCATTTAGGAATATAAAGTTCCAAGATATGGATCTCCAATCCATGAAATTTTCCTAAACAAGCTATAAAGTTCAAAATTATGTGTTCGTAATAGCATTATTATTGGATCACTCATCAAAAGACACTTGGACTTTAAACATAATTGTAATTGACGACATATGTTTAAAGTACTCTAATAACATCTAAAGATTGACCAATAATAATAAATTTTGTATCAAAGTCAAGAATAGGAATCAATATCACATAAATGAAAGCTCAAGTCAAACTTTGATAGTGGAATGGGAAACCATATCCTAAAGGTGATATTTATCCTCTAGTCTGATACTCAAGAAATGAACACAATAGAATCAGTAAAGCTTCTGGATATTATTTGGAAGTCTAAGAATTTCTTTCAAATATCCTTCTAGCATTGCAAAAGGTTCTACGGTGAATCATTTGCTCAAGTTATTTGATTCCCTAAAATGAATCTCAAGTCCTTGAAGAATAACATTCTCCTAAGTAGTGAGAATGAAATTCTTCAAACATTTTAGATAGGAAGTTGTTCCCAGAAGTCCCAAACAACCATAAGTGGTACATAAAGTCCAATGATTGATATCACCTAGAGGTGTATCAAAGATTCTTAGCTTTAGAACCTAAAAGGCATGCTTGGACTTGAGTGGGTGGAAAGATCTCTAAAATCCCATGGTTAAGCCAAAGAAGCTCTTGATAATTCAAGAGATCTTAAAGATAAATAATAAGTCTTTACTTTTATCACAAGCTTAACAAGCCTTGATCAAACTTGGCAAGGTTTGTCCAAGACAATTGCGATTGGAACTACTATGATGTTTGCCCAAGTATTGGAGTTAAATTCTTTTTGGGAATTTCTCACTCAAGTTCCATTTATCCAATGGAAAAGTGTGAAAAGAGTAAGTTGTTCCAAGTTTGAACATATCGTGATGAAACTCACTTGTGGTTGCTTATGCATCATTTTTTGTCGTGTTCTATGCTTTTTACCCACTTACTGAGAGAATCTATTTCCATAATAATGTACTCTACGTGCCACAATCTAGCAAGGGGGGTAATAGGATCCATAAGGCCTATTCTCCACTTATCAAAGGCTCTACTCATGATCTTTGGTCTTAATACCACACATTCACCTACTTGAGTAGACTTCATTTCATCTTTTAGGCAATTCTCTATCTTTAGATGATCAACCGATTGCTCCCATAAATGCATATCTAATTCTAGAAGATCTTCTATTGGAGCTTGAGGTCTGCAGTAGCACACAAACATCACAAGGAAGACGAAGAAGCTCAGAGAACAACACAATACTGAATGTTTCACATGCCTATGTAGCTTCTCACGGTAGAGGGATCTTTGGAAATAAAGTTAGTATCAAGGTAATATTTTTCGATCAAGAATAGATCTAATGTGAACTCCATGTTGCTCCTTATTTCAAAAAACTCCATGCCAATTTGGAGAGTGTGAGAATATCATTGAAGCACAGACAAAAATCCTACCTTGATGCCATTTTATAATCATACAATAGCTAAAAACTTTCTTAGGAGATGAGTGCATGTGTATGAGGTTGTTAAAATCCCAACATCAATCCACTCCAATGTACTAAAAGATAACAAGGGTCCAAAATTTATGTTACTCCTTATACATGAGTGCCAACCCCTTGTTCATGCACATCACACTTAGTGGGGGTTAGTTAGTATATTTAGGAACTGATGTGTGTGTGGATATAATAACAATTCCACTGCTTTTGTTATGAACTCTGCTCCTCCAACAATCAAATTTTGGGTAGGAGACACTCAATTTTTGTGAATATTTGCTCGAGAAGAAACATTGTGATTGCTAATGCATCATTCTTTGTAGTTTTCCACGCTTTTACGCCCTTGAGGTCCATTGCTTCAAGAAGATCATTATTTGGGTTTCGAGCATTGTGTGTGCAAGGAGCTTCAATGAAATCTTAGGGTACAAGAGATGAATGTGCATGTGAACATCTTCTTCACAACAACTCGATATTTCAGCCATAACTCAAGCTAGAAATTTTGGATTGTCATAATTCGAATTTTTATGTGTAGCTTGTAAAGAGAGCTAAAACTTGACATCAAGTTATAGAATGTGGCTTTGAGGTTTACCTTCCTGGAAATGCAAAAGACATAGAATGTTATAGAAGTCAAATCTACAATCACTTGTATAACATCTCATCGATGGACCTTTAGAAATAAAGTAAGTGTCAAGGTTGTATTTGTTGATCAAGAAAAGGTCAATTAATTATTTAATGTCAGCTTAGGATTAGTGTTAGACAGGGTCTATGTGAACTCCTAATTGCTGCTTATTTCTAGGTGAACCCCATTACTTCCAATTTCTAATATGAACTCCTAAATGCTTCTTATTTCTATGGGAAACCACTTGTGGTTGTTTATGCATCATTTTTTGTAGTGTTCCACGACTTTGCCCACTTAGTCAAATAATCTATCTCCAAAATAATGTACTCTACATGAAAAAAAATCTAGTAAAGACATTATTAGGATCAATAAGACCTATTCTCCACCTACCAAAGGCTCTACTCATGATCTTTGGTCTTAGTGATAGCTTCACCTACTTTCCTAGACTTAATTTCTTCTTTTGGGAAATTCTCTATATTAAGATGATCAACCAATTGCTCCCATAAATGCAGTTTTAAATCTAGAGGATCTTCTTTTGGAGTTCGAGGTCTGTGACAACACACAAACAACACAAGGAAAATAACTAAGCTTGGAGCACAACACAATATTGAATGTATTGCCAAGTGATGTATCGCATGCCTATGTAGCTTCTCATCATAGATGGACCTTTATAAATAAAGAAAGTGTCAAGGTAGCATTTGTGGATCAAGAATAGGTCTAATGTGAACTCCTACTTGCTTGTTATTTCTAGATAAACCACATCCCAATTTGGAGAGTGGAGAATATCATTGAAGCATGAACAAAATTCCTATAAGCCCATTTCCACCCCAAGCCTGAACACTACAAGCCTGTTTCCACCCCTATGGAAATAGGTTTATGATTGATTCTTCATGATGTTGGAGATGCATTTGATGTTGTTCTCTATTAGCAAGCTATTGGATGCTTGATTTACGTATACATAACTCGGCTTGATATTCAGATTTTCGTCCCTTAGGTGAGCAAATGTATGCATTGCCTAGGTGTCAAGCATTGGCAGGCAATTAAGCACATCTTTTGCTAGAGTGGTACTTAACTATGTGGATTGTTTTATCACAAGGGGGGATCACTACTGCCAGGTCTACATGCTAAAAAGAAAAAAAGCGAGGGGGGGGTAGTGAGAATCCAAGCTTTTACATGAACAAAGAAGAAAGGATGAGAGGTGAGATTAAGAACAAGACTTAAGATGCACTCCCAGTATTCAACATGGATTAGAGAGATTATCTAGTGACGAAAAGATTTATCCATATGTAAGGTCTTAAGGTGTCTTTATCCATGTGTAAGGGAAAAGCTTTGAATATGGAATCAAAACAAATATGCATCCACAAGGGTAGATGATTCTGAGAAGTTGTCATCGTCTAACATATCGTGATGAATACGATGTCTGTTGATGTTTCAAAATCGAATGGTAATGTCTAGTATGTTGATTCAGGTGCTTCAAATCACATGACAAGTCATGCAGAATGATTTAGTGGTCTGCAAGAACTACGAGTTCGTGGATATGTTGAAACAGGTGACGACACATCACACCCTATCAAGCAACCATGAAACATACCACTGTCTATGAAGGATAGGAAGGTAAAGCATCTTGCTGATGTGCTACATGTTCCAAATATAACAAAGAATCTGGCTTCTATTGGAGAAATGGTTGAACAAGGATTGGAAGTCAAGTTCAATGCTGATGGGTTATATGTAGAAGAGTACATACAAGGTGGAAGATTGGTTGCCAAAGGAAACAAAGTGGGTAGGATGTTCATCTTAAATGTGAAAATTCCTTAAATGAATGCAACCATGTTTGCAAAAGGTGCAAGAGTTATTTCGAATATAGAGATCTAGCACAAATGAACTGGACATGCAAACTTGTAAAGGCTGAAATTGATGTAGTCAAAGGAGATTGTAATTGAAAGAACTTGGAGAAGCTCGTAGGAGGTACAAATGTGAGTTTCAAAGCGACAAAGTTTGGTCCAACCAACCGGCACAAGACGAGCCCTTGAGCTTATCGACACTCAAATAGACCTTATATGCATGTGATAAGAGCAAAGAAATGCACTATGTACTTTGGATCATCAAGGAGTAGAAGTCCATACAAAATAGATAGGTTCGCGCATTGACTAGCTCAAAAAACTTACTATCTATGGAAGAGATAATGAACTTCAACTGCTCATAGCGACTAGCATGATTAGAAGTAGAGAAATCCCTTTTATGGGATTGATACACATAGGGTTGAGTGTATATAATGCACAAAAGTATAAGGAATAAGCAAAATATGCTATAGGAGTGAATCAGACGCTCAACGGTAGTACCTCCTATTTTTCAGGAATATGGAGAGATTGATCCCGAGATAGAAAAACTGAGGTTTCTCCCACTCTATGACACCAAATGCTATGCACATTTTTAAGCATAAACTAGACACTAATAGCTTTCAAATGAGCCATTTTTCATCGAATTTGGAGCTCTAGAGAGAGAGCAGTACCCTCTGCAAGATTACTGTTGGCGAAGAAGATGATGGAGAAAATTGAAGGCGCAAGACAATGATGGTCACAATGGTACCTCCTATTTTTCAGGAATATGGAGAGATTGATTCCGAGATAGAAAAACTGAGGTTTCTCCCACTCTATGACACCAAATGCTATGCACATTTTTAAGCATAAACTAGACACTAATAGCTTTCAAATGAGCCATTTTTCATCGAATTTGGAGCTCTAGAGAGAGAGTAGTATCCTCTGCAAGATTACTGTTGGCGAAGAAGATGATGGAGAAAATTGAAGGCGCAAGACAATGATGGTCACAATGGTACCTCCTATTTTTCAGGAATATGGAGAGATTGATCCCGAGATAGAAAAACTGAGGTTTCTCCCACTCTATGACACCAAATGCTATGCACATTTTTAAGCATAAACTAGACACTAATAGCTTTCAAATGAGCCATTTTTCATCGAATTTGGAGCTCTAGAGAGAGAGCAGTAGCCTCTGCAAAATTACTGTTGGCGAAGAAGATGATGGAGAAAATTGAAGGCGCAAGACAATGATGGTCACAATGGTACCTCCTATTTTTCAGGAATATGGAGAGACTGATCCCGAGATAGAAAAACTGAGGTTTCTCCCACTCTATGACACCAAATGCTATGCACATTTTTAAGCATAAACTAGACACTAATAGCTTTCAAATGAGCCATTTTTCATCGAATTTGGAGCTCTAGAGAGAGAGCAGTAGCCTCTGCAAGATTACTGTTGGCGAAGAAGATGATGGAGAAAATTGAAGGCGCAAGACAATGATGGTCACAAGTGTATGTATATTGCTTCCATGTATTGTTAAAGTGATTTGTAGTCTTTATATAGACTCTATGAGTGTGCCAAGACTTCTACAAGTGGATTTTGAATTCAAATGAAGGTGGATAGACAGTGTGCGCGACTCAGAGAAGTGAAGTGCAAGGTGTGCAAGAAGAGTGACTTTGAAGTATGCAGAGAAGGTGAAGCAAGGAATATCAAGAGTTCCAAAGTCCCATTGAAGGTGCACGTCGACAGAAGGTGTCCATCCCTCCCCTTATTGGAAGCTTGGTGCAAGGTGTGCACAAGGGAAAGCTTGGAGAAGGTGGAGGTCTAGTGCAGAGGTCGGTGGCAAATTCTAAGTACTTTGTAATCTTCTTTCATGGGAATTATTTAGTCTTTGGCATAGTGTGCAGAGCATTCGGCTTATTTACAAGCTTGTATTCTTCTCTTCCTAATTGATCAAAAGCTTTTAGTGTCATTAATTCTCTTCTTCTCACTCTCCATTCTCCTACAAACAATCAAATCCCTTTCTACACAAGAATCCCCCAACAAAATTTGGCACGCACGGTGGGTCCACAAGGAGATTTGAGCATAGGAGAAGCAAATTGCAAAGTATAGAGGAGTTCAAGGGTACTGACAGTTTGCAAAGAAACAAGAAGGAAGGTTTATTTGAAGATCAACTAGCCCATCATCATCGACATCATTAGTGAAGAATATGGCAGCCTAGGTAGATTTAGAAACTTTAGTTTCTAGATTGAATATCAATTTTCTATCCTTCAAAGGGCTAGCACAAGAAGACTCAAATGAGCACATTAGGAGATTCTTAGCCTTATGTAAAATAAGGGGTCTATTGGGAAGACATGACGAATTTTTTATTCTTTGCCCTGCAACATTAGAAGGGCTAGCAGACAAATGGTTTAGTTAGTTTTTTGACAACCATTTCACCACATGGGACTTGATGAAGGAAGCATTTAGGAAACAATTCCAACAAGGGAACACAACTGAAACATTATATTGAAGAATTAGAAAATTTAAGACTAGGTCTCGGGGAGACCTTCCTAGAATTTGTGATCAGAGCTAAGGCACTGATGGCCAAACTACCAGACCCTCCCCATTTTTATCAAGAAGTGGTTGGCTAAACCACTTCCCATATCAACACAATGTAAAATAAAGGAATTGGTTTTACCAATAGCAACAATAGAAGAATTTATCAATACGGCTACAAGATTGGAACAAATTAGATAGCAATATGGGGCAAGCTCTTCCAATTTGTCATATCCTCCAGAACCTGAAGACCCAATAATTCTGCTAAGGAAAGTGCTTGAGAGCTTAAAAAGGAATAGGCCCAATAAGAAAGAGGAGACTGCTATGACTCCATTGAGGAGGGAAATTGAAGCATTGAAGCTACAAAACGAAGAGGAAGCCCAAGCAAAAGAACTGGCTCAGCTTCGACAGGAGTTGCAGGAACTCAAGGGGGTGGCATCAAAAGTGGGCTATGGTGTACCATGTGCAACAAGCAGGTTCATGTGGTAAGTGAATGTCCATTGTTAAGTGTAACTTACCAGCTATGCAAGAAAGCTGGTCATGAGGCCCATGAATGTCAATCAAGAGGGATGCCTGCACAACCTTATTGGGCAGAAGGAGGTGCTCAATTCTCAACCAATGTAATGGCAGAAACCCCCAGCCGAGGTAACAACTACAATCAAAGACCTAGAGGTAATTATGGAAATGGGCCTAGAAGGCCAATTATCTGTTTCAGGTGTGGAGAGTGTGGACATTATCAAAGTAAATGCACCCTACCAGAAAATGCTCCCCCTTGTAGAAATTGCCTAGATGTCAGCGATCATTATACAAATTGTTGCCCATAAAAAAAAAGCATCTACATCTGGGCCCCATCTCCAAATGATCTCAGTAAATAATCATGGAGAAGCAGAAGGAGCCATTGTTGTACAATCACCATCCACTAGAGTGGTACAATTAGAAGAAATCGACTCCATGGTCATGCAGACAAGAAGCAAAGGGAAAATTCTAGAAGAACTAAACCATGGATCAATTACTTTTGGAAGTGACAAGGATCAGAGGGTACATCAGAGCAAATCAGATATATATAAAGATGCAAAACAAGAGAAAGGAAGTTCAACAAAATGTGAAGAGGTAACACAAAAAGAAGATTTTTCAGAAACTAACGATTTCGTTGGGAATGCATATAGCTAAGCCCACAAGGAACTTGAGAAATCAAGACTACTACCTTAGGCCAAGACTACTACCTTAGGCCAAGGGAAGGGTGTAGAAGAAGCACCTCTCACCAACTATAAGAGTCACATACTGAGAGTAAAAATTAAAGGATTAAAGCTATAAGGAGTCATTGTGGATGGTGCATCTGGCATAAGCATACTATGGAGAAGCTTGGCCTACGTCCATCCAGACTAGCCCACTTCACCATTACTTTGGAAGATCAAAGCAAAGTAAGGCCAATGGGGGTGATCCCAAAAGTTCCACTGGAAGTACAAGGTAATCTCTTTATTTTGGATTTTGTGGTATTAAGATTTCCCCAGGTAGAGGGGGGATTTCCCCTCTTGGAAGACCATGGTTGAGCATGCAAGTGTTTTTCTTGACTAGGGTAAAGACACTATGTGGGTACAAAAGAAAGGGCAGGAACTTACACAGATATATTTAGAGGAGGGTCCAGATCATCAAGGGAACACCAGCATGATGAAATCAGTTGGCATTTGCATGGAACAAGAAATGGAGGACCAACCACAAGTAGAGTTCGAGGAGGAAGAAGACATTCTGAATTGGTTGCAAGCAGGCAACTCTTCCACTTGTTTTTTGAGTTTTTCTAAATAATTCTTCCATAGATGAATGTTATGATGAAAATGAGGATAAATTTTAGGTTCATGGATTGGGAGAACCCATCACAGACCACAGAAGGGGGAGGAAGATACCCTTCAAGCACAACTTGGAGGAGGATGCAACAACAACAGAGAAGGAAGTTAATAAAGTTAAAGACAAGGTAAAACATACTAATGAGGAATGTTCTTTGCCAGTTCAAGAAATCTCTACAGGATGCATGTAGGACAAAGAGGAATACATTGAGATCTAGAACACTCCTGCTTATGCAACAATGCATGAAAAGCTATTGGAAGAAAACAGGGTTGGAGATGAGCATGTAGATACCATGGCAGATAGAAACCGAGTCAAGGAAGTACAATTAGGCACTCAGGAAAATAATCGTCCAGTTTTGGGGGCCACTTGGTTGTGGAGCCACCTAGAGCTGCTTGAAAAGGTAAAATCTTTCTTGACACATTATGTAGATGTTTTTGTGTGGCATTATAAAGACTTAGAAGGAGTGCTTGCCAATTATGGAGAGCACAAAATCCCTCTTGTTGATGGAGCCAAACCAATAAGACGAAAGAGTTATAGACTTAACCCAAAATATGCTGAAGCTTTTTATGTGGAAATACAGAAGATGGAGGATGCAGGAATCATCATTCCTATGGAACACTCAGAATGACTTTCACCAGTGGCTATAGTATCAAAGAAGAACACCAACAAAATCAGGATTTGTGTTGACTTTAGAGCACCCAACAAGGTGACCATTCCAGATGTATTCCCCATGCCTTTTGCAGAGTAGGTCATTGAAGAAGTGGCTAGACATGCATTATATAACTTTATGGACAACTTTAATGGCTATAACCAAATATCCATCCACCCAAAGGATTGTGAAAAGACTACTTTTATCACACCTTGGGGCACATATGTGTATTTAAAAATGCCATTTGGACTCAAAAATGCTCCAACCACCTTTAATAGGATTGTCAACCTCATGTTTGGGCATTATTGCTAGAAACACTCAGACTTTTCATGGATGACTTTTCTTCATTTTTCAGGATCTCACAAAGAGACCCCTTTGGATTGCTTGGACCATCACTTGAGACAGTTGCAAAATGTTTTTAAAAGATGCAGGGAGACTAAACTAAAGCTAAACCCAAATAAATGTCATTTCCTCGTGAGAGAAGGAACCCTCTTGGGACATGTGGTGTTTGCTAAAGGTATGGCTCTGGATCCTCATAAAATTATTTCTATACTAAATTTATCTAAACCCAAATCTCCTAAAGAGATTCAAAGCTTCTTGGGGCATACTGGGTACCACAGAAGATTTATCAAAATGTATGCAGAAATAGCCACACCACTGGTTAGGCTTATAGGTAAAGAAGTACGAGGATGCTTATCAGACATTAAGGTCCAAATTGGTGGATGCACCAATTCTTATCACACCAAATTGGTCAAAACCTTTTCATGTACATGTAGATGCCACTGCATATGTAGTGGGTGCAGTTTTGGCTCAACACAGTGAACAATACAAAATTGACAGACCTATTTAGTATGCTAGTCAAATTTTGACTAAGGCTAAAACAAAATATAGCACCATAGAAAGAGAGGTCCTAGCAATGGTTTTCATTGTACAAAAGTTCCATCACTATTTGCTAGGTGTGAAATTTGTTATCATCACTGATCATCAACCACTCAGGTATTTATTGAACAAGCCATAAGCAACTGGGAGGATATGGAGGTGGCTACTTTTGTTCCAAGAATTTGATTTTTCTGCACTCCATAGACCAAGTAAAGAAAATGTCATGGCAGACCACCTATCCAGGATCAACATGATGGATCAAGCAATTGGAGTAAATGATGATTTTCCAAATGCTAATATGTTCGCCATACAAGCTCAAGGTTGGTATGATGACATGAAGAATTTTATTAAAACTGGATTGTATCCAGAGAAGGCAAGTGTTGTGCAAAGAAAGAGACCACTAATCAAAAGCAGACCTTTTACCTTCATTGAGAGAAAATTATATAGGCAGGGAAAAGATAACAGGTTTAGAAAGTTCATCAGAGGAGAAGAAGTGAGGGAAGTACTTAAATCTGCACATGAAGGAATAGGTGGTGGGCACCTTCCAGTACATATTATGAGCCAGAGAATCCTTGATGCTGGCTTATGGTGGCCTACATTACTCAAAGATGCAGAGGGATGGGGAAAAGCATGTGATGTTTGTCAGAGATGTGGACCCAAGCCAACAAAGCAGAAGCACAACCTCTTGATTATTTCCACTCCTTGGCAACCATTTGAGAAGTGGGGGCTAGATTTCGTAGGGCACATCTACCCTCCGTCAGTTCCAAAGACAGAAAAGTATCTATTGATTGCCACTCACTATGCAACAAAGTGGGCTGACGCTATTGCCTCCCCTGATTGCACCGCTCAAACTGTTGTTGATTTCATTTATAGTAACATAATATGCAAATTTGGATGCCCCCTTGAAATTTGTACAGATCAAGGTACTCATTTTGTGAACAAGGTCCTACATGAAACTTTTAACAGATACAAAATTCTACATAGGACCTCTTGTGCTTATTATCCAAGAGCTAATGGAGAGGCGAAATCCACCAATAAGGTATTAATTGCCATGTTAAGGAAGGAATGTATGTTACAGCCTGCTTCCTCGGGCATAGCTTATCAAGGTACCCTATGTGCGTACAGATTATCTTACAAAGAAGCATTCCAATTGGTTTATGAGATATTGCCTATTGAACCCTTTGAATTTCTACATGGGTCACCAAAACTAGCATTCGTGCAGGGAAAGAAAGATTGTGGTGTCTGTCAGAGGCTTGGGGCACTGCCCAAAGTGGAAGAAATACGTCAACATGCTGCAAAACAAGTACTAGAGACTCAAATGAAAACGAAGGAGGGACATGATCGGAATCTGTGGAACAATAACTTACAAACATGCATATCAGTTCTTCTCCATAGACCTCAAATCCACACACAAGCAAGGGGAAAAGGTGTCCACACTAGGAAGGACCTTATCGAATTAAGACGATGCTCAATTGGGGTGTAGTGGAGTTAGGGACTCTGGAAGGAGCAATACTACCACTGGTCAATATATCTAGGCTTAAGGCCTACCATAAAACAACATGATAGAAATAGATCTAGACTACCTGGAATATAATATCTGGCTAGGTTGTAAATAGACCTTTAGATCACTATATTGTTGATGTTTTCTCTAATTTATCAACTTCGGATCCCTTGGAGGATTTTTTCATGTACTTGTATAAAGCACAACAGTATCTTGATCAAAAAAAGAATCATCACCCCCTCCATTCCCCCCTCTCTCAATGCCTCAACCCCCCTCACAAATTCCACCCACTTTGCACCCTTCCTTTCCCCTAACCCCCCCAACCCCCTCGCTAAGAAACATAGATCTATGCTCCTTTGAAGTTAGCGTGCTATGAGGGACTTTGGAGCATTACTTAAGATGATATCTTTCATAGCAGTCGACCATTTCAAGCACAATCAACTCACACATATAGACATTCACATTGGGTGTCCAAATTTATAGAGATGGTGACATCACCTGTTTAGTTCCAATGCTCACTTATCCAAATATTGGTGGCTTGGTATTGAACTGTCTTCAGAGCATGTATTATTGGAGTCCTTGAGTATGGCATTTTCCACAAGAAAACATTTCAGGTCTAGTGACAATGCATTGATTTCTCCATCTAAATGTTAATTAAATGATCATGTTGTGAATATATATATATATATATATATATATATATATATATATATATATATATATATATATATATATATATATATATATATATAT
This sequence comes from Ceratopteris richardii, assembly GCA_020310875.1. Taxonomy (NCBI): domain Eukaryota; kingdom Viridiplantae; phylum Streptophyta; class Polypodiopsida; order Polypodiales; family Pteridaceae; genus Ceratopteris; species Ceratopteris richardii. Next base: position 133,054,013 of record CM035434.1, on the reverse strand, counting down.
ATATATATATATATATATATATATATATATATATATAAACCAGCCACCCCACACCCCCCCCCCCCAACCACCACCCCCGCCATCCCCCCGCCCACCCCCACCCTCCCCCCAATGCCCCCTGCCCACCCCCCATCCCCCCTCCCCCCACCCACCCTCCCCCCCGCCAACCCCCCACCCCCTGCCAACCCCCCACCCAACCCCTTACCTGTCCACCCCCCGCCATCCCCCCGCCCACCCCCCGCCCACCCCCCAACTACCCCCCCACCCCCCGCCAACCACCCCACCCCCCCCCCCCCCCCCCCCCCCCCACCCCCCCCCCCCACCACACACATGTTTTCCAGCCCTGACCCACTTGCCCATTGCCCCCCCATGTCCCATAGCCCCAACCTTTTCTAGCCACTCACTATCACACTCATCCCTGTATAGTCCTTCATGTCCTCTGCCTGGTCTCTCCTACCCAACACCCTCCACGGTTCGCCCTACCATTCCACCCTCCCTTTCTATGCCTGCCATGAGTGACTTAGGCTCGGCCTCCTCCCATCAAGCTTCATTAACAACTATAGATTTCCTGATTCCATCTACATCCCTTCACCTATGCGTTCACCTCGCCCTTCTCGAGTCCTCCCTATTTGATCTCTTCAATGAGGATTACCTACTACAGGAGGGTATTCATCGTCTAGCTTCAATCGTGTGGTCGGCACCAGAGGGTCAGGATGTTTATTAGGCCCTCACTTTGTTCCCTCATTTCATTTCACGAACTCTATCCCCCCAGTCCATTGCAGCTGGTATCGGCTCTTCTTTGACCACATATCGGACACCTCCCTTCCTTTATTCCGGTCTCTCTAAAGAAGATACTATTGCCTTTTGCACATGCATGCTTAGCGTACCCACAACATCCCCCAGGATGGTGCAACTCCTGCATGCTTTCATATTCCATTTCCTTTTCCACAGCGCTTCTTCCCACCAGCCCCTTAGTGACATCCGTATAGCCGATCCAGTGTATTGCTTTGTCCATGGGCGACCCTACCCGTATGCATTCCTCATGTATGGTTCATTCTAGCTACGATGCCGATGCTTCCAAGAGACCCCACCGCACGGTTGCAGATCTTTTTCTGTCTACTCCACCCCCATCCTTGCTTGGATCCACCACTTGCCAGGTCAAGTCACACCAGCCCCCTCTACTCCCCCCACGTTGCCTCCCCTCCTCCGCATGGGCACGACCTCACCTCACCTTCGCCCACTAGCCTCCCCCCTCCTACTTCCTCCACCCCGTCCACTTGTCCCCTTCTCCCTAGGACTGCCACCTACTTCCTCGAAACAGCACACGCTAGTCCTCATGTGGACCAGATAGCCCCACCACCCCCCTCAGCACACAACCTTACCACCTTCCCCTCCTATTTCCGTCGACTCCGCATCTGCATCGCACACACATTCCCCACCGCATTAGTCTCCACCTTGTTCTGTCGGCCCTATTTCCTCACCACACATGACCTCGCTTCCTCCGCATGACAATGTCACACCACCATCAGCAGATCCCCCATTTCTCGACTTACTCAAGGATGCGAGCACCGTAGCATTGGATGGAGCAGATGCTACATGCACCTCACTAGATTCGGTTATCGCGACGGCTCCATTGCATCACCAGTATGCCTCTCTGATCGAGTGCATACATGCTTTGGAAAACGCCCAGTGGTAGTCTTCTCAGGCAGCATTGAGGGCACTTTAGCAGGAGATGGACAGGTTCTAGCCTGAGGCCGATTCTGCAAATCGGGCTCTTTTGGAGATATGGAAGCGAGTATCTTTGGGCATTTGCGAGAGCGCTGCTTGTGGATTGGTACGACGAGAGCAGGACCATCTTCGCCGCTATCGGAGCATGGTTGTTTCTTGTACTGAGCAGGCGGCTATCATTCCCCCAACATCGCCTGACCCGACTTGCCATCCTAGTGATGCTACTCTTGCGACGGGTTCTCATTCACCATCACCACACCAACCCAACACCACTCCATAGTTGGCCATTTCTACTATCTCTGCAACTTCTCATCCCCTTTTGACTCCATTTGCCTCATTTTGATCTTCCAGGCTTCCCATTCTTGAGTTCCCTTAGGTAGGCGACTCCTGTTCTTCCCTTACCTTTCCTGCCATTTAGTAGCTCTTTCATATACTTTAGGCGGTTTCCGTGGCACTTTCATGTATTTCACGCCTTTTCAAGGCTCCCATTGTATCTCCTTTTGCTATTGTAGCTCAATGATGAGTAGCACCTCCTTTAATGTCAATCCGGGAAGACGTGAGGATGGTATGAAGACCTCGAGCAAGTGGCGGCACAAGTGCGTGAGTGAGAAGCACACAAGCATGCACACACATACACACACACACGCGCACACAAGGCAAGACAAAGAGTGAGAATCAATGGAGCTTTTAGATTACTTTCAAAATGCTCTTACAAGTTCGTTTCAATTACAATCTAACCTCAAAAATGAGCTCTCTAGCTCTTTTTATAGTTTTTGACTAGCTTTTGGCCCTGTCCAGACCTAGTGTCCGGCCTAGTTAAAAATTAGGTTCCAGGGCCAATTTGAGGGCTCAAACGGAGTCTAAAAAATACGAAAATTGATATGTAGGTACTTCTAAGGCTCCTCAAGCTCAAGGACTCCTTGGCTTGCACAAAATGGAGCTACAAAAATATGAAATGGCATTTACAATGATTGTTAGTGATAAGAATCACTGTTAAAAGATGTAGATTGGAAAAATTGAAGGGCCTATCTGCCAGATTTGCGTCGACTGCTTTGTCTACTTACTCCTTCACCTTGTTCTGACTCTCTCCGTTGGCTTCCTTGTCTCGTCAATCCTTGGGTTCCCTGGCTTCCTTGTCTAGTCAGTCCTTGGGTGCCCATACTGCTCTCAACACCCCCCCCTCTCTCGCGTCTGTCGTCCCTGACAGACCCTTGTTGCTGGGGGTGTTGGATGTAATATTCCACAACCTGAGTGGCAAGCTGATGTTCTTGTAAGCGTAGTCCTCTGGCCAAATCTGTCATCATACGATCCCAATCGATTGGTCCTGGAATGTCCGGATGTGGGAGACGTAACTGATCTGCATGGATCGCTTGTTCTACTGCGAATAGATGTAGCAAATGTGTGGGTCTGGGAATGAAAATTTCGGAATTGTATTCCCAGAAGCCCGTAGAGAACATTTCCTCAAATGTTTGCTTGAAGCATGCGGGCAAGTACTTGATTCGTGCATGCCAAGCAAAGATAACAGTGACCGAGGGGGTTTGGCTCATGTCGTAGACTAAATCCTTGTTGCCTTGAGCGAATCCAGGAGCGGAGATGTATGGAGCTTGGACATTCCGAAAGGTTTTGAAGACAATGGTCATGAGCTCAAATATCTTCATACACATTTTCGCTGCTATATCAGGTACATTATTTAGGCGTGCGGACTAGTGCCGAATGGTTGATATCATGTAGGCTACGGTTGGAGGTCCTCGAGGTGGAGCAAAATACGGGTAGTTAACCCAAGCCGAGCACTCTTTATTGTTGCGTACCTTGATTGCAAATGCTTGCCAGGATCTGCGACGTACCACTGGACAATAGCATGGATTATACTTGATATAGAGTGGCATGGTAGCCCAGGTACTCATCATCTCTGGGTAATCGGTGAGTAAACGTGCACGCCAATTAGGTTGGAAAATCGAGCCAGCACGTGCATCGGTCGGTAAATCCCCTATCTCAAATTGAGTAGCGAATGTGGGCTCCTTCCCTGTATGTCTTTTGACTTCTGCATTATAATCATGTAGTAAGACAAAATAAGGCATGTATTGCGATTCTGATGTTGTGATTAACCGTTGATGGGATAATTGTTGAAAGTAGGAAGACCTAAGGACGGTTTCTTCCATATTCGTGAGAGATTGCATTTGCACGGCCACACGATCATCATGTGTCTTACCCACTTTCTCGACCCTTCTGACCCAATCTGGAACTTGAATTTCTAACGTGTCTTGTCCTTCTTCTGTAGTTCGACCACCAGGCGTCGGCATAGGCTCGTATGGCTCTTCGTAGCTGTCCTCGACGGGAATTTCCACTACTGTTTCAGGTTCTGGTTCTTCAATGGGCGAGGGTGGTCGTTCATATGGTAAGAGGCGTGCTTGGAGTTCTGCCACCTGTTTCCGAAGGGTCTCCAATTCTTCTGTAGATTGTTGCAAGATTACCGGCTCCGGTTGAGCAGTGGGTACACTGGCTATCTGTTTCTTTAGATCGGCACATTCAGTCTCTAGTTTTTCATATGACTCCAAGAAATTTGCATGCTCCTCAAGTAAGATGCGGATGTCTTCTGATGGAACTGCTCTATATCTGGTAGGGCTAATGGTTGCTCCTACGGTTCCTTCCATTGCCGCTTCAAAGTTGTCTTGATTTTGTTGTTGAAGTCGTTTGTTCTCTTCTAGTGCTGCGGCCATATGCTTCCTTAATAGCCCAATGTTGCGTCTAAGTGTGGCGTTAGATATCATTTGCGCTTGAAGCACTGTTTCTAGTTCCTTGACTGCTTGGTCATCTACAGTTGATGTCTTTGCTTCCAATTCGGAGTGAGCCTGCTGTAGTGTGGTATGCTCGTCTAGGAGCGTCAGGTAGTCAGCTTCAAGAGTGGTGACTCTAGCTTGGAGACGTTGAGATTCTGCCTGGAAGGCAGCATTGCGTTCTTCCAATTGATGGTAGTCTTGTTGTAGCTGATGTGCACACTGCAGTAATGTGTTGAATGTGCTATTTACATTATGAGATGCAAGGGAAAAAGTTTGAAATGCAGGGGAGGAGGGATTGGGTAGGGGGGTAGTGAATGCTGTGTGTGCCAATGATGTGAGTGGTGAGGTGGGGGGTAGTGGAGGGGGAGAGGGTGGAATTGTGGGGAGAGGTGCTGTGGTGGGTGAAATGTCCATCGGGTCAGACGGAGTGGTGCGTATAGGGGCTACCATGTAGTTGGGTATGGTAGGTGAGGTGAGTGTGGTGTTCGTGTAAATTGATGTCGTTGCGAACAGCGGGGAAAGGTGCCTTTGAAACATTGGAGAGCGGAAGAACTGCTCCAAAAAGGACGGGTATTGGGGTGATGAGGTCCGGTTGAAAGAGGTGTAGGGGCCAGCTGGGAAGTGAGGGTCATGGAATGGAGGTACTCGTATTGGGGGATAGGTCGGGAAACACAGGGTGCCTTCTGTTGGTGCTGGGTTTCCAACTACACTTGTAATTATGGGGTGGCCAGTCATGGGTTCAGAGTATAGATGGGTCGAAGTGTACAAGGGATTGGTGACGAAGGAGAAGAGGGTGTCTTGTGAGGTGGGCTCTCGAAAGGAGAATGATGTGAATGAGGATGGGTTATAAGTGAAGGTAGAGGTGATGACTGTCGTTTCTGCCACGGTGGGAGGTGGTGGTGGGGGTGGAGAAGGTGGTGATGGAGGACGCTGGGGTGAGATGGGTGATGTCTGAACGAAGGTTTCAGCGGAGAGGTCAGTGGTGGTTGTGGGAGTGGCTGTGGTCTCAATAGGTACTTCTGGTTCTGTGACGGGTATCCTGATAGTCTTACCTGCTCGTGGTAACGTGTCCACTCTGCGTTTGTCATACCTTACGGACTGGCGGACTGCGGTGTGGACAGCCTCTGGAACTCCTAAAGAGTCTGACACTAATTTGAGGGTGTCAATGAAATGTTGGTCCACTCCTTCATCTGATAGCATTTCTTGCATCAAAGCTTGACCTGATACCAGAGAGAGCTGATGCCTTTCTTGTACTGCTTTGATAGTGTCGTATAGCCTTCGTAGTTGAGCTGTATATGCAGGTGCACCTACAAGTTCTGGCACCTCTTGTTGCTCCTCTTGTTGCTCTTGATCATATTCCTCCTCATCATCCTCCTGTTCTTCATCTCCGTCATCTTCTTCCTCCACTTCAACAGGGGTGACAGGTGCTTGGGAGGTTGTGGCCTGCGTTTGTACATTTTCCGTTTGTTGTGCCTCTGCTGTCTCCAGCTCTACATCTTGTAGTAGTTGTTCGAAGTCTTCATTAGTGAGTTCTTCCAAAGCTGCACCACTAGGAAATTCGAGATCCGTTGGGATGGGAGGAAATATCAAAGTGGAACCATCGGTGCGGCGTCTTGGAAGTCGGAGTGTGAATGGTCGGACTCTTCGGGGTGGCGGGGTGACCTCTGGTGTTAGGGTGGCTCCACGTGGCTGAGCACATGGGACTTGGACCGTGCCTCTCATCTTCTTAGAAGGGGGTCCAGTGGATGTCCTGCCTCGAAACTCCTCTACCCGATTCCACATCAGGGCTCGTTGGATTGGGATGTCATAAGCCAAACACCTATAGATGATTCTTGTCAGAGCACAGCAACCATATAAAACCTGTTTCCGCGGCCAGCGTTTGTGAGCTAAGTGTATCTGGTCAATTATCCTGTGGGGTAGGTTGATGGTGAGGTTCTGTGTCTCTGCCAGATACAGGCTAAACCAAATCTTTTTGTGCGGCATGGTGAATCTATCCTGCGCCGGGAAAGCAAAGTGTTGCATGCACATGCGAAGGTGTATTGCAATATTAGGCGTCATGGATACCATGTCTTTGAGTTTGGTGAGACTTCGATTCTTCATGTAGTCCGGTACTAGGGTTTCCTTCTCTGTAGGAATATGCATGCCGCGCATATCCAGAGCTTCTCTCACCAAATTGTTTGATAGCCTAAACCTCTTGAGCTCATTCCCCTTTGTCAGAGATGGAATCACAAATGAGCTTGCACCTTTTGGGTTCGGATTTGGAGTCAAGGTGTTGATGAGATAGTAGCATCGCATGAAGTCAGGTTTTGGGAGTCGGGCACTGAAATAGGCACTCAATCCGGCTTTTTCCCATATCGGACGTAGACTTTCCGCATTTTGTAATTTCTCAAATTCTCTTGTAAAGAAATGGTATCTGCCTTGCTTTCCATGGTAGTCCAACTCTGATTCCCATAGATACGTTCCTTCCCCCAAAGGTCCTGCTACCTCGGTAAACCAGTGTGAAGTCTTTCCCACGGGCATGGTGTGGCCACGCGGAGGGTCCGCAATAGGTATGATTTTGACGGCCTGCAATTCTTCTGGTCTTTCAACTGTCTCAGGCAAAACGGGTAAACTGTCCAAGTCCACCACTTGCGGGTTTGTTTCTGTGTGAGAGCTAGTTCCTGCTGCCTCTGCCATGTTGAAAATGTCGCAGCTGATTCTGTGAGAATATATGAATAAACATTAACATTGCAATGGACACAAAAATGATATGGTGTCCCTTATTACAATATTAACTTAAAGTTCTGGAGTGGTTAGTAGTTAATAAGTGCTCAGTGCTGGTGTGTGTAGTTAGGAGTTAGGTAGACCTAAGAGCTAAGCGAAATGATGTGAAGCGGTTAGTAGGTGGTCATGGATTTACAATAGGGTCAGGGGGTTTGTTCCAAGTCTTGGGCTGCCAAATGCAGTGGATGGGTTTTACTCGTGGTTCCGTAGAGATTCTCGAGAGCTTTATAGGTGTGTCAGCTTTAACCTGAGGCCTTTTAGGGGCCCATTTACAACTGATTCTGTTCGTGTTCATGTGCCTTGGTGTTGAAAATGAGTGGATGTAGGCTGTGCGAGTGAATGGATCATGCTGTGTAGGGTGTGTTCTTGGTATAGCTATCTGAGCCCGCAAACAAGCCTTAGGCACCCAAATTTGTCTTGATGGTGGGTTAGCCTTCATCGACCTTTTGGGCACCCAAATAGATTTCACGTTAGCAGCAGAATTTCCGAAAGACTTCTTATTAGTGACGTGTTGTTGGTTACTAATAAGAGGCTTTGCCCGTGCGGTTGGCGTGGTTGCAACCGGGTGTTCGCCTTTTCGCACCCACACTTGGTTCACTTGTTGAGACATTCTGCTGCGCAGGTTCTTTGGATGTCCGGCATAGGTAGTACTCTGCTCCTTCTGCCTTTGCTCCACCTTTGGTTGTTGCCTCCTTCTGGCCTTTGGAAAAGAAGGGAGTTCCGTTGCATCCCTGACTCCTTTTTTGCAAATATCATTCCTCTGCAACACAGGGTTTTGAACAAGAACAGCATGGTCATCTTCATGTGTACCCCTGGAGGGACCAGGAGTCTGTGCCTTTCCTAGTTCCTTGAGTGCTCCTTTATCCAACTCTATTGTAATTCGACTATGATTGACCCATACTTGAAGAAGTCCACTTCTTAGGTTTAAGTTGACTGCTTGGTCATAGATCCAGTCTTGACCCAAGACAAGAGGTTCAGTGAGATCCTCATCTTGACACACTAGTGCTTTAACTGTCATTGCCTCATCATGAATGTAGAGGGGAAGTTCCACCTCGCCCATGCAAGGGGTTTCCACGCCGCCCAATCCTATGAGATATGCCTCCACAGGATGGACAGTTAACTGTAACTCTTGACAGTAAGACAACTTAACAGCGCTAGTGGCGGCACCTGAGTCAATCAAGGCTCTTACGGTCCTTGCACTCTTTCCTTGTCCTACATCTAAGGTTACGAAAGGACGTCTATCAATTATCCTATGCGAGCTTGTTCCTGCAACTTCACACATGGCCATAGGAAATCCTTGGTCTGCATAGTCATTCGCTCCAGGCTGATCTCTACCTTGCCTTCGTAATTTCATCCTTCTGATGCGTTCTAAAGCTTCAGCTTGAGCTTCTTCTCGAACTCGCTTTTCTTCCTCTTTGCGTTTCTTAGCAGTGTTGAGTCGACTGAGCATTTCCTCCGTGAGGGGTTCCTGATACAACTTGACTCTGCAACCGCTAATATAATTTGGGAGAACATCACCCTCTAATGTGGCCAATTGTACTGCTCCGCTCGTGGAGATCCTATTGATGATCATAGGTCCGTAGCCTCTCTTTTCTAGCTTCCTCGCGTGTTGTTTTAGTGTATAGACTAAGACTAGATCTCCTGCTTTCAAGCCTTTATCCTTTACGTGGGCATCAAAGTATGCCTTCTGTCTCTTCTTGGCTGCATATATCCCTGCAGCGGCTCTCAGTCTTGTTTCCCCTAATCGTTCAAGGTCAAAGATCCTAGAGGAGAGCTCATGACCTGTCCATTCGTGCTCTTGCGCTACTCTCAATGTAGGAATCAAGAAGTCCAAGGGTAGCACCGCATTTTGGCCAAATACCATCTGAAAGGGAGTGGCTTGGAGTACCGTTTTGTAGGCCACTCGGTATGCCCAAACAGCATGGTGTAGCTGTTTGTCCCAATCAGAGCGTTTAGTGTTCACTAATTTCGTCAGTACATTGCATAAAATCTTATTAGTGCTCTCAGCTTGTCCATTAGCTTGAGGGTGATAAGGGGCAGACTTCTTGTGTATTACCAAGAATTCTTGGAGTAGATTTTCAATTACTTCATTCAAGAAATGAGTGCCTCTATCACTTACAAGCTCTATAGGTAGCCCATATCTCGAGAATACATTCTCAAACAAGAATTTGGCAGTTGTTTGAGCATCGTTCTTGGTTGTAGCTTTTACCTCTACCCACTTGGTGAGATAATCTGTTGCCACAATGATGTATTCCGCATGAGAACCCTTAGCTGGGGGATTAATAGGACCTACAAAGTCTATTCCCCACTTAGAGAATGCACGTCCACCCATCATAGGTTTCAGTGGCATCTCATCTTTGCGTATAGGATACTGAGTCCTCTGACAGACATCACACCGTTTCACATAGGTATGTGCATCCATGTGAAGGGTAGGCCACCAGAAGCCCGCAAACAATATTGCCTTGATCACCCGATCTGGTCCAAAGTGTCCTCCTGCTACACCTTGGTGAGCAGTCTCCAAGATCTTGAGATATTCACTCTCATGGACACACAGTCTCAGGTAACCATCCTTACCGCGTTTGTATAGATTATCACCAATGAGTGAGTAATCCAAGGCTTCCTGTTCTAAACCCCTTTTCCTTGCCAGAGTCATGTTTGGAGGGAATGTGTTTGTCCTCAAGAATGATACTAGAGGTTCACTCCAATCTGGCACAATGGATACTTGATAGAGAGTGGCATGTTCCACAGGTGGTTTATTGCAACAGATTGGGCATTCCTTGCACAACTTTTGGACATCCGCTTCCATAGTTGGCCAATGCACTCCGAATCTCTTTAGAGTCTGCAACGTTCGTTGTTTTGAATGGTGTTGCTCTAATGCACCTACATGTGCTAATTGCAACCATTTAGCGTACTCATCCTCTTCTACGCAACAAGCCAAGATCCCTTGATCTGTGTGCTTGTACATGCTTCCTGCCATGATGTGGTACTTTTGGGCTTTTACAACCTCTCTATTCCGTGTGTTTACCACAGGATGGTTAGGCCCGTATGTCAATACTGGTACCAATGGCTTAGCCCACTGTGGTACTACTTCCAAATTAAACAAGTAAGCATCAGGAAGGTCATCTGATACTCCTTGTGGGGCTTCTCCCGATGTGAGCCTAGAGAGATGATCGGCTCTCAAATGAGTCCTACCTTTCCTTACCACAACCTCAAAATCGTATTCCATTAGCAAGAGAAACCATCTTACTAATCTTCCTGTATTGCATGGCTTGTTTACGAGATACAACAATGCCTGATGATCAGTAAAAAATTTAAACTTATTTGCAAGCAAATAGTGTCTAAATTTCTTAACTGCGTATACCATGCCTAAGCCTTCTCTCTCTGTAGTGGTGTAATTCCGTTCAGCCGCATTCAATTGTCTACTGGCATAGGCAATTGGAAGATCCATATTACCTTCACCGGTAGGTTGTGCAAGCACACATCCAATAGCATAATTGGATGCATCCACATGAACATGGAATGGCTTATTCCAATCTGGTGTGGTCAAGATTGGTGCTGAACACAATCTTCGTTTAAGCTCCTGGAAGGAATTCTCACATTCATCCGTCCACTCAAAGTTTGTCAGAAGTCCGTACATGGGCTTTGCAATGACAGCATACATGTGTATAAATCGTCGATAATAGCCACAATGCCCCATGAAAGCTTGTACTTCCTTGACATTCTTTGGCCTAGGTAGCTCTGCTATGGCTCTCACTTTCTCCTCGTCAGTAGATATGCCATTCTTTGACACTATGTGTCCTAGAATCTTACCTTGCCTTACCATAAAGACGCACTTTTCTGGGTTCAGGCAGACTTGGTACTCTCTACATTTGTCAAAGATTTGTTTGAGTTCAGGAATATGGGTTTGTCTAACGTTGGAATGAGCACAAAGATCATCAACATAGACTTCTAAACTCTTCCTCAGGAACTCCTTAAACACATGGCACATCAGCCTCTGGAAGGTAGCTGGTGCATTGGTAAGCCCAAATGGCATTACTCTAAAAGCAAAGATGCCCCATTCTGTGGCAAAGGCTGTCTTATGCTGATCCCCTGGAGCTATGGCTACTTGATTGTAACCCGAAAATCCATCGAGGAAGCTGTACACTTCCTTGCCTGCCACTCTTTCTAAGAGATGTTCTATTATGGGAAGCGGATAGTTATCTCGAATTGTGGCTGCATTCACCTTTTTCAAGTTAATGCACACACGCAGTTTGCCATTCTTCTTGGGCACCACCACGATGGGGGATACCCATTCGGTGTGCTCAATTTTGTAGATAAATCCAGCTTCGACCAATCTATCTATCTCTTCCTTGATCTTAGCAGCGTAATTATCATTATATGTATAAGGCTTTTGCTTAGAGGGTTTGGCATCTGAGGTCATGGGGATAGTGTGTGAGCATATGTCAGGGTCAACCCCTTTCAAATCCTTGTAACTCCAAGCGAATACATCTCTGTATTCTCTTAGCAAGGCAATCAATTCATGCTCTTCTTCTTCTGTCGGGTCATGGCCTATATACGTGCATCTCTCCTCTCCTTCTTCTATGGCCACTACTATTTTCTTGGTGGTTTCTTTGTTATCATAGGCCTCTCCTAATTGTGCCTCTCGTTTAGGCATTCTTATCATGACTCTCCTATCATCTATCTCATACTTCTTAAAATTTTCTGGGACCTCAAACAAAGATTCTTCCTCTTCTGGTAAGGCTTCTCTCTTCTTTCGTTTCTTTCCTTCTTCCTTCGGGGTCATGTGTGTTGCTAGCCTTACATCATTTATAATCTCTCCGTGCCTCTGGGGTTGAAATTCTACTTCATGGAAGTATTCTTCATCTGATGCAAATGGTGGGTCCATAATGATTGACTCTAGATCGGAGTCACTTGCATCCTCAAATGCATCAGGGCTAGGTTCGCATTCTTCTAGAACTGCCTCTCCCATGATTGGCTCTATGGAGAAGACTGAAATATCATAGCCATCCTCATCACAGTGAGGTGTCCATTGTTCTTCGTTGATGGCTACGTCCATTGTTGCTAAGATTTCTGCCCAACCGTGAGGTTCAAATTCTTCGTCTGGAAAAACTACAAGTGCATAGGCTGGGTCTTGGATTGATCTATGGGTTTCTTTCGCACCTACCTCTCTGGCTTTCTCTCTCTTCTCTTCTTCTACTGCTACCTTGCACATCCATAAGTGGGTGTCTTCATGCATCCATGAGGATCCAGACCCTATGGAATGCACCGATTCTGTGTCATCTTTGGCTCTATGGATGGGATTCCATTGGATAGGAGGGACATCTCTGTGAGAGTAATCTTTGAGATTGACTTTGGTCGTAACACCTAAGTGCTGCAAGTACAAGGAGTTGGTTCCCCAATCCTGTACCACTTGCAACTGTCGCATAAATGGTCTTCCTAAAATCATCTCATAAGCATGATTTTTGCTGAAGTCACATATAGCAAAGCTATGCTCAAACTCGACACCACAAGTGGTGAGAGTTATTCCTTCGAGCAATCCTAGGGGTCTCTCAATATGACCATCGGCCATCTGCAATTTCATTCTCGTTGGCCTGAGTGCTGGCTTGCCCCAACGTTTCCAAAGGGACGTGGTGGCAATTGCAACTCCTGCACCTGAGTCCAAAATTGCCTTAGTGGTGTAGTCCTGGTAGGTAATGGGAAGATAGGTGTTCCCTTCTTCACCTTCACACATATCTCCTATCTTATCCAAGGGAATTTCTGGCACTGTCCTATGGGATCCTACCCGGGAACGTGGTTTTGCAACTTCAGTGACTCGACTGGCTGCATATTTCCGCGCGTTTGGTCTATCCTCAGGCAGATCTTCCAAAGTGAGATCGCGTCGCACTTGGGTGTTTGTTACTACCTCCGTGTTTCTTGGTAGAACCGAGTCGTCGTTCCTTACCATGACTGTCGGTGCTCTCATACATGTGGACTTTGCTTCCCATGGGCCTGTGAAGTGAGGTAGCTCTTGTATGGAGTTAGACTCGAAGTCCAATCTCTCGTGAGACTGAGCACTCTCATGTTCCCCGTAAATAGATGGGATGTCTTGTGGGAATTGATCGTGTGCATCATCCACAAGTTCAAAAGGAGGAGCGACTTCACTTTCGTTATCCCATTTATCTTCTTGAATCTCTCGTAGGAAGTCTGGTGCAAACCGATTCATAGAAGAAGAAGTGTCTGGCTCCGTAGAATTAGGCACGTAAGCAACCTGGGAAGGAGGGCTTATTCTATCGTTGGCTCTCTCCTTGTTCCCATAGAGGGCTGGAGCACAAGCTTCTTGGGGAGGATTACTTATTCTATTACTTTTCCGAACAGGCTCATACGCTCTCTGAGAAGGAATGTGGGTCACCTGTGGAGGTACATAAGCTTTCGGGGGAGGCTCATGTGACTTTTGGGGGGGAAGATAAGCTTCTTGAGGAGGCACATGGGCTTCTTGAAGAGGCTGGCTTATCCGTTCTCTTGCCCTCTCCTTTCGTTGAGGGGCAGGTTCCTTCTCTGATTGTGCAATTAACTTTTCTATTCTTTCCAGCAGTCCATCAAAGTGTAACTGCGTCTTAGCTGAACTAGAAATGTTAAATAGGCGGCTGGCCTCAAACATGGTCTGAGCCAATTCTACCATTTTGGCACAAATCTTAGTTCGTTCAAGCTCTAGCTCGGCTCTAGGGTAGCATTTTTCATGATCGGTTATGGTTGGCCCTTCTTGGATTCTGGCCTGATATGCTTTAAGCATCATGTTTAGGTCTTCGGGAGTGGGATCAGCTAGGACTGATCCTACTCTAGGGGGTGGTGGGATTTGATGAGGCGGTGGGGAAAGTGGTGGGTTGGATGGAGGTGGGAGTGGTGGAGGCGGGGTAATGTGAGAGGGAGTTGGAGCTGTGAGTTCGGTTATCCTAGCTTTGGTTTCTCTTATGCTTTCCTCAAGCTCACTCATTTTTTTAGCCCATTGTCTTTTCATTCTTTCTCGACTATCTTTCCACGCTCTAGTCCTTTTCTTTGTCACGCTCTCGGTTTCACTAGCCTCTGGGCCCTTTTCCTGGCTTGCCTCTTGGTTTTGCTGCAATGCCTGAGCTCTAGTAACCACCTGCACTGGTGCAGTGGAAGTGACACTTCCTGAGGCATCCACAACCAACCCAATCACATTGATAGGAGTGATTTTTGGCATGTTATTGGGGTTCTTTGGGCAATCTCGTAAGAGATGCTCTTTTCCACAATCTTGGCAAAAGCCTTGGATCGTCACGGACTGATTTTGTGTAGGTGCAGGTAAGGGACAATCACGAATGAAGTGATCCCCCTGACATCGGTAGCATGGTCCTCTAGGAAAGGGTGGTCGTACCTGCCTAGGTTGAGGCCTAGGGTTGGGGTTTGCATACATGACGTTCGTGTAATCCGATTCCCAACTAGGTTCACTTGGTTCTTCACTATAGTATGACTCACCATGTTCCGGAGACTGCATGTAGTAAGCTTGGGGACTATCGACATGTGTAGAATCAAAGCTATGGTCACTCGGGTCACTTTCTGAGATCAATGGGGTTACTGGTACTATGGCTCTATTCAGGTTTTCTTCTGCAACAGCATACTTTACTGGAATCACGTTAGCGGGGTTTGGAGGCTGTTGAGCTAGTACCGGTTGAGGTCTCTGTTGGGCCTGATATGGTTGCTGATAGGTTTGTTGGGGTCTAGCATATTGTGGTGGTGGAGGGTACTGGTTCTGGTATCTGCCTTGTTGGTAGGGCTGAGGGTATGGTTGCCTAACTGCCTGTTTGTTGTATGGGCAATCTTGTGCGGTGTGGTTTGTGTACTTCCGTTCTATGGTGCAGTACTGGCTACTAGGGTTAACTTGGGGTTGAGCCATAATGGGACACACATTTGCCATGTGGTCGCCACCGCATGTATAGCACCTCTTCACAGGGGCAAACCTTGGGATTTGTTTGCCAGTGACACCTAATCTCTGAGCTACCTTTTCGACAAGTTCCTCAATTGATGTGGATTGCGTGGAAGAGTGACTAGATGCACTATCTGAATCTTTGTAGATTTTGGAGAGCTCTAGTTCTTCCCCTAGGTTATCTTCAATGTCCATGCACATGCGTACACATTCTTCTATGGTCCTAGGGTCCTTCAGATACACATAGGATCTCAACTTCGTACTCAGCAATCCATCAAGGAATAAGGCTACTTGTTTAGCAGATGTGGGTAGTTCCGAAATAGGGCACCTTTCAAGATATTGTCTAAATCTTCTTCCGGCCAATCTGACAGTCTCTTGGGGGGTCTGTTTGAAGCTGTGAATCAATGAGGAGGTATTGTGCCTTATGCCGCTCTTAGAGAACTCTACAATGAATGCCTCTAGGAGTTGGTCTATGCTCCTGAACTGACGCTCATCTAATGGCTGAAACCATGTAAGAGCTGTGTTCCTAAGGGTTAGACCGAAGGCATTGTACTGCGTGAACAGATCTTCCACTTGTTCAGCTCTCAAGACTTGCTTGAACTCCGCCACATGATCATAGGGATCTCCTGTGCCGTCAAAGTAATTCTTCATGGACTTAACTAGCTGGGTGGGTCTCAAAGTTCTTGTGTGCTCTCTAGGCCTTGGCAGAGGGAATCCATCTACATTTCTTTGGTTCCTGTGGGCTCTATGCATCTCAGGTTCTACCCTATTCGTCTCTGTTCTCGTTCTTTCTCTGCCCACTGGGTTGGCAGAACTTACTTCTGGTCTATCTCTACTTCTGTCTCTTTGCGTACCATGAGCTTGGGAAGTTCCAGCCCCAGGGTGACCATAGGATACATTTGATCTTGGTTGGGGGAAAATGAATTCACCCTTCCAAGTGTAGGCATGCCTATCATTTTCTGTCACCACAAAGATCCGTTCCGAAGCATGATCTAAGTAGGTCACTCTGCCTGGGCTATCCGGATCCTTAAACTCATAGATCATGATATTTCCTATGTCTGTTGGCTGATTAGACTTGTACCTCCAAAAGGCTTCATCAGTTTCTCGATTGAGGAGCAACTCTATGCTCTTGTTGTCTTGGGGGACCCATTCAGGCGTGATAATCCTAGTGAGAACTGATTTACCTCGAGGGGTTCTAGGTTCCGCATCCATGTTCCCTTGTTCTAGGTCACCTAAGTCCGCTTCTGAGATTACATTTCCGAAGTCATCTGTCCTATCAGGGTGACTAGTGACAACATATATAGTTCCTTCTTTGTCCAGGTATGCACCATTTTCAAACTTGACAGCTGGGTGTTCTAGTCCAATGGATTGGTCAGGGTTTTTAATCTGGACCACAGATCTTCCTAGGCCGTCCTCATAGATGCTAGCACCTAATCGGTTGGTCCTAAGGTATTCCAACTGTGTTTTGTAAGGGCCTTCTACCCTGTACAAGTAAGGCACACCTGAACTTCCCGTAGGTCTGTCCATGCCTTGAGACATCTCTGACTCACTGGTATCAGAGCTAGGGTAATGAGAGTGGCGACTCAACTGCTGGGCCCAAGACCTTGCAGTGTGGTTAACACTAGCCTCTGAAGACCTAAGGCTTTGTCTCTCTCTTGCTAGGTGTCTTCCTGATCTAAGGTTCATATGCCTAACTGATTAACCCAATTTTTTTTGCCCAGAGTACAACCTCGTTGCCGATCAATTGGTATCAGCCACTTGATTCTTTTTAGTTATTTTATCACGTTTGAGTTCTTGTCTGATATCACGTCGTCGGAATACTTGAGTGTTCTTCGTACTTTTAGGTTGATCGTTCCACGTTAGGTTCTTTCCTTTATGTTACCGACCGTACAGAGATTAGATTTTTATCTTGCACTTGAGTTTTTAGGTAGTCTTCAACTTGATGACTGCCTATCGTCGCTCTGACTTACTCCTACCTCTCGTCGTTCTTAGCCTAAGCTATGAATTGACAGAGGGGGTTAAAAGTGTCCAACCTTTTGTTTCTTGCTCGGTTGCCCTTGAGTGCCCAGGAAATGTTTTCCCAAGCTCGCACTTACACTTGCTTAGAACGCCTCTCGATGCTCTGTAAGAGTTTCAAAGTTAGCTTTGAAATTTACATTCCAAAGACAGAACCAATTATTTTCATTCATGTAGCACAAACACAAACTTTCATAGTGATTTTCAAGAAAACAAACCCAAGGACCCCTGACTTTGATCCCCCTGGGTATGGTCAACTTCAAAATACCCTATCTAAAAATCAATGCATTATCTTTATAAAAAACAGTTGAGGGCGTGTAGTATATGCTACGAGCTTTCCAACAAGCCCTAGAGCTCAAAAAATGGATCTCGTATGGAAAAGTTGTGACCGTTCAGGGTTCTAGGGTTACGACAGGGTTCCAACAGGATCACTGTGCAACAGGTTTTCCCCAAGTTGTTTTCCTAAGGCTTCCCCATGTGCTCAAGAGCATAATATTTATGCCCCAAAATTAGCCCAACTTTTCACTTAACAACCCCAAAAAATTTGGCTAAAATTGGCTGTCAATCGCGATGGATAGGGCTGTCAATCGCGATGGACACTCAGTCAATCGCGATGGACAGAGAGTTTAGTCGGTCGCGATGGACTGCCAATTCAATCAATCGCGATGGACAGGCAGTCGGTCGCGATGGACAGAGACTTCAGTCAATCGCGATGGACAGGGGGTTGAGTCAATCGCGATGGACAGGCAGTCGGTCGCGATGGACAGAGACTTCAATCAATCGCGATGGACAGGGGGTTGAGTCAATCGCGATGGACAGGCAGTCGGTCGCGATGGACTGGCAGTCAATCGCGATGGACAGGCAGTCGGTCGCGATGGACAGAGACTTCAGTCAATCGCGATGGACAGGGGGTTGAGTCAATCGCGATGGACAGGCAGTCGGTCGCGATGGACTGGCAGTCAATCGCGATGGACAGAGCTGTCAATCGCGATGGACAGGGCTGTCAATCGCGATGGACTGAAATTTTGCAAGATTTTCAAAAATCTTAGTGGGAATGTGGTGTGCAGGGTCTCTAGTCCACTGTGGTGCACTCAGATTTACCAACAAGTGAAAATTTCTGTCAATCGCGATGGACAGAAGGCGGTGACTGCGAGACAGTTTCGTCGAGTTCCGTACCTGCGCGGAAAGCTGGAGATGGTGATGTGACCTGTACCTGCAAGACAGATCAGAAAACATGCAAAAAACAGCACATGCAAATTCGCTCTCTCGCTCTCTCTCACAAGTGAAATGAGGGAAATGAGGTGGAGGTGGGGATATAGTCAAAAAACTGAAATTTTCGCGATGATGGATATGGAGGTGGTAAGTGGTGATGATGATGATGGAAATGAAGATGGTAAAGAAAGTAAAAGAAAATCGATGAGAGTGAAGAAAATACCTACAACTCCAACGCGTCAACTCTACGTCTTACCATCACACGCTCGTCCTCAAATCTCGATCCCCGGCAACGGCGCCAAAATTTGGTGTAGCTCAATTATGAGTAGCACCTCCTTTAATGTCAATCCGGGAAGACGTGAGGATGGTATGAAGACCTCGAGCAAGTGGCGGCACAAGTGCGTGAGTGAGAAGCACACAAGCATGCACACACATACACACACACACGCGCACACAAGGCAAGACAAAGAGTGAGAATCAATGGAGCTTTTAGATTACTTTCAAAATGCTCTTACAAGTTCGTTTCAATTACAATCTAACCTCAAAAATGAGCTCTCTAGCTCTTTTTATAGTTTTTGACTAGCTTTTGGCCCTGTCCAGACCTAGTGTCCGGCCTAGTTAAAAATTAGGTTCCAGGGCCAATTTGAGGGCTCAAACGGAGTCTAAAAAATACGAAAATTGATATGTAGGTACTTCTAAGGCTCCTCAAGCTCAAGGACTCCTTGGCTTGCACAAAATGGAGCTACAAAAATATGAAATGGCATTTACAATGATTGTTAGTGATAAGAATCACTGTTAAAAGATGTAGATTGGAAAAATTGAAGGGCCTATCTGCCAGATTTGCGTCGACTGCTTTGTCTACTTACTCCTTCACCTTGTTCTGACTCTCTCCGTTGGCTTCCTTGTCTCGTCAATCCTTGGGTTCCCTGGCTTCCTTGTCTAGTCAGTCCTTGGGTGCCCATACTGCTCTCAACAGCTATATATATGGGATTTTGGTTATCGATTCTTTATGGCATCTCTTGTCTGGTTAGTTACCTGGTGTTTTTGTGCATGTGACCCAGCCTACCCTTACCCCTACCCTTGTCCCCCCACCATCCCCCCGCCCACCCTCCACCCACCCCCCACCACCCCCCCAACCCATTAACCCTACCCTTTACCCCAACCCTTGTCCCCAACCAATCCAATTCATACCTTCTTCACTTACCTCCCCATTTCACTGTCACATAAACTTACACTACAATCTCCCCATCCAGTTTCCCCTAATCTACCTTCAAAAGTCACCTCAAACCCCTACTACGTACATTCCTCCCACTTGCTTTTCACTGCATAATCTCCACCTTTTGGTTATTCACGGGTGGGTGTTCTTTACTTATCTTGGCGGACTTGCTAGCTACTCTTGTGTCCTTTTGAAGATGTTGCAGCACAGAAATCATGATGTCATCTCTACTCAAAGTTTTGGTTGGTAGCTCTCCAGGACGGAGAGCCCATTAGGTGGTGGGCAATTGTTGAGCCCATAAAAGTCATATTGGTCAAAGTCAGCCATAATCAAAGTCAAAGGGTCAAAAAGGTCAAAGTCAACATGCTCAAGGTCAAAGTCAACGTGGGCAAAGTCAAAGCATTCAAAGTTCAGGTGTCAAGGTGCATAGGTAGTGTACAATTAATTGTTCACAAAGAGTATAATTGCAAAAAGTTGGTTGCAGGTTGCACAGTGTATTTCTGTAATTTCTCTAAGGTTGAAAGTGGTTTTAAAGTGTTTGGAAGGTTCACGTGAACCCTCTCTTAGGTGCACATTTGAAGAGTTAAAAGGCAAAATGTGAAGGTATGTGAAGCAGTAGCGTATGTAGAAGTGAAAGTATGGACCCCCAATTAAAATTTTCTTTTTAATCTAAAGTCACTATAGGACAAAACAGGGATTCGTTGGCTGCCCACTTTTGGAAACAGTCTTGGGACATCAAAGTGAGCACCAAAATACTCTAGCAATTAGGAGCGTACATGAACCGACACTCAAATCAAGGCAAGGCATTATTCTTCAAGACTAAGCAAGGTGCGCATTATCTAGACTAAGAGAGTGCAAGAGACATAGAGAGAGTGTGTGATGCAGGTCGGCGGCAGATTCTAACTACTTTGTAATCTTGTTTCATGGGCATTATTTAGTCTTTGGCATACTGTACAGAGCATTTGGCTTATGTACAAGCTTATATGCTTATCTTCCTAATTGATCAGAAGCTTTCGTTGTCATTAATTCTCTTGTTCTCACTCTCCATTCTCCTACAAATGTTAAAATCCCTTTCTGCACAAGAATCCCCCAACAAGACGCATTTGATGTTGTTCTTTATTAGCAACCTATTGGATGCTTGATTTACTTATGTGTAACTTGATGTGATAATCTGTTTTTTGTCTCTAAGATGATCAGATTTATGCATTTCCTAGGTGTCAAGCATTGGAAGGCAGTTAAGAACATCTTTCCTTACTTGATTTGTACCTCATTAATTGGATTTTTTTATCCCAAGGGGATCACTACTAGCAGATTTACATGCTTTTTTTGTTTTGACTAGGCTAGTTGCTATGACACCCATGTGTCCACTAGTGGTTTTTGTTTCATGCTTGGTTGATCATGCATATATTGGTTGAGAAAGAAGCAATCGACTCTGTTCATGTCTAGTTGTGAGGTTCAATATAGTGAAGCTTTCCCAATGATTGTTTAGTGTGTGTGGCTTTGATGCCTTTTGGCTAATATGAGTATTGGTTAGTCTTACTACCACCACCGTCTTCACTGACAGCCAGAGCACATTGATAGTTGCAAGGAACCCTATGTTCCATGCTGGCACAAAGCACATTGAGGTGCATTATCTTTATGTTAGGGAGAGGTTCTCTAATAGAGAGATTAGTTTAACATAAGAGCCCACACAAGATAACATTGTAGATCTTTTCACAATGGCTCTGCCTCAAGAGAAGTTTGAAGCTTTCCACAAAGCTTTGGGTTTACTTCCTTTTGTGGATTGATCTCTTTCCACATAGCTTGAAACCTCCTTATACATGAGTGTCATCTCCTTGTTCATGGCATCACTCCCGGACAGATTTGTTGATATATTTGGTAGTGATGTATGTGAACACACTTAGGACTGGCATGGAACTTTTTTTCCCTCTTTAAGAGGTCTTTTCCCTCAACTTGTATATACGCCTATGACCCTAAAGAGTCATTTATCTTTTTACATTCACTTGGTCATACTATCAATATTGTGTATTGTGGTCCAAGCTTCTTCTTCTTCCTTGTGCTGCTAATGTGCTTCCGGAGACATCAAACTATAACAAAACTTTCTTGGAATCTACTATAGGTTTAGTAGAGCTCAATAATGTTTGTGTTCAACTTTTTAAGATACAATCATTTTTCTACATCAGGTTATTTAGTCACAGGCGATGGCTAAAGCAATGCTCTATTTTGTATGTTGGCTATTGAGGAGAATGATGGTACTTATTAACCATTGTGTGCATGTATGATTCATCATGTGTTGGTAGCAAGAGGGTTGTGGAATATGGTGTAGGGTGTTAAAGAATCTCCTACTACACTTGCAAATACACTTATTAAAGGTGATGGGAGGTTAGAATGGTTGTTACAAAGGCTTCTACACTTGAAATAGCGACTTCTAATGTTGTTCACAATGAAGAATGGGCATTTACAACTACTTGTAGCTATGATTCATCTTCTCATGAAGCAAGGTATATATACAATAGACTTAGATGTTTGGTACTTTGATAGTGGGGCACCCAAACATATTACCTCACAATGTAGTTTCTTCAGATCATGTGACCTTGCTCCTAAAGGAAATACTATCACATGTACTTATAAGTCTTCTTATCCTGTAATGGGATTTGGAAAGATCATTATGATACTATTGATGGTACTTCTTTCACATTGAGAGATTCTTTATATGTGCCATGGATCAACAAAAATATGTTGACAGTTTCTACATTAGCCAAGATTGGCTTGATTGTCAAATTTATTGGCGATAGATGTACAATTCATGATCTCTCAAATGGTGATGTTATTATTGCTTATGGAATTTTTCTTCATGGGTTTTATAAGATCACAGACTATGAAAAATCATTGAATGATTGAGCATGTGCAGTCCACAATTATGAGGCTATCTTAGATGCAAAGCTTTGGCATGCATGCATAGTCATCTGAATTTTCCTAGTTTGCTTCACATGAAAAAATTTGAAATGGTGCCTTCTCTACCCAGACTTGAGGCTATATAGACATCTTCATTTGGGAATAACCTATACTTCATGACTTTATCGATGATTTGGGTTTGCTATAAAACAGTTCTAAACTTTTCGTACTCTCCATATTTTCACACAAAAATTCTTCATACCTCTTAGCCACACAATCTCTTGTATTTCATACCTATTTTTGCCTAGATACAGATATTGTAAGCTTGTATCATATTCACACATTGTAATTTGACATTGGAATATAGATGGTGTAGAAGAGCATCATCGCTAAACGTTCAACTTGAAATCTTGCCTATTCTCTCTCTCTCTCACTCATCTTCTTTTTTAGTATTAAGGTGTGTATATTAAGGTTCATATGTTGGAAGATCCTGTAAACCTCTGATTATTGTGGCCCACCCCACTTCCAACATGTGGTATCAGATCTTAGAATACCAGCAATCACCTATGTGCTGAGAGTGTGTGCAGAGGATTCCATTCCCTTCCCCAATTTCCATAAGATCAAGATAAGGGTACATGAAGGTTTGTTGTAGTTTCCAAAAAAAATTATTTGATTTGAATAGATATTGTTTCTTAGTCTCCATATCCCTAGGGGGGGAGGTACAATGCTATAGTTAACTACTCTCATGTATTGTGCTAGAAAGGAAGGAAATACTCATTCATTTCCTATTCGTAGGAGTAGTAGTAGTAGTTTAACTTTATGATAAATTTGAGTCTATGAGTGAACTTTGTGCCATTCTTGACAAAGAATGAAGTCACGCATGCCTTCCTCTAGATGAAACCCAACTCCTCTTCACGACCTCATTGTTGAGAAAAGGCTGATTTATTTGTCAATTTTGCCATCATTGCAAGAATTCCATGTCATGAACTTCATGCCAACTCATTGAAACGTATACTTGATGCATAAAATGGGTGAAATCAGATCGTGAGACCCAGGTTCTTGTTCATCGTGTTATTGGTTTGATGAAAATCACAAATCAAGAGCGCTTAAAATAATGCCCTAGATGGCTACAAAACAAGATGACAACTCAGATTGCCATCACATGGGGATATAGCTCAAATGGTAGAGAGATCACTTTGCATGAGACTCTGACCACAGAGGTGTTGACAACACCCTAGATGAAGGAGTGACCTCCTCTGATAGGAATTGTTGGAGTTAGATGTCTGTGGAAGCATGCAAGCAACACAAGGAAGAAGAAGAAGTCTGGAGCATAACACACAATACTGAATGTATTACCACTGTAATGTACAAATATAAGTAACTCGTTAGGGCTATAGGCATATATACAAGGTGGGGAAAAAACCTCCTAAAGAGGGAAAAAAGTGCCCCGACGGTCCTAGAGTGTTCACACACATCAATACCTAAATATATCAACATTTCTACCTAGGTACAGGTATTGTCAGTTTGTATCGTATTCACACATTCTAATTTGATATTGGAATATAGATAGTGTAGGTGAGCATCATTGCTTATCGTTACACTTGAAATCTTGCCTATTCTCTTTCTATCTATCTTGTTTTTTGAGTATTAAGGTGTGTATATTAAGGTTCATCTATTGGAAGATCTTGTAAACATGTGATTATTGTGGCCCACCACACTTCCAACCTATGGTATAACATCTTAGAATACCAACAATCACCTATGTGCAGAGAGTGTTTGCTTCACATGTAAAAATCTGAAAAGGTGTCTTCTATACCCAAACTTGAGGCACCTTGTATACATGTATGTGAATGTTGTATTTTGGGCGAAATCCAACATTCCTCCTTCCCAAAACATGATTTAGTTCAAGTTGCTCATAAATTGCAAATTGTCCATAATGATATCTATGATCCTATACAGACATCTTCATTTGGGAACTACCTACATTGTTTCATACAACTTAAAAACATGGATATTTTGAAATATCTCTCATGGAAATGGCGAGATGTATGGTCAAAGTTAGGATTTAACATCTACTTTCTAGCTTGAGGTTCTTATGTGTTCAATGTATGTACTTAACAAGTGTCCCACCAAAGCACTACAATTTATCACTCCATATGAGGCTTGACATGGTCACAAACAATCTGTTGCTCATCTGTGTGTCTTTGGTTGTCTCGTAATAGAAGAACAAATTGAAAAAAGAAGGCTCTTTTTTTTTTGAAAGCTAAATCTCTAAATTCTCATCTCTCCTTTTCTATTTTATAAGCATAGATGAAGGGAATGATAGGAGAGTCATCCCTCTTGAAGTCTAGATATTTCCCATAATCCCTAAAGAAGGAAAATGAATCATTTAAAACTTGGAAGTTATATGTCATGATTCTACTCAATCAGCTTAGAAGCCATCTATAGACGGCCATGAGTAATAATGAGAACATAGCATAAAACATATCATTACAAAAGCCTCTAACCAAGGATTCTATTAGGGGTTTCAAGGTTTCAAATTTGGATGCTCCTAGCTCAAGATACGGCCAATTTAGTGAGCATGTTGGAGTTTGAAGTCTGCGAAGCACACAAATAACACAAGGAAGAAGAAGAAGCTTGGCACACAACACATAATACTAAATGTATTACCACTAGAATGTACAAAGATAATTGAACCATTAGGTTTATAGGCCTATATACAAGCCGGGGGAAAAAACCCCCCTAAGGAGGGAAAAAAGTGTCCTGGTGATCCTAGTGTGTTCACACACATCACTACCTAAATATATTAACAAACCCCCCCTGGGAGTGATGCAGTGAGCAAAGAGCTGGCACTCATGTATAAGGATGTGCCAAGCTATGTGGAATCAATTCACAAAGGGAACTAAGCCCAAAGCTTTGTGGAAAGCTTGAAACTTCTCCCAAGACAGAGCCTTTGTGAAAAGGTCTATAATGTTCACCTACGTGGGCACATATGCCAAACTAATCTCTCCAACAAAGAACCTCTCTCTGACATAATGATAGTGCACCTCATATACATGAGCTACCAAGCATGATGTTGATGTATGAAACACCACAAGAAATGAATTAATGTGACACTAGAACACCTCTATGGTCACCATTAACTCATTGCCACTCCAAACTTTGAGAAATGATAGCCTAAAGTGAGAACTTTGCTTCTACAGAAATTCCTAGTCACCGAAATGACATACCTTCAGTATTTTGCTAATTTCTCCTAGCTCAAGTATTATTTCTCCATGAAACTTTATAGGCTGAAACTAGAAGAGTAGACCTTTCCAACAAGCTATCATATGCATCAAACGGATCTATAGAACTCAAGTTATGGCTCTCACAAGATGACCCTGTATGACCTTCCAAAACTGGAAATCTTTCCTGTTATAGTAAGAGCGCCTGTTTAAAATTAGAATTCGATGCCTACCATCGACTTGCAACGAGAATTCGATGCCGGGAATCGACTTGGGATGTTTTTGGCCACTTTTCAGCAGGGATTCAATGCCGGGCATCGACTTCCCGCATAAACCTTGATCTTTTGGATACCAAAACTATAGATGATTTCATGCACACTTAGTATATGACTTATCAACTGGAATTCGATGCCAGGCATCGAGTTGCTCCAACAACATCATGTTTTCAAACACTTCAGCACTGAATGAAAAAGATAAATGAAAATATGACTTATCAGCAGAGATTCGATGCCAGGCATCGAGTTGCTTGAAAAACTTGATCTTTGTAACTCATCACACAGTAGGTAATCATGGAGATGATGGAGAGAGGCTCATACACAGAACTTTACTCAGTTCTTCTCATAACTATAAAAAACTCAGAAGTTTTACATATGCTTTCTCACTCAGAGAAGCCCGACTATACTCAGTCGTATAAAATGAACTCCTTCTTCTACTTGTTCTCTCTCGCTCTCTCTCTGCGTCAGTTGATACAAACTAACTTATATAGATTTTCGTATTCTCATGATTTTAAAAAACTTCTAGAACTAAAGTGAACTATCTTTACAAATATGATACATTTGTGAATTTGTCCCTTCACATAGGCATGGGGTTTTCTTCCTAAGATTTGACCTTCAAATATATGTCCAATTAGTGATTGTTTCTCCAACAGCTCCCCCTCAATCACTAATTGACATTCCCTGTTTCTTCATATCTTCTTCTTTTCTTTTACTCCTGCCATGCTTTTGAATCTGCTAGTCTTCACACCATCCAAGCTCTTTGTCATTATGTCTGCTATCTGATCTTTAGTAGAAATGTACTCCACTTCAATCTCCTTCTCCATTACCTTTTCTCTGAGAAAATGATATTGTATCTCTATGTGCTTTGTCCTTGCATGAAATACTGGATTTGCTGCAAGATAAAGTGAACTCATATTATCTCCATGTATTGTAGGTGTACCTTGATCAATGCCTAAGCTCTTGAACAATGTCTGCATCCATATGACTTCCTTAGCTGCTTCCACAAGTCCTTTGTACTCTGCTTCAGTTGATGATAATGCTACTGTATGTTGTTTCTTTGAACACCAACTTACAAGCTTATCACCAATGTATATCATGTAACCATGAGTTGATCTTCTGTCATCCTGGTTACCTGCCCAATCTGAATCACTATAGGCTCTCAACTTCAAATCTGATGTAAAAGGATAATATAATCCTTCTTTTATAGTTCCTTTGATATATCTGAGAACTCTTTGACCTGCAATCCAATGTGGGTCCTTTGGACAATGCATGAATTGTGACAAAACTCCCACTGCATAACTAAGATCATGTCTTGTTAGTGTAGCATAAATCAAACTACCCACAAGAGATTGATACTTCCTCATATCTTTGTATTCTGCACCATCATATTTACTGAGCTTGTGATTAACTTCAAGTGGAGTTGAAGCTTCTCTACAATTTTCCATATCAAACTTCTTCAACAAGTTCAGAAGATACCTTTCTTGTGACACATATATGCCATGATCTGTATAAGTAACTTCCATTCCAAGAAAGTATGATAACTTTCCTAGGTCACTGATCTTGAATTCTTTTTCAAACAATCTCTTTACCTCCTTGATTCCTTCATCTGAAGTACCTGTGATTATAATGTCATCTACATAAATACAAATGTAGATTGTACCTTCCTCTGTTCTTTTGATAAGTAGACTTGAATCTGCTTT
The DNA here is from genome assembly GCA_020310875.1 of Ceratopteris richardii. Taxonomy (NCBI): domain Eukaryota; kingdom Viridiplantae; phylum Streptophyta; class Polypodiopsida; order Polypodiales; family Pteridaceae; genus Ceratopteris; species Ceratopteris richardii. Next base: position 133,026,286 of record CM035434.1, on the reverse strand, counting down.
TGAACTTTGATATCCAAGATCATTGAGATACTTCACCAGTCTATAGTTCCAAGCTCTTGGAGCTTGCTTCAATCCATACAATGCTCTTCTCAACCTGCAAACAAAATTTGGATACCTGGAATCTATAAACCCTTGAGGTTGTTCCATGTATACCTCATCTGATATGTATCCATTCAAGAATGCATTCTTTATATCCAATTGACTTAGGGTCCATCCTTTTGAAGCTGCAATAGCAATGATTGTCCTTATAGTTGACATCTTAGCTACGGGACTGAATGTCTCATCATAATCTATGCCATAGGTCTGGGCATAGCCTTTCACCACCAATCTAGCTTTGTATCTGGCTATACTTCCATCTGCAAGCTTCTTCACTTTATAAACCCATTTATTTCCAATAACTTTCTTACCATTTGGTTTAGGAACAAGTTCCCATGTCTTGTTCTCCTCCAGTGCATTGAACTCTTCCTTCATCGCTTCTTCCCATTGCTTCTTACCTTTAGCTTCATCATAGTTCTGAGGTTCTTCATCATCTTTGACCATATATGCATAGTTCTTCTGAGTTATGTAAGAAGTATCATAAGAATACCTTTCTAGTTGTCTTCTAGTCCTGTTTGACCTTCTTGGTTCACATTCTTCATAAGTGTCTGGATACACTTCTTCATCAAATATAGGAGCTTCTTCATTTCTTCTTGTTAATCCACTTGTGGATGTACTTGCTTGCATATAGTCTTCATCTCTATTTACCTGCACAATTGATTTTCCTTTCTCACATCTTCTTACCTCTTCTTCAAATTCTTCAGCTGTATGACTTTGATCTGCATACCAACTTTTCTGTTCATCAAATGTAACATCTCTAGAAACAATAAATTGTTTTGTTAGAGGATTCCACAACCTGTAACCCATCTGCTTTTCATCATAACCAATGAACACATATTTTTCTGCCTTTGGTTCAAGTTTATGCCTAAGTTGTGATGGCACATAAGCATATGCAATTGATCCAAACACTCTACAATGATCTAGTGTTGGTTTCTTACCCCACCAAGCTTCATATGGAGTCATTCCATTCAGAGCTGCACATGGTAATCTATTCACAAGATATGTGGCTGTATTTACAGCCTCAGCCCAAAGATAATTTGGACAGTTCTTCTCCTTTAGCATAGCTCTAGCAAACTCAACCAAAGTCCTGTTCCTTCTTTCTGCTACACCATTTTGTTGTGGTGTATACCTGCAAGTTATTTCTCTCTTAATACCTGCATTCCAAAGATAATCATTGAACTCTTGGGAGAAGTATTCTCCCCCTCCATCAGACCTCACTCTTTTAAGCTTTTGACCTGTGACTCTCTCTGCATATGCATGAAAATGCTTGAAAGCTCCAAACACTTCTGATCTTTCCTTCAAGACATATAAAGTTATCCATCTTGTAGCATCATCAATTAAAAGAACATAATACCTTGAGCCACTGATAGATCCTTCTTTTGTTGGTCCCCATACATCTGTATGAATGAGCTCAAGTACTCCATCATGTTTGAATTCTTTCTTCTGAAATGGTAACCTGTGTGCTTTACCCATTTGACATGATTCACATTTATAAACCATATGTTGACTTTGCACATTTGGTAATACTAGTACAGACTGATTAGCAACCATAGCTTTAATCCCTCTTTCATTGAAATGACCTAATCTCTTATGCCAGAGATCAAGTTCTGTAATCACTGCTTCACCATGTGTGAGCAAAGCTTGACCAATGTTCCCTTGCACTCTTAAAGTAAAGAGTCTACCTTCTTTCTTACCAGAGACAATCTGATTATATCCATTCTCTGGATCTTCCACAAATACTCCTTCATTTGTAAACCTGACTTGAAAACCTTTTTCAACTATCTGTCCCACACTAATCAAGTTTTTAGGTATTGTAGGGACATACAAAACATTGGTTAGCAAATCTGCTCCACTCTTGCATTTCACTTTTCCAATTGAATGTACACTATGTCTTGTATTATCACCAGTTTGAACTGTATGACTAGAAATGCCTTTTTCCAATTCTGACATCAATTCTATGTTTCCTGACAAATGATTAGAACATCCAGAGTCAATGTAAAATACCTTTAGATCTTCTTTATCTGATGTGTTGATTGAGTTCATCATCAATGATGTATGACTTTCATTCTGTGTGTCATTTGCATAGTTGTAGTAGGTGGTGTTGTAGGATTGATTCTGTCCCCAACTTCTTCCTCCACCTCTACCGTAGCCTCCTCTTTGACTTTGTCTACCTCTCTGAAAATTACTTTGATATCTTCCACCTCGACCTCTGCTATTGTTGTTTTGATTCTGGTTTGATCCTTGTTGATTGTGCCAACAGTCATGAGCCAAATGATTACTCAATCCACAGATCCAGCAAGCCTTCTTGTTATTATTTTGATTACCTCTACCTCTTCCAAAACCTCTTGCTCTTCCTCTACCAGTGCCTTTACCTCTTGCATAATAAGCTTGAGAACTAGACTCCTCTTCATCCTTTGCTTTACCTTTATCTCCTTTCTTCTTGTTCTTCATGTACATTGCAGAACTTTGTCCTTTATCTCCATCTCCCTTCAAGTCTTGCTCATATGTGAGCATCAAACCAAGCAACTTGTTCAAATCTGGAACATAATGATTTAATGAAAGTTATGTTGATAAGACAAAAGGTTTCCACCTTTCATCCCCTCTCAAACCTGCAAGTAGCTGAGCAATCAATCTGTGATCTTCAACATCTTCATCTATGGATCCAAGACTATCTGCAAGATCCTTCATCTTAGTGACATAATCACTAATGGTTTGACTTGGCTTCTTCTTGAATGTTGTTTCCAATCCTCTAATGTGTGGTAGCAAATGATCAGAGATTGTATTGTAGATGTAGGCTTTTGCACTTGCATCCTTCTTCTGCCAATGCTTTAAAGAATCAAGTTCTTCTTTCTTTGGTCGGCTTTCATCTTCAAATACTGGCTTCTCTTCTTCACCTGTTACATATATCATGAGATCCTTACTCATAAGTAAGGCTTCCATTCTCATTACCCATGCGGGGTAATTATCTCTGTCCAGTTTGTCAATGGAGATATGATCTGCCATAGTTCTTTCCTTCTGCTGCAACCTGTGAGCTTAAAGGAAAAAGGATAATACCTTTTGAAGTTCTTTTTTTATGAGGATACTTTTGAAGTAGCCTTTTGATGCCTTGTGTCTTCAAATGCTTCACCTTTCAAACTTTACAGGAACACTTTACAAAACTTCTCGTACCTTTGTCGTCTTCTGATCTTCAAGACCTTTCTGCTCTGATACCACTTGTTGATGTATGAAACACCACAAGAAATGAATTAATGTGACACTAGAACACCTCTATGGTCACCATTAACTCATTGCCACTCCAAACTTTGAGAAATGATAGCCTAAAGTGAGAACTTTGCTTCTACAGAAATTCCTAGTCACCGAAATGACATACCTTCAGTATTTTACTAATTTCTCTTAGCTCAAGTATTATTTCTCCATGAAACTTTATAGGCTGAAACTAGAAGAGTAGAGCTTTCCAACAAGCTATCATATGCATCAAACGGATCTCTAGAACTCAAGTTATGGCTCTCACAAGATGACCCTGTATGACCTTCCAAAACTGGAAATCTTTCCTGTTATAGTAAGAGCGCCTGTTTAAAATTAGAATTCGATGACTACCATCGACTTGCAACGAGAATTCGATGCCGGGCATCGACTTGGGATGTTTTTGGCCACTTTTCAGCAGGGATTCGATGCCGGGCATCGACTTCCTGCATAAACCTTGATCTTTTGGATACCAAAACTATAGATGATTTCATGCACACTTAGTATATGACTTATCAACTGGAATTCGATGCCAGGCATCGAGTTGCTCCAACAACATCATGTTTTCAAACACTTCAGCACTGAATGAAAAAGATAAATGAAAATATGACTTATCAGCAGAGATTCGATGCCAGGCATCGAGTTGCTTGAAAAACTTGATCTTTGTAACTCATCACACAGTAGGTAATCATGGAGATGATGGAGAGAGGCTCATACACAGAACTTTACTCAGTTCTTCTCATAACTATAAAAAACTCAGAAGTTTTACAGATGCTTTCTCACTCAGAGAAGCCCGACTATACTCAGTCGTATAAAATGAACTCCTCTTCTACTTCTTCTCTCTCGCTCTCTCTCTGCGTCAGTTGATACAAACTAACTTATATAGATTTTCGTATTCTCGTGATTTTAAAAAACTTCTAAAACTAAAGTGAACTATCTTTACAAATATGATACATTTGTGAATTTGTCCCTTCACATAGGCATGGGGTTTTCTTCCTAAGATTTGACCTTCAAATATATGTCAAATTAGTGATTGTTTCTCCAACACATGAAGCAAAAGCCACTAGTGGACACATGCGTGTCATAGCAACTAACCCAGTCAGAGTCAAAAAAAGCATGTAAATCTAGCGATAGTGATATCCCCTTGGGATAAAAAAATCGATCATCACATGGACCTTGTAAAGGCTGAGAAGTTGCCTCATTAGAACTATCACTAGATGGAGCTAACTGATGTCTCCTTAGTGCATGAAAGTAATGGTTGAATAGCATCTTCCACAAAAGCAACATAATAGATAACCAAAATGTGTTTACTATGTGGATGATAAAGATGATAGCCTTTGCTTTCATAATTGTACCCAACAAAAATACATTTCATTACTTTATCATCTGATTTCTTGTGTTGTTATTTAGGAAATATTGCATATGCCAGACAACCAAAAACACACAAGTGAGCAAGAGATGGTGTACGTCCATTCCAAGCCTCATATGAAGTGATAGGCTACAATGATTTAGTTGGGCACCTATTAAAACATATGTTGCACACATAACAACTTCAAGTCTGAAACTATGTGGTAAAGCTTGACTCTTGACCATACACCTCGCTATCTCCCTGAGTGACCTGTTCTTCCATTCAGCAACTCCATTGTGTTGAGGTATATATGGAACTTTACATTGATGTTTTATCCAACGTTTAGCAAGAAATTCATTAAAATCAGAAGATATATATTCCCCCCTCGATTAGAATGGAGGGTGCCCATTTTACATGCTGATAGATTTTTAATCAAAACTAGAAACTATTTGAAGCACATAAGCACTTTGGACTTTGCTTTCAATGGATATAACCATGCATGCCTTGAAAAATCATCAATGAAAGTCACGAAGTAAAGATAGTTTCCAAAAGAGGATGTTTGCATAGGACCACAAACATCATTATGAACAAGCTGTAAATTTTTAGTAGCTCAAACTGAACAATCTTTTGGGAATGAGGAATGCTCTATTTTTCCCAAAATACAGTCTTCACAAACATCGTTACCGAGTGCCTCAAGTTTGGGCAAAGAGGACACCGTTTCAAATTTCCGCAGACATAGCAAACTAGAAAACTTCAGATGACCAAAGCGTGCATGCCAAAGCTTTGCATCTAACAAAGCCCGAGAATCATGTGCTACACATGCTGAATCATTCATAGATTTTTCATAATCTATGAGTTTATATAGTAGGTAGATACTTGAAATCACGTATGTGCACAGAGTGTGTGGAGATGATTCCATTTCCTTCTCTAATTCCCAAAAGATCAAGGTAATGGTGCATGAAGGCTTGTTGTATTTTCCAAAAACATTTATTTGATTTGAATAGATATTGTTTCTTAATCTCAATAGCCCTAGGGGAGGAGGTAGAATGTTATAGTTAATTACTCTCATGTTTTCTGCCAAAAAATAAGGAATTTTTTCCAATTGCCCCATGCTTAATTGCAAAGAGAAGATTAATATTTTGTCTTCAAGTTTGTACTATGGCTTTTCCCTCTTTCCTTCCCTTGATTGCTCATCTTTTGATGCATTATTCATTCATATTTTATGCATATTTCACTAAATTTCATGCACTTGCACTACCAATGCATTTTGATTGTAGAAGGATACTCTCGGGATCTCATGTACTAGCAATGCATAGTAGTCCAAGGAAGGAACCGATTCCACTATTGAACACCTCCCTTCCACCTTTGATATAACTATGAAATACATGACTTTAATAACAGTCCAAAAGAAAGTATACTACATTGTTTGTGAATTTTGAAGTTGATGTACTTCAAAACATTCTTCAATATGTTGTTGATACGATGGTTGAGGCTTTCATATTTTGATTTCATGCTTGAACCAAATTGCACCTTTTGAGCCATTCTTTATACAACACTAGGGTTTTGCATTCTAATGGAGGCACCATGTTATGTGAAAGCAAATATGTAGAATGTTTCTTACATGGAATGCTTCATTGTGGATTGGTTTATCATAGGATATATATAGCCCCATTCCCCCTACACTCCACACCATTCCCCTTGCATCTCATACTATAAATAATACATTCAATACAATCATTCAGTGTGCACATCAACTAAAAAAAGAGTACCAATGAATGGAAGAGAGAAATGCTACCTTCTAGGTAGAGTCGCAGAGATTACAAGCAAGAGTGACCACCCTGGAGGTTGAAAACCGAATGCTCCTACTAGAAGACACCACCTTACAATAGGCTCACTTAGAAATGGAGTCCAAGATGTCAAATATGGATGCTCAAGAAGTTAAAGATTTGGAGAACTTGTTCCAAGTGCAAACTCTCACCAATTCCAAGCTACAAAGAAATCTAGGGCTTCTCCGGAAGCACATGTCTGCAGCATTGGAAGAGAACAAGCGACTCCAACAACAAAACCATGACAAGCTTAAAGCTTCCATGGAGGGACCTCAAGAACAGAGATTAGACCTACAAAATCGCACCGTTCTCTCTGAAGATATCAGAATATTACTAGAGGAACATGCAAACTTTTTAGAGTCCTATGAAAAGCTAGAATTAGAATGTGTAGATCTCAAGAAGCAACTAGCCATGGACAACATAGCTCAACCAAAGCCTACCATCCCTCAACAATCTACAGAAGAACTAGAAGCCCTACAAAAATAGGTGTAAGAACTAAAAGCCAGACTCCTACCATATGAGAGGCCACCCTTCCCAATTGAAGAACCAGAACCTAACACGATGGTGGAGATTCCGAGCTGGCTCTATTTTGCAACCTCATTGGCATGCATGACTGCTAATGGACTACCCTGAAATGATGTGCACATGGGAAAGCATGCCACTCTATATTAAATATAACCCATGTTACTGCCCCATGGTCTGCCACATGTCCTAACAAGCTTTTGCCATTAGAGTCCACAACAACAAAGGGTGCTCTTATTGGATTAATTATCCATATTTTGCTCAACCAAGAGGGCCACCCATTGTGGCTTATATGATCTCTACCATACGCCATTGGTTTGCATGGTTAAAGGGGCAACCAAGTAGGACCAAGTAGGCAAAGAAGTCAAAGAAGATCCAGCAAGTAGGCAATCTAATTTTTCATTGAGAAAACATTTCCTAAATAGTGATTTTAGTCACTTCACACCATTATAATACTATTTTTTATTATTCCTACTCTGTTTTGTGCTAGCCAAGGATTCCTCAATCTTGAAGAGTATTAGAAGTAGCTACATACCAATTTTCATAATTTTTAGACTTTGTTTGAGCCCTCAAATTAGCCTTGGAACCTAATTTTTAACTAGGTCAGAGACTAGGTCTAGACAAGGCCAAAGCTAATAAAAAACTATAAAAAGACCTAAAGAGCTCATTTTCGAGGTTATCTTGTTAGAGATTTGAGCTTTTGTAAGAGATTTCTTGAGTAAAATAAAGAAATCCATTTTTCCTCTCTTTGTTCTTGCCTTGTGTGTGTGTGTGTGTGTGCATGATTGTGTGCTTCTCACTCATGCACTTGTGCCTTCACTTGCTCACAGTCCTCATACTAGTCCTCATACTAGTCCTCATACTAGTCCTCACATCTCCACGGATTGACATGTATGAGGTGGATCTCCTCATGTTGGTGCTTGCCATTGTGCGAGAGTGACAACAAACCAGGGGAAAAACCTCCTAAAGAGGGGAAAAAGTGCCCTCGTGGTCCTAGAGTGTTCACACACATCACCACCTAAATATATCAAAATTTCTACTAAGATACATCTATTGTTAGTTTGTATCATATTCACACATTGTAATTTGATATTCGAATATAGATAGTGTAAGTGAGCATGATTGCTTATCGTTACACTTGAAATCTTGGCTATTCTCTCTCTATCTATCTTCTTTTTTAGTATTAAGGTGTGTATATTAAGGTTCATATGTTGGAAGATCTTGTAAACCTATGATTATTGTGGCCTACCCCACTTCCAACATATGATATCAGATCTTACACTACCAACAATCACCTATGTGTAGAGAGGGTTTGCTTCAAATGCAAAAATCTGAAATGGTGCCTTCTCTACCCAAACTTGAGGCACATTGTAAACATGTGTATGAATGCTATATTTTGGGCAAAATGCAACATTCCTCCTTCCCAATGATGGAGAGTGTTAATCTCCAAAAGAACAAGTTAACCTTGAATTTAGATCACCTCTATATCAAGATTAACCTTAGACTCCACCAAATTTAGAGATCATTCACCAATTTATCAGAAAATTGATTATTCTTTAAATTTCAACTTCTTCAGAAAAGTCTGCTGCAGATTAATCACTCATTGACTAATCAATTCTGTAAAGTTTTTGACAAAACTTTGCACAACACTTTGCCTTGAGATTGCGCAACTTTACCAAGTTAAATTTCTCAAAATGATTGAGTACACATTGAGAAATGTGTGAAACACTTTACCTATGTCTGAAACAGCTTCTCTGCAATGGCGACTTTGACACCTGTAACTTCTTAACACTGGTTCTCCCAAAGTAAATCCCGTTTGATCAAGATCTTTTAGCCATAGATGGCTTACCTTCCAAATTAGATTTTGAGTCCTCACTTGTGTAAAACTTTACACTGTGGACTCAGCAATGACCATTTCTTTGAAGATGAAATGTGCGCCAGTTCTGACGACTCTTAGAACATTTTCACATATGAATGTTCCTAAACAAAATTCTCTCAGCCTGATTGCAATTAACCTCTCAAATTCTAGCCATAGATAGATTAGCTATGGACTTAGATATGTGCAGAAGGATTTCTCAAAAGATTAAACACAGAAAGAGCAGACAGCAAAATATCGGGCGCAAGTTTTTCGATTTCTTCAGAAAAAATTACATCTAAGTGAGGATGGACAAATCACTCACTTTCCATGTGTCTAATGACACTCTCTACAATCATTTCTCTCTTCCTATTCTCTATTCTTCTTCTGCTCTATTTGCCCCGACTTTTCCAAAGTATTTATAGATGAATATATACAAGTTTATGACTAGACAAAAGTATAAGTCAACTAATGTACATATGTGTACATGTCTTTGGATTTCTGAATATGCCCTTCCTTGAACCATCTGAATTTGTTCTCTTCTTGACTCCTTGACTTCATTTCTTCATAAGCCTTCAATTGATGATTGTCATGCACCAACAGCTCCCCCTCAATCATTAATTGAGGTTCTTCTCTATCTTCTTGATTCCTGCCATATCCTTGAATCTTTGTAGTTTTGGTCCATCTAGACTTTTTGTCATCATATCTGCAACTTGATCTTTTGTGGGAGTGTGTATGACTTCAATCTCCTTCTCAATGACCTTCTCTCTCAGAAAATGATACTGTATTTCAATATGCTTAGTTCTAGCATGAAACACAGGATTAGCTGCCAAGTATAAAGAACTCATGTTGTCTCCACAAACAATAGGAGTACTTTGAACAACATCAAAAACTTTCATAAGTGTCTTTCGCCATATTACCTCCTTTGCAGCTTCTACCATACCTTTATATTCTGCCTCTGTAGATGACAAAGCAACTGTATGTTGCTTCTTAGAACACCATGAAATCAATTTGTCTCCTACATAACACAAGTATCCATGTGTTGATCTTCTATCATCCACATTACCTGCCCAATCTGCATCACTATATATCTTTACTCTTGTATCAGAAGTAAATCCATAGTACAACCCTTCTCTGAGTGTACCCTTGATGTACCTAAGTACTCTTTGTCCTGCAATCCAATATTCCTTTCTAGGACAATGCATAAATTGTGAAAGCACACCAACTGCATATGACAAATCAGGCCTTGTTAATGTAGCATAAATCAAGCTACCAACCAAACTTTGATAGAGTTTCATATCTCTGAACTCTTCTCCTCCAAACCTAGACAATTTATGATTCACTTCCAAAGGTGTAGGTGCAACCCTGCAATCTTCCATTTTAAATTTGGTTAGCAAATTTTTAAGATACCTTTCTTGGGTCACATATACTCCATGTTGAGTATAAGAAATCTCCATTCCCAAGAAGAATGATAGGTTCCCCAAATCACTGATTTTGAACTCTTTCTCCATCTGCTTCTTGATCATTTGTATTCCTTTATCATCTGTTCCTGTAAGTATTATGTCATCAACATAAATACAAACATAAATGAACCCATCTTCACTTGCTTTGACTAGCAAGCTACTATCTGCCTTTGATGCTTGAAATCCAAGATCATTCAAGAATTTTACAAGCCTATAATTCCATGCCCTTGGGGCTTGCTTTAATCCATACAAAGCTCTCTTGAGCTTACACACATAATTTGGATTCACTTGATCTTTGAACCCATCTGGTTGCTCCATGTAAACTTCATCTGAAATATAACCATTCAAAAAAGCATTTTTAACATTTAATTGAGACAACTTCCAACCTTTGCAAGCAGCAATTGCAATGAGGGTTCTGATTGTTGTCATCTTTGCCACAGGACTATAAGTCTCATCATAGTCCACTCCATATGTCTGTGCATACCCTTTCACAACAAGTCTAGCTTTGTATCTAGACACACTTCCATCTGCAAATCTCTTTGTTTTGTAAACCCACTTACATCCAATAATTTTCTGGCTATTAGGTTTAGGAACCAGATCCCAAGTCTGATTCTCTATCAATGCATCATACTCCTCTTGCATGGCTTCTTCCCAATTTCTCTGGCCTTTAGCTTCATCATATGTAGATGGATCTTCATCTGCTTTTACCAAATAAGCATAATCTTTAGTAGTCAAGAATGAAGTGTCATAGCTATACCTTGTAGGTTGCCATTTGTGCCTAGATGACCTCCTAACTTCTGCACTTCTTGAAGTCTCTGGTTCATCACATTCTGGATCAAACCTTGGCCTCTCTTCAACTTCAACCTGTACTTCATTATTCTCACTTTCATCAAGTAATTGAATCTTTGCTTTACCTTTTCTTTGATCCACTACTTCTTCATCATCTGCATGTACATTATATTTACCTGCATACCAAGTACTCTGCTCATCAAATGTAACATCCTTGGATACAAGGAATTGCTTTGTGGATGGACTCCACAACCTGTATCCCTTTTGCTTATCATCATAACCAATGAATACATAATTTTCTGCCTTAGGCTCTAACTTATGCCTCAATTGAGATGGCACATATGCATATGCCAAGCATCCAAATATTATGCAATGATCCAAGGTAGGTTTCTTACCCCACCAAGCTTCATATGGTGTCATACCTTGCAAAGCTTTACAAGGCAATCTATTGACCAAATAAGTAGCTGTGTTTACAGCCTCTGCCCACAAATAATTTGGACAATTCTTCTCTTTCATCATGGACCTTGCAAACTCAACAAGAGTCCTATTTCTTCTTTCTGCTACCCCATTTTGTTGAGGAGAATACCTGCAAGTAACTTCTCTCTTTATACCTGCATTCCACAAATAATCATTGAACTCATTTGAAAAATACTCTCCCCCTCCATCTGACCTTAGTCTCTTTAATTTTTGACCTGTAATCCTTTCTGCATATGTATGATAGTGTTTAAATGTATTAAACACTTCTGACTTTTCTTTAATCACATAAATTGTGATCCACCTGGTAGCATCATCAACATATATGACATAATATCTTGAACCATTTACACTAAAGTCCTTTGAAGGACCCCACACATCTGTATGCACCAATTCAAGTCTTTCTGAATACATAAACCCATGCTTGGAATAGGATTGCTTATGAGCCTTACCGAATTGACATGCCTCACATCTGTATGTCATGTGTTGACCTGCAATGTTAGGCAATCCAAGCACTGAATCATTGTTAATCATTTCTTTAATACCTCTTTCATTAAAGTGTCCAAGTCTTTTGTGCCAAAGATCCAATTCTGACACCTTCTGCTCTCCATATGTGAACATAGCATGTCCAACATTTCCTTGTACCTTCAATGTGAAAAGCCTTCCTTCTTTCTTTCCTGTAACAACCTGTTTATACCCTTGACTAGGGTCTTCAACATAAACTCCATCATTGGTGAACCTTACCTCATATCCTTTTTCCACAATTTGACCTACACTGATCAAATTCTTTGGGATTGTGGGAACATAAAGAACCTTACTCAGAAGAGTGCTCCCATCCTTAGCTTTGACTGAACCAATTGACTTTACCTTATGCTTTGTATTATCACCTGTCTGAACTGTATGATTAATTGCATTATGATCTAGATCAGTCATCAAAGCAATATTTCCACTTAAATGATTACTACATCCTGAATCAATGTAGAACACTCTCATATCCTCATGTGAGATTTCACATGTATTCATAATGAGAGTCGAGTCCTCCTTCTGATCTGATGTATAGTTGTAGTAGGTGTTATTATAGGATTGGTTTTGGAAGTTTCTTCCTCCACCTCTTCCAAAAGAATTCCTACCACCTCTACCTCTGAAGTTTCCTCTCTGAAATCTACCACCTCTTGCTCTTTGATTAAAGTTCTGATAATTACCATTGTTTTGATTATTATGCCAACAATCATGAGCTAGATGATTGGTCTTACCACATATCCAACAAGCTCTTGCATTATCTTTGTTGTTTCTGCCTCTTCCTCTACTTCTACCACTTCCTTTTCCTCTTATGAAATTTGCTTGGTTTGATGTACCTTCTTCTTCACCTGATTGTTGCTTCCCTTTGTTAGCTTTCTTCTTGTCTTTAGAGTACATTGCATGACCTGCACTCTTATCAACATCTCCTTTGATATCATTCTCAAAAGTTAACATATGACCTAACAATTGATTCAAATCAGGAGTAAAGTGATCTAATGAAAGTTCTGTAGATAAAATGAAAGGCTTCCACTTCTCATCTCCTCTTAGCCCTGTGAGTATTTGTCTTACCAATTTGTCTTCTTCAATGTCTTCATCCACTGCACCTAGAGAATCTGCAATGTCCTTCATCTTTGTCACATAATCAGAGATTGATTGTGAGGCCTTCTTCTTGAAAGTAGTAAATTCTGCCCATAGTGAAGCCTTCCTTGATTTGGTTGTGTTTTGGAAATGCTCCTCCAAAGCATTCCAAATGTCACATGCACTTTCAAGTCCTCTAATGTGAGGAAGCAAATAGTCATTGACTGCCATGTAAATTATGCTCCTTGCTTGAGCATCCTTCTTCATCCAATTCTTTAGATCTGACAATTCTTCCCTAGTTGGAACACTAGGATCTCTGAATTTAGGCTTCTCTTCTTCACCTGTAATGTAGGCTATCAAATCTTTGCTCATAAGATGAGCTTCCATCCTCATAGACCATGCAGGATAGTTCTCTCTATCCAACTTTTCAATTTGGAGACTATCTCCCATCCTTGCTTCACCTGTAGTCTCAAAACTTTAGACTTTACAAGGAATAAATGTACCTTTACTTCGATTCTTGCTTCTTCTGATCCTTCTGATGACTTCAATGTGTCTACCTTCAAGTTTTCTTCAACCTTTATCCTTTTTCACCTTCAAGATGTAAAGATTTGTATTTCTGCAGTAGTCGGAGTCTTCTTCACTTCAATTTTGACACAACCTGCTCTGATACCACTGATGGAGAGTGTTAATCTCCAAAAGAACAAGTTAACCTTGAATTTAGATCACCTCTATATCAAGATTAACCTTAGACTCCACCAAATTTAGAGATCATTCACCAATTTATCAGAAAATTGATTATTCTGAAAAATTCAACTTCTTCAGAAAAGTCTGCTGCAGATTAATCACTCACTGACTAATCAATTCTGTAAAGTTTTTGACAAAACTTTGCACAACACTTCGCCTTGAGATTGCGCAACTTTACCAAGTTAAATTTCTCAAAATGATTGAGTACACACTGAGAAATGTGTGAAACACTTTACCTATGTCTGAAACAGCTTCTCTGCAATGGCGACTTTGACACCTGTAACTTCTTAACACTGGTTCTCCCAAAGTAAATCCCGTTTGATCAAGATCTTTTAGCCATAGATGGCTTACCTTCCAACTTAGATTTTGAGTCCTCACTTGTGTAAAACTTTACACTGTGGACTCAGCAATGACCATTTCTTTGAAGATGAAATGTGCGCCAGTTCTGACGACTCTTAGAACATTTTCACATATGAATGTTCCTAAACAAAATTCTCTCAGCCTGATTGCAATTAACCTCTCAAATTCTAGCCATAGATAGATTAGCTATGGACTTAGATATGTGCAGAAGGATTTCTCAAAAGATTAAACACAGAAAGATCAGAGAGCAAAATATCGGGCGCAAGTTTTTCGATTTCTTCAGAAAAAATTACATCTAAGTGAGGATGGACAAATCACTCACTTTCCATGTGTCTAATGACACTCTCTACAATCATTTCTCTCTTCCTATTCTCTATTCTTCTTCTGCTCTATTTGCCCCGACTTTTCCAAAGTATTTATAGATGAATATATACAAGTTTATGACTAGACAAAAGTATAAGTCAACTAATGTACATATGTGTACATGTCTTTGGATTTCTGAATATGCCCTTCCTTGAACCATCTGAATTTGTTCTCTTCTTGACTCCTTGACTTCATTTCTTCATAATCCTTCAATTGATGATTGTCATGCACCAACACCCAAAAGATGATTTAGTCCTAGTTGCGCATAAATTGCAGATTGTTCATAATGATATCTATGATCCTATACAAAGATCCCAAGCATCCTTAGCTATTTTGCAAGAGCGAAATGTGAGGAATAATGGCATGTTTAACAGACAAGGCTATCAATGCATGTGCTTGAGCATCTCTATAATCGCAATGAAGTTGCTCTACAGTAGGTGCAATAGGAGCCACAACACGAATAGGAACCTGAAGAATATCACCATCTTCGATGCCTTCTACATCAGTTTCAATAACTACATTTGTAGGTGTAATAGGACATTTTTCAACACCCTATACAATATTCCACAGTCCTTTTGCGACCAATACATGACACATCATATAAGCCCATAATGGGTAATTGGTACCATCCAACTTATCCTCAACAAGCAACATACAAAATACATCATTGATTTTAGCCATGGCCACTAACTAAAATCCCCTGATGCAGAAAAATGATTGTATCTAAAAAAGTTGAAGAGAACTATCCTGTCAAGTTCTACTAAACAAGTAGCACTTTGAGATGCTTATATTGGCAAACCAAAACTTGTATATATCTTTGGCACAAAAAGACAAAATTACTTGCATAAGGGCTATGATAGTGCATTCGTAGGCCGAAATGAGCTCAGATCACAATTTTGGCATCACACAATGAAGCTATTTTGATCTCCTAATCACCCTGAGTATGCTCACCAAATTTCATGTGATTCTAAGACTGTGATCATAGAGGTGTCGACGATGTCCTAGGTGAAGCGACGACCTGCTCTGATACCAATTGTTGGAGTTAGATGTCTACAGAAGCATGCAAAAAGAACAAGGAAGAAGAAGAAGCTTTGGGTTTACTTCCTTTTGGGGATTGGTCTCTTTCCACATAGCTTCGAACCTCCTTATACATGAGTGCCAACTCCTTGTTCACTACATCCCTCGCAAGGGGGATTTGTTGATATACTTTGGTAGTGACGTGTGTGAACACACTTAAGACTATCGTGGAAATTTTTTCCCACTTTAGGAGGTTTTTTCCCTTAGCTTGTATATATGCCTATAACCCTAAAGGGCCATTTATCTTTGTACATTCACTTGGTAATACTATCAGTATTGTTTATTATGCTCCAAGCTTCTTCTTCCTCCTGGTGTTTCTCATGTGCTTTCACAGACCTCAAACTCTAACAACAAGTGCTTGGAATCTGCCATAGGTTTAGTAGAGCTCAATAGTGTTTGTGTTCAAGTTTTTGAGATATAATCTATTTTCTACATCAGGGTATTTAGTCTTAGGCCATGGCTAAAGCAATGATGTATCCTGTATGTTGGCTATTGAGGAGAAGTATGGTACTAATTACCCATTCTGGGCATATATGATGCATGATGTGTTGGTAGCAAAAGCACTATGCAATATTGTGTAGGGTGTTGAAGATGCTCCTATTACACCTACAAATACACTTATTAAAGGTGATGAGAGGTTAGAATGGTTGTTGCAAAGTCTTCTACACCTAAAATAGAGACTGCTAATATTGTTCACAATGAAGAATGGGCATTTACAACTTCTTGTAGCTATGATTCATCTTCTCATGAAGCAAGCATTATATACAATAGACTCAGATGTCTGGTACTCTGATAGTGGGGCCACAAACCATATTACCTCGCAATGATGTTTCTTCAAACTCCCTTGAGCTTGCCCTAAAGGAAATTACTATCACATGTACTAATAAATCTTCGTATCTTGTAATGGCGCTTGGAAAGATCGTTATGATACTGTTGATGGTACTTCTTTCGCATTGCCAAAGTCTCTGTATTGGCCACGGATCAACAAAAATCTATTGTCTGTTTCTACATTAGCCAAGATTGGCTTGATTGTCAAACTTGTGGGTGACATATGTACAATTCATGATCTCTCAAATGCTGATGTCATTATTGCTTATATTTCCATGGGATGTATAGGATCATAGACTATGAAAAATCATTAAATGATTGATCATTTGAGTCCACAATTATGAGGCTATCTTAGATGCAAAGCTTTGGCATGCACATTTTGAAGATTGTTCATAATGATGTCTATTATCCTATACATACATCTTCATTTGGGAACTACATGTACTTCGTGACTTTTATTGATGACTTCTCCAAGCATGCCTTGGTGTTTCCATTGAAAGAAAATCCCGAAGTGTCTATGTGTTTTAAACAATGCGTGGTTATGGCGGAGAATCTATGAGCATATAAATTGGGCACCCTCCATTCTGATCAACGGGCGTCATAACTGTCTTCTAGATTTAATACACTTTTGGATGAGCATGGGACACGCATGAGTGTGCATTGTTTTATATAGCTCAAAAACATGGATTTGTTGAAATAAAGAATAGGTCTCTCATGGAAATGGTGAGATGTATGGTCAAAGTCAGGATTTACCATATACTTTCTAGCTCGAGGTTGTTATGTGTGCAATGTATGCACTTAACATGTGTCCCACCAAAGCACTGCAATTGATCACTCCATGTGAAGCTTGGCATGGTCATAAACAATCTGTTGCCCATCTTTGTGTCTTTGGTTGTGTGGCAATAGAAGAAGACATTGAAAAAAGAAGGCTCTTTTCTTTTATGAAAGCTAAATCTCTAAATTCCCATCTCTTCTTTTCTCCTTTATAAGCCTAGATGAAGGGAATGATAAGGAGAGTTATCCCTCATGAAGTCTACATATTTCCCATAATCCCTAAAGAAGGAAGATGAATCATTTAAACCTTGGAAGACACATGTCATGATTCTACTCAATCAGCTTAGAAGCCTCCTATAGGCGGTCATGAGTAATAACCGAAACATAGCGTAAAAAGCATATCATTACAAAGGCCTCTACGCAAGGATTCTGTTAGGGGTTTCAAAGCTTCAAATTCGGATGGTCCTAGCTCAAGATATGGACAATTTAGTGAGCATAGATACTTGAAATCACCTATGTGGAGAGAGTGTGTGTGCAGGGGATTCCATTCCCTTCTCCAATTCCCATAAGATCAAGATAATGTTGGAACAAGCCAATCAAAAATTGGTGATTATAGAGATCTTGAAGAAGGCTTATGGTCAGAATGAAGTGAAGGAAAACACTTGTGAAAGTGAAGAAGATTTCAGGGTGATGTCTTGTACACATATGTACATATAAGTGAAGAATCTTGTAAATTGAGTATAGTAAAACTTTTAGGATGATAAAGAGCAATGTCATAGACACGGGATGAGTCTAAAGTCATGTATATATAAGTTAATGATGACAAGAAATATGAATGAGAGTCATTTGTAGATGACAAACTTTAGGAAGATGTGTAGAGAGTTTTTTCCTAGAAAATAGCGACCGGTTTTTCTCTGAGTGCTCGTTGTCTGATCACGTGGATCAGAAATCCTTTTGTACACATCTAATTGAGAAGCTGATGAAGCTATGTCTAGAGTTTTAGAATCTAATTCCTCTCCTACTGTGAGAATGATCAATAGGAACATTCATATGTGAACTTTGGAAACTGAAGTCTGTGAGTAGCGCACTTTTCCGTCTCAGTATTTTGATCAGATCTGAGTGTATACTGTAAAGTTTTTGATGAGTGAGCACTTAAAATTTAAGTTAGAAGATAAGGAAGCTATGGCTAAAAGCATTTAGCAAAACGGGTTTCAGATTGGGAGAAATCAACTTAAGAAGTTGACTATGTCGAAGGCGCAACTTCTGAGAGACATTTTCTGACATATCTTTGATCTTAATGATCAAATTAAACTTTTGGTGATTAGTTTTGAGAACTAATGATAGACATGATTGCGCAAAGGTATTGCAAATACTTGTGCATCATTTACTTGAAGAAATTTGAAGTTTTATGCAGGTAAAGAAGTTGATTCCTGAAGCAGACTTTCTGAAGTAGACACTTCTTCACTCAGAGAAGTGTTGATTGAAGTTTTGGTAAAGAAGAACATTGTTTGTGTAAAGTTTGGTTTATAACTGACATAGAAGTGTTCTTAAGTCAGTATAGATCAAATCTTTGGAGATTAAGAGGTCTCCAACAGTGGTATCAGAGCTGAAGGTGCAATACAAGAGAAGAAAAGACAATTGAAGTTCCGACTGGTGCAGATATTGGAGATCTTCCAAATCAAAGGAGGACAAGGACAAATTATTGAAGATAACCTGCAGAAGTTCAAAGCACGAGTTAGAAAGAATCAAGAAGGACAAAGCTTATATCGAAGGTACACTTTATCCTCATAAACCATAGTAATTGCAGATACAGAAGGTCAAGGATGGGAGAAAGCTTGCAGATTGATAAGCTAGATAGGGAGAACTATCCAGCATGGTCCATGAGGATGGAGGCACACCTCATGAGCAAAGACCTTATGGCATTCATTACAGGAGATGAAGAAAAACCTGAATTTGTAGATCCTAGTATTCCAACTAGGGAAGAGCTTGCAAATTTGAAGGCTTGGATGAGAAAGGATGCTCAAGCAAGGAGTATCATTTACATGGCTGTAAATGATTATCTACTACCTCACATTAGAGGATTGGAAAGTGCTACAGATGTTTGGAATGCCTTGGAAGAGCATTTCCAAAATACAACTAAGTCAAGGAAGTCCTCACTATGGGCTGAGTTCACAACCTTCAAGAAGAAGAGCTCACAATCAATTTCTGATTATGTGGCAAGGATGAAGGATATTGCAGATAGCTTGGGAGCAGTGGATGAAGACATTGAAGAGGAAAAGTTGGTAAGACAAATACTTACAGGTTTGAGAGGAGATGAGAAGTGGAAGCCTTTCATATTGTCCATAGAGTTGTCACTTGATCACTTTACTCCTGATCTTAATCAATTGCTAGGACACATGCTAACCTTTGAGCAGGATCTTAAAGGAGATAATGATAGAAGTACAAGTCAAGCTATGTACTCCAAGGACAAGAAAAAGAATGGCAAGGGAAAGCAATCGAATGATGATGAAGGGAATTCAAATCAAGCTAACTTCACAAAGGGAAAGATGAATTTCAGAGGTAAAGGAAGAGGAGGTAAGAACAAAGATAATGCTAAAGCTTGTTGGATTTGTGGCAGAACAAATCATTTGGCAAATGATTGTTGGTATAACAATCAAAATGGTGGAAGTAATAATCAGAATTATAATCAAAGAGGTAGAGGAGGCAGAAACCAAAGAGGCAATTTCAGAGGAAGAGGTGGTAGGACATCATATGGTAGAGGAGGTGGAAGAAACTTCCAATCTCAGTCCTAGAACAACAATTATTACAATTATGCATCAGATCAGAAGGATGATATGACTCTTATCTTGAATGCAACTCATGAATCAATGGGAGAAGATCAAAGAGTGTTTTATATTGACTCAGGGTGTAGCAACCATCTGAGTGGGAACTTATCCTTGATGACTGATATGGAAGCAAGGGTGAATGGACATACAGTTCAAACAGGTGACAATACCAAACATAAAGTGGAGAGCATTGGATCAGTAAAGACAAAGAGTGGAAGTACACTTCTGAGCAAGGTACTTTATGTTCCTACTATTCCTAAAAATTTGATAAGTGTAGGGCAAATTGTGGAAAAAGGATATGAGGTAAGATTCACAAATGATGGTGTTTATGTACAAGATCCAAATCAGGGATATAGAAACATAATTACAGGTAAAAAGGAAGGAAGATTGTTCACTCTCAAAGTCCAAGGTAATGTGGGACATGCATTATTTACTTATGGAAGTCAAAAGGTTTCTGAATTAGACCTATGGCATAAAAGGCTAGGTCATTTCAATGAGAGAGCTATAAAGGTAATGTCAAAGAATCAGGTGGTGCTTGGATTGCCAAATATTGAAGGGCAACATATGGTGTACAAGTGTGAAGCTTGTCAATTAGGTAAAGCACATAAAGGTTCTTACAACAAATCAGGGTACAAGCATTCAAATATGCTTGAATTGGTTCATACAGATGTATGGGGTCCCTCAAGGGACTATAGCATAAATGGATCCAGATATTATGTGTTGTTTGTTGATGATGCAACCAGGTGGATTACTTTGTATGTAATCAAGGATAAATCAGAAGTTTTCAAGACATTCAAACATTTTCATGCCTATGCAGAAAGGATCACAGGGCAAAAACTTAAGAGGTTAAGGTCAAATGGAGGGGGAGAGTATTTCTCTAAAGAGTTTGATGATTATTTGTGGAATGCAGGTATAAAAAGAGAAGTAACTTGCAGGTACTCCCCTCAACAGAATGGAGTAACAGAAAGGAGAAATAGGACTCTTGTAGAATTTGCAAGAGCCATGATGAAGGAAAAGAATTGTCCAAATTACTTATGGGTAGAAGCTATTAACACTGCAACATACCTTGTGAATAGGTTGCCTTGTAAAGCTTTGGATGGAGGAACCCCTTATGAAGCATGGTGGGGTAAGAAACCTACCCTTGATCATTGTAAGGTATTTGGATGTATTGCATATGCTTATGTTCCTTCACAATTAAGACATAAGCTAGAACCAAAAGCAGAGAAGTATGTGTTTATTGGATATGATGATAGACAGATGGGTTACAGGTTGTGGAGTCCATCCACAAAGCAATTTCTTGTTACCAAAGATGTGACATTTGATGAGCAAAATACATGGTATACAGGATCACCAAATGATTATATAGGTGTTGAAGAAATACAAAGGAAAGGAAAGGCAAAAGTAAAAGTGTGTGAAGAAGTTGTTGATGAAGTTGACTCTAGAAGTAGATTGCAGGATCATGTAGAAGAAGGGCCAAGATTTGATCCAGAGTCAAATGAGGCTGAAACTTCGAGAAGTGTAGAAATCAGAAGATCTACAAGGGAAAGGAAAGAACCTATAAGGTATAGTTATGATACATCTTTCCTAACAACAAAAGATTATGCTTACATTGTGAAGACAAAAGAAGATCCAACCACTTATGAAGAAGCCAAAGGTAAACAGAATTGGGAGAAGGCAATGCAGGAAGAGTATGATGCTCTACTTGAAAATGAAACTTGGGAATTAGTACCAAGACCAAAGAATCAGAAAGTCATTGGATGTAAGTGGGTATATAAAACAAAGAGGTTTGCAGATGGTAAGGTGTCTAGATACAAGGCTAGACTTGTGGTCAAAGGTTTTGCCCAAACGTATGGGGTAGATTATGATGAAACCTTTAGTCCTGTTGCTAAGATGTCTACAATTAGGACATTGATTGCTATTGCTGCTTGTAAGGGATGGAAATTATCACAATTGGATGTGAAAAATGCATTTTTAAATGGATACATTGCAGATGAAGTATACATGGAGCAACCAGAAGGCTTCATGGAATCAATTGGATCAGATTATGTGTGTAAGCTCAAGAGAGCTTTATATGGGTTGAAGCAAGCTCCAAGAGCTTGGAATTACAGATTGGTTAAGTTCTTGAATGAATGTGGATTTCAAGCATCAAAGGCAGATAGTAGCTTGCTAGTGAAGGCAAGTGAAAATGGATACATTTACATGTGCAATTATGTTGATGATATTATTGTTACAGGAACAGATGCTCAAGGAATCAATGAACTCAAAAGGCAAATAGAGAAGGAGTTTAAGATAAGTGATTTGGGAAACTTATCTTATTTTCTAGGAATGCAGATTGTGTATACTCAACATGGAGTATATGTTTCACAAGAGAGATATTTGAAGAATCTTCTAGTCAAGTTTAACATGGAAGATTGCAAGACCTCATCTACACCATTGGAGGTAAATCATAAGTTAAGCAGGTATGGAGGTGAAGAATTCAATGATATGAAGAAATATCAGAGTTTGGTAGGTAGTTTAATCTATGCTACCTTGACAAGGCCAGATTTATCATATGCAGTAGGTGTGTTGTAACAATTTATGCATTGTCCAAAGAAGACTCATTGGATTGCAGCTCAAAGGGTACTCATATATATCAAAGGAACCCTAAGTGAAGGTTTGTATTATGGTTTCACTTCTGATACAAGAATCAAAGTGTTTAGTGATGCAGATTGGGCAGGTGACTCAGATGATAGAAGGTCTACTCATGGGTATCTCTGTTATGTTGGAGATAAGCTAGTTTCTTGGTGTTCAAGGAAGCAACATACAGTTGCTTTATCATCCACAGAAGCTGAGTATAAGGGAATGGTAGAAGCTGCAAAAGAAGTGATATGGTTGAAGGCCTTGATGAAGAGTTTTGAAACTGACCATAGTACTCCAATTATTTTTGGAGATAATATGAGTTCTTTGTATTTGGCAGCTAACCCTGTTTTTCATGCCAGGACTAAGCACATAGAGATTCAGTATCATTTCTTGAGGGAAAAGGTACTTGATAAAGAGATTGAAGTAATGTACACTCCAAAAAAAGAACAAGTGGCAGATATGATGACAAAGAGCTTGGATGGACCTAAGCTACAGAGATTCAAGGAGATGGCAGGAGTGAGGAAGAATGGAATAATCACAATTAGTGATTGAGGGGGAGCTGTTGGAACAAGCCAATCACAAATTGGTGATTATAGAGATCTTGAAGAAGGCTTATGGTCAGAATGAAGTGAAGGAAAACACTTGTGAAAGTGAAGAAGATTTCAGGGTGATGTCTTGTACACATATGTACATATAAGTGAAGAATCTTGTAAATTGAGTATAGTAAAACTTTTAGGATGATAAAGAGCAATTTCATAGACACGGGATGAGTCTAAAGTCATGTATATATAAGTTAATGATGACAAGAAATATGAATGAGAGTCATTTGTAGATGACAAACTTTAGGAAGATGTGTAGAGAGTTTTTTCCCAGAAAATAG
Source organism: Ceratopteris richardii (assembly GCA_020310875.1). Lineage (NCBI taxonomy): Eukaryota > Viridiplantae > Streptophyta > Polypodiopsida > Polypodiales > Pteridaceae > Ceratopteris > Ceratopteris richardii. The sequence continues at coordinate 133,002,604 of CM035434.1, read as the reverse complement.
CGACGGGTTTTTCTCTGAGTGCTCGTTGTCTGATCACGTGGATCAGAAATCCTTTTGTACACATCTAATTGAGAAGCTGATGAAGCTATGTCTAGAGTTTCAGAATCTAATTCCTCTCCTACTGTGAGAATGATCAATAGGAACATTCATATGTGAACTTTGGAAACTGAAGTCTGTGAGTAGCGCACTTTTCCGTCTCAGTATTTTGATCAGATTTGAGTGTATACTGTAAAGTTTTTGATGAGTGAGCACTTAAAATTTAAGTTAGAAGATAAGGAAGCTATGGCTAAAAGCATTTAGCAAAACGGGTTTCAGATTGGGAGAAATCAACTTAAGAAGTTGACTATGTCGAAGGCGCAACTTCTGAGAGACATTTTCTGACATATCTTTGATCTTAATGATCAAATTAAACTTTTGGTGATTAGTTTTGAGAACTAATGATAGACATGATTGCGCAAAGGTATTGTGAATACTTGTGCATCATTTACTTGAAGAAATTTGAAGTTTTATGCAGGTAATGAAGTTGATTCCTGAAGCAGACTTTCTGAAGTAGACACTTCTTCACTCAGAGAAGTGTTGATTGAAGTTTTGGTAAAGAAGAACATTGTTTGTGTAAAGTTTGGTTTATAACTGACATAGAAGTGTTCTTAAGTCAGTATAGATCAAATCTTTGGAGATTAAGAGGTCTCCAACAGATAAGGGTGCATGAAGGCTTGTTGTATTTTCCAAAAACATTTATTTGATTTGAATAGATATTGTTTCTTTATCCAGCAAGTAGGCAACCTAATTTTTCATTGAGAAAACATTATCCTAAACAGTGATTTTAGTCACTTCACACCATTATAATACCATTATTTATTATTCTTACTCTGTTTTGTGCTAGCCAAGGATTCCTCAATCTTGAAGAGTATTAGAAGTAGCTATATACCAATTTTCATAATTTTTAGACTTTGTTTGAGCCCTCAAATTAGCCTTGGAACCTAATTTTTAACTAGGTCAGACACTAGGTCTAGACAAGGCCAAAGCTAATCAAAAACTATAAAAAGACCTAAAGAGCTCATTTTCGAGGTTATCTTGTTAGAGATTTGAGCTTTTGTAAGAGATTTCTTGAGTAAAATAAAGAAATCCATTTTTCCTCTCTTTGTTCTTGCCTTGTGTGTGTGTGTGTGCATGATTGTGTGCTTCTCACTCATGCACTTGTGCCTTCACTTGCTCATAGTCCTTATACTATTCCTCATACTAGTCCTCATACTAGTCCTCACATCTCCACGGATTGACATGTATGAGGTGGATCTCCTCATGTTGGTGCTTGCCATTGTGCGAGAGTGACAACAAACCAGGGGAAAAACCTCCTAAAGAGGGGAAAAGTGCCCTCGTGGTCCTAGAGTGTTCACACACATCACCACCTAAATATATCAAAATTTCTACTAAGATACATCTATTGTTAGTTCGTATCATATTCACACATTGTAATTTGATATTTGAATATAGATAGTGTAAGTGAGCATGATTGCTTATCGTTACACTTGAAATCTTGGCTATTCTCTCTCTATCTATCTTCTTTTTTAGTATTAAGGTGTGTATATTAAGGTTCATATGTTGGAAGATCTTGTAAACCTGTGATTATTGTCGCCTACCCCACTTCCAACATATGATATCAGATCTTACAATACCAACAATCACCTATGTGTAGAGAGTGTTTGCTTCAAATGCAAAAATCTGAAATGGTGCCTTCTCTACCCAAACTTGAGGCACATTGTAAACATGTGTATGAATGCTATATTTTGGGCAAAATGCAACATTCCTCCTTCCCAAAAGATGATTTAGTTCTAGTTGCGCATAAATTGCAGATTGTTCATAATGATATCGATGATCCTATACAAAGATCCGAAGCATCCTTAGCTATTTTGCAAGAGCGAAATGTGAGGAATAATGGCATGTTTAACAGACAAGGCTATCAATGCATGTGCTTGAGCATCTCTATAATCACAATGAAGTTGCTCTACAGTAGGTGCAATAGGAGCCACAACACGAATAGGAACCTGAAGAATATCACCATCTTCGATGCCTTCTACATCAGTATCAATAACTGCATTTGTATTGAAACTGCATTTGTAGGTGTAATAGGACGTTTTTCAACACCCTGTACAATATTCCACAGTCCTTTTGCGACCAATACTTGACACATCATATAAGGCCATAATGGGTAATTGGTGCCATCCAACTTATCCTCAACAAGCAACATACAAAATACATCATTGATTTTAGCCATGGCCACTGACTAAAATCCCTTGATGCAGAAAAATGATTGTATCAGTATATATCTTTGGCACAAAAAGACAAAATTACATGCATAAGGGCTATGATAGTGCATTCGTAGGCCGAAATGAGCTCAGATCACAATTTTGGCATCACACAATGAAGGTATTTTGATCTCCTAATCACCCTGAGTATGCTCACCAAATTTCATGTGATTCTAAGACTCTGATCGTAGAGGTGTCGACGATGTCCTAGATGAAGCGACGACCTGCTTTGATACCAATTGTTGGAGTTAGATGTCTACAGAAGCATGCAAAAAGAACAAGGAAGAAGAAGAAGCTTTGGGTTTACTTCCTTTTGGGGATTGATCTCAAACCTCCTTATACATGAGTGCCAACTCCTTGTTCACCGCATCCCTCGCAAGGGGGATTTGTTGATATACTTTGGTAGTGACGTGTGTGAAGACACTTAAGACTATCGTGGAAATTTTTTCCCACTTTAGGAGGTTTTTTCCCTTAGCTTGTATATATGCCTATAACCCTAAAGGGCCATTTATCTTTGTACATTCACTTGGTAATACTATCAGTATTGTTTATTTTGCTCCAAGATTCTTCTTCCTCTTGTTGTTTCTCATGTGCTTTCACAGACCTCAAACTCTAACAACAAGTGCTTGGAATCTGCCATAGGTTTAATAGAGCTCAATAGTATTTGTTTTCAAGTTTTTGAGATATAATCTTTTTTCTCCATCAGGGTATTTAGTCTTAGGCCATGGCTAAAGCAATGATGTATCCTATATGTTGGCTATTGAGGAGAAGGATGGTACTAATTACCCATTCTGGGCATATATGATGCATCATGTGTTGGTAGCAAAAGCACTATGCAATATTGTGTAGGGTGTTGAAGATGCTCCTATTACACCTACAAATACACTTATTAAAGGTGATGAGAGGTTAGAATGGTTGTTGCAAAGGCTTCTACACCTAAAATAGTGACTACTAATATTGTTCACAATGAAGAATGGGCATTTACAACTACTTGTAGCTATGATTCATCTTCTCATGTAGCAAGGACTATATACAATAGACTCAGATGTTTGGTACTTTGATAGTGGGGCAACCAACCATATTACCTCGCAATGATGTTTCTTCAACTCCCTTGAGCTTGCCCCTAAAGGAAATTACTATCACATGTACTAATAAATCTTCGTATCTTGTAATGGCACTTGGAAAGATCGTTATGATACTGTTGATGGTACTTCTTTCGCATTGCCAAAGTCTCTGTATGTGCCACGGATCAACAAAAATCTATCATCCGTTTCTACATTAGCCAAGATTGGCTTGATTGTCAAACTTGTGGGTGACCTATGCTCAATTCATGATGTTATTATTGCTTATGTTTCCATGGGATGTATAAGATCATAGACTATAAAAAATCATTGAATGATTGATCATTTGAGTCCACAATTATGAGGCTATCTTAGATGCAAAGCTTTGGCATGCACATTTTGAAGATTGTTCATAATGATGTCTATTATCCTATACACACATCTTCATTTGGGAACTAGCTGTACTTCGTGACTTTTATTGATGACTTCTCCAAGCATGCCTTAGTGTATCCATTGAAAGAAAATCCTGAAGTGTCTATGTGTTTTAACCAATTCGTGGTTATGGCAGAGAATCTGTGAGCATATAAATTGGGCACCCTCCATTCTGATCAACGGGCGTAATAACTGTCTTCTAGATTTAATACACTTTTGGATGAGCATGGGATACGCATGAGTGTGCATTGTTTTATATAGCTCAAAAACATGGATTTGTTGAAATAAAGAATAGGTCTCTCATGGAAATGGTGAGATGTATGGTCAAAGTCAGGATTTACCATATACTTTCTAGCTCGAGGTTGTTATGTGTGCAATGTATGCACTCAACATGTGTCCCACCAAAGCACTGCAATTGATCACTCCATGTGAAGCTTGGCATGGTCATAAACAATCTGTTGCCCATCTTTGTGTCTTTGGTTGTCTGGCAATAGAAGAAGACATTGAAAAAAGAAGGCTCTTTTTTTTTGGAAGCTAAATCTCTAAATTCCCATCTCTCCTTTTCTCCTTTATAATCCTAGATGAAGGGAATGATAAGGAGAGTTATCCCTCATGAATTCTACATTTTTGAGTAGCTTGAACTGAACCATCTTTTGGAAAGGAGGAATACTATATTTTGCCCAAATTATAGCCTTCACAGACATGTTTACTGGGTGCCTCAAGTTTGATTATAAGCCTAGATGAAGGGAATGATAAGGCGAGTTATCCCTCATGAAGTCTAGATATTTCCCATAATCCCTAAAGAAGAAAGATGAATCATTTAAACCTTGGAAGACACATGTCATGATTCTACTCAATCAACTTAGAAGCCTCCTATAGGAGGTCATGAGTAATAACCAGAACATAGCATAAAAAGCATATCATTACAAAGGCCTGTACTCAAGGATTCTATTAGGGGTTTCAAAGCTTCAAATTTGGATGGTCCTAGCTCAAGATAGGACAATTTAGTGAGCATAGATACTTGAAATCACCTATGTGGAGAGAGTGTGTGTACAGGGGATTCCATTCCCTTCTACAATTCCCATAAGATCAAGATAAGGGTGCATGAAGGCTTGTTGTATTTTCCAAAAACATTTATTTGATTTGAATAGATATTGTTTCTTTATCTCAATAACCCAAGGGGAGGAGGTAGAATGTTATAGTCAAGGCCTTACGGGACATGAAAACCATCGAAGGGAGTCAGACGAAAGGGGCAGCCAAGTAGGACCAAGTAGGAAAAGTAGTGAAAGAAGATCTAGCAAGTAGGCAACCTATATTTTCATGGTGAAAATATTTCCTTACTAGTGATTTTAGTCAACACACTGCATTGTAAATAGCATTTTTTATTATTCCTACTCCATATTGTGCAAGCCGAGGAGTCCTCAAGCTTAAGGAGTATTAGAAGTAGCTAAATACCAATTTTCATAATTTGTAGACTTCGTTTCAGCCCTCAAATCTACCCTAGAGCCTAATTTTTAACTAGGCTGGAGACTAGGTCAGGACAGGGCCAAAGTTAGTACAAAACTATAACAAGAGCTAGAGAGCTCAATTTTGAGGTTAGCTTGTTAGAGATTTGATCTTTTGTAAGAGACTTCTTGAGTAATAGAAAGAAATCCATTGTTCCTCTCTTTGTTCTTGCCTTGCATGTGCATGTGTGTGCTTGCTTGTGTGCTTCTCACTCACGCACTTGTGTCTTCACTTGCTCATAGTCATCATACTAGTCCTCACATCTACACAGATTGACATTTATGAGGTGGATCTCCTCACGTAGGTACTTGCGATTGTGTTAGAGTGACAACAAACCAGGGAAAAAAACCTCCTAAAGAGGGAAAAAAGTACCTCGGTGGTCCTAAAGTGTTCACACACATCACTACCTAAATATATCAACATTTTTGCCTAGATACATGTATTGTGAGTTTGTATCATATTCACACATTGTAATTTGACATTGGAATATAGATAGTGTATGTGAGCATCATTGCTTACCATTACACTTGAAATCTTGCCTATTCTCTATCTATCTATCTTCTTTTTGAGTATTAAGGTGTGTATATTAAGGTTCATCTATTGGAATTTCTTGTAAGCCTGTGACTATTGTGGCCTACCCCACTTCCAACATATGATATCAGATCTTAGAATACCAACAATCACCTATGTGCAAAGACTATTTGCTTCAAATGCAAAATCCTAAAATGGTGCCTTCTCTACCCAAACTTGACACACATTGTAAACATGTATGTGAATGTTGTATTTTGGGCAAAATGCAACATTCCTCCTTCCCAAAAGATGCTTCAGTTCGAGTTGCTCATAATTTGAAGATTGTTCATAATGATGTCTATGATCCTATACACACGTCTTCATTTGGGAACTATCCATACTTCATGAATTTTATTGACGACTTTCTCCAAGCATGCCTTCGTGTATCCATTGAAAAAAATCCTGAAGTGTCTATGTGTTTTAAACAATTCGTGGTTTTGGCAGAGAATCTGTGAGCATATAAATTGGGCACCCTCCATTCTGATCAACGGGGGTAATAATGATGTTTCTTCAACTCCCTTGAGCTTGCCCTAAAGGAAATTACTATCACATGTACTAATAAATCTTCGTATCTTGTAGTGGCACTTGGAAAGATCGTTAGGATACTGTTGATGGTACTTCTTTCGCATTGCCAAAGTCTCTGTATGTGCCACGGATCAACAAAAATCTATTGTCTGTTTCTACATTAGCCAAGATTGGCTTGATTGTCAAACTTGTGGGTGACATATGTACAATTCATGATCTCTCAACTGGTGATGTTATTAATGCTTATGTTTCCATGGGCTGTATAAGATCATAGACTATGAAAAATCATGAATGATTGATCATTTGAGTCCACAATTATGAGGCTATCTTAGATGCAAAGCTTTGGCATGCACATTTTGAAGATTGTTCATAATGATGTCTATTATCCTATACACACATCTTCATTTGGGAGCTACCTGTACTTCGTGACTTTTATTGATGACTTCTCCAAGCATGCCTTGGTGTATCCATTGAAAGAAAATCCTGAAGTGTCTATGTGTTTTAACCAATTCGTGGTTATGGCGGAGAATCTGTGAGCATATAAATTGGGCACCCTCCATTCTGATCAACGGGCGTAATAACTGTCTTCTAGATTTAATACACTTTTGGATGAGCATGGGATACGAATGAGTGTGCATTGTTTTATATAGCTAAAAAACATGGAGCTGTTGAAATAAAGAATAGGTCTCTCATGGAAATGGTGAGATGTATGGTCAAAGTCAGGATTTACCATATACTTTCTAGCTCGAGGTTGTTATGTGTGCAATGTATGCACTTAACATGTGTCCCACCAAAGCACTGCAATTGATCACTCCATGTGAAGCTTGGCATGGTCATAAACAATCTGTTGCCCATCCTTGTGTCTTTGGTTGTCTGGCAATAGAAGAAGAAATTAAAAAAAGAAGGCTCTTTTTTTTTGAAAGCTAAATCTCTAAATTCCCATCTCTCCTTTTCTCCTTTATAAGCCTAGATGAAGGGAATGATAAGGAGAGTTATCCCTCATGAAGTCTACATATTTCCCATAATCCCTAAAGAAGGAAGATGAATCATTTAAACCTTGGAAGACACATGTCATGATTCTACTCAATCAGCTTGGGGATTCTGTTAGGGGTTTGAAAGCTTCAAATTCGGATGGTCCTAGCTCAAGATATGGACAATTTAGTGAGCATAGATACTTGAAATCACCTATGTGGAGAGAGTGTGTGTGCAGGGGATTCCATTCCCTTCTCCAATTCCCATAAGATCAAGATAAGGGTGCATGAAGGCTTGTTGTATTTTCCAAAAACATTTATTTGATTTGAATAGATATTGTTTCTTTATCTCAATCGCCCTAGGGGAGGAGGTAGAATGTTATAGCTAATTACTCTCATGTCTTGTGCCAGAAAAGAAGGAATTTTTCCGAATTGCCCCATGCTTAATTGCAAAGAGAAAACTAGTATTTTGTCTTCCAAGTTTGTTCTATGGCTTTTCCCTCTTTCCATCCCTTGATTGCTCATTTTCGGATGCATCGTTCGTTCATGGTTTATGCATATATTTCACTAAATTTCATGCACTTGCACTAGCAATGCATTTGGATTGTAGAAGGATAATCTCCGGATTTCATGCACTAGCAATCAATGCATAGTAGCCCAAGGAAGGAACGGATTCCACCATTGAAGACCTCCCTTCCACCTTTGATATAACTGTGAAGTACATTGGCTTTAATAACAGTCCAAAAGAAAGTATACTACACTGTTTGTGAAATTTGGAGTTGATGTACTCCAAAACATTCTTCAATATGTTGTTGATACGATGGTTGAGGCTTGCACATTTTGATTTCATGCTTGAACCGAATTGCACCTTTTGAGCCATTCTTTACACAACACTAGGGTTTTGCATTCTGATGGAGGCACCGTGTTATGTTAAAGCAAATATGTAGAATGTTTCTTACATGGCATGCTTCATTGCGGATTGGTTTATCCCAAGATATATATAGTCTCTCTACCACGACACATTTCCCATTCGTAGTAGTGGTAGTTTGCCATTATGATAAATACGAGTCTATGAGTGAACTTCGTGCCATTCTTGACAAAAAATGAAGTCGGACATGCCTTCCTCTACATGAGTTCCAACTCCTCTTCACGACCTCATTGTTGGGAAAAGGCTGATTTATTTGTCAATTTTGCCAGCATTGCCAGAAGTCCAACTCATTTATGCCAACTCGATGAAACGTTTACTCGATGCATAAAATGGGTGAAATCCGATCGTGAGACCCAAATGTGATATCAAAAGGAGAAAGCACCATAGGTTCTTCTTGTTCATCGTGTTATTGGCTTAGAATAATGCTTTCAATAAATAATATGGATGGTGCATCTCATGACATGGGGATGTAGCTCAAATGGTAGAGCGATCGCTTTGCATGCGATAGGTAGCGGGATCGATGCCCGTCATCTCCAAGATGCAGTGTCTTAGACATGGTGGAGGATTAGAAACAGAGCCGAACAATGATCTCACGATCCCCTATTTTAGGGGTGTGATCCCATATGCCCATCATCTCCAAGATCGTAGTATTTACCTAAGCTACAATCTTCAAGCGAATGGGATTTAAAAGCAATGATCTCTTCGATGTAGGATTTTGAGGCTATGATCTCTTGGGCGTATGCTTTGTTCCCACATCTCTCAATGTTTTAGGGGACGTGGTGAGGGAGTCCCCCATGGAGAACCATCAAGATTCGGTACTACATCTCTCCCTCGACCTCTCTTTATGCTCAAGTAGATGTGATCATATTTTGGATGTAGGCTCAAAAGGCAACCGGATGTACGTTTGATTCCCCACATCTAGGAAACTTTTGGGAAGTGGTCCTCTAGGCGGGTGCATTTCTTCTTTCAAATATCCACGCTAGAGTAAGGGGGGGGGGGTAGTGAGAATCTGAGCTTTTACACGAACAAAGAAGAAAGGATGGGAGAGGAGATTAAGAACAAGACTTAAGATGCATTCCCAGTATTCAAAATGGATTAGAGAGATTATCTAGTGAGGAGATTGATTATGATCTTAGCGGGTCTTTATCCATATGGAAGGGCAAAGCTTTGAATATGGATGCTTTCTTCCTTTAGTTTCTATTGATTTTGCATCCTCTAGAAATAAATGGGATAGTCAATATCTCGAGGTCCACTTCGTCGACTAGTTTCCTCACTCCCAAGCGTTCTCATGTGCATAGAGACACACATAGTATAGTACTCGGAGATATACTTACATAGCCTAGTGAGAAGTCGAGACTCAACTGAACATGATATGAAACTAATCCCGGAAGTAGAAAGATGAAACATAGAAGGATATATCAAAGGACCATTGAAAGATAGGATTTACAGATGGTTGTTGTATGATAAAGCTTAAAACACTATCTACTCGAGGTCCAAGTTCACTACCATTAACCACAACAACTATGCATCCACAAGTGTAGATGACTAACCCACAACCAAGTCATCACATACTTTTCATGGTACCCAAAAGAGAGAGAGAGAGATCACTTGATTTAAGTTTGGTGCATGAAAGGAGAATGCTAACACATGCATGCACTCACATGCATTTGTATGCAAGAATAGGCATTTGCATATGCATGATTGTTTGTTAAGTAGTTGAATACTTATACTTTTGTTACCTCCTTTTTCTAACTCAACTTAGATAACTAGGAAAAATAGCAAACTAGGTAGTTGCAAGGCTCTTGGCTCCCATGTAACTCAAGTAGCTACTTTGTTTTTCCCAAACGTGATGCTTAAAAATCACAAATTAGGAGCCTTGATTAAGACAAGTAGGCCTTTTGAAAGATAGGATTTACAGATGGTTGTTGTATGATAAAGCTTAAAACACTATCTACTCGAGGTCCAAGTTCACTACCATTAACCACAACAACTATGCATCCACAAGTGTAGATGACTAACCCACAACCAAGTCATCACATACTTTTCATGGTACCCAAAAGAGAGAGAGAGAGAGATCACTTGATTTAAGTTTGGTGCATGAAAGGAGAATGCTAACACATGCATGCACTCACATGCATTTGTATGCAAGAATAGGCATTTGCATATGCATGATTGTTTGTTAAGTATTTGAATACTTATACTTTTGTTACCTCCTTTTTCTAACTCAACTTAGATAACTAGGAAAAATAGCAAACTAGGTAGTTGCAAGGCTCTTGGCTCCCATGTAACTTAAGTAGCTACTTTGTTTTTCCCAAACGTGATGCTTAAGTATCACAAATTAGGAGCCTTGATTAAGACAAGTAGGCCTTTTGAAAGTCAAGTTTTCAATTTTCTTGCTCATTGGAATGGCAAGAAAATAGGGTTGCTTAAAAATCTCCATGTTGACTCTAAGTTTAGGAGAAAACTTAGAGAATCCTAACGACAAGCCTAGATGTAGTCGTTAGCTTGGATTTGAGAAATCATGCATCCAAGTAGGTTGATAAAATTTCCTTTGGAAGTTTTATCTGATTCTATCCCAAGACATGATAGCAATCAAATGAAGTCCACTAGAACTTAAACTAATTGAACTGTTAAAGTTCCATAGATAGTTGAGATGTTCCAAATTTGAAAAAACCATTGATTTTTTCAAGTTTTCACTTTGAATTCATCCTAAGGAGCAATGAAAATCAGAGAAGTGCTTAAATCCTAGCAACAATTGAACTTTGACGTTCAATAGGCGGATGTTAGGGTTCATGATTGCATCTCTAGTAATGATGCAAATTACTAAGCAAGCATGAAAACGTGAAAGAACTCTTCCTTTTACAAGGATTAGAGAGTTAAATTTTGGTTTCATTTAAGCTAATTGAAGCTTCAAAAGGAAACCTTATCAAACGATCTTTAGGAAAGGAACAAATTCCTAAAGAAATGAATCGAGCTGTGAACTTTTCATTTAGGAATATAAAGTTCCAAGATATGGATCTCCAATCCATGAAATTTTCCTAAACAAGCTATAAAGTTCAAAATTATGTGTTCGTAATAGCATTATTATTGGATCACTCATCAAAAGACACTTGGACTTTAAACATAATTGTAATTGACGACATATGTTTAAAGTACTCTAATAACATCTAAAGATTGACCAATAATAATAAATTTTGTATCAAAGTCAAGAATAGGAATCAATATCACATAAATGAAAGCTCAAGTCAAACTTTGATAGTGGAATGGGAAACCATATCCTAAAGGTGATATTTATCCTCTAGTCTGATACTCAAGAAATGAACACAATAGAATCAGTAAAGCTTCTGGATATTATTTGGAAGTCTAAGAATTTCTTTCAAATATCCTTCTAGCATTGCAAAAGGTTCTACGGTGAATCATTTGCTCAAGTTATTTGATTCCCTAAAATGAATCTCAAGTCCTTGAAGAATAACATTCTCCTAAGTAGTGAGAATGAAATTCTTCAAACATTTTAGATAGGAAGTTGTTCCCAGAAGTCCCAAACAACTTTTGATTCCCCACATCTAGGAAACTTTTGGGAAGTGGTCCTCTAGGCGGGTGCATTTCTTCTTTCAAATATCCACGCTAGAGTAAGGGGGGGGGGGGGGGGGTAGTGAGAATCTGAGCTTTTACACGAACAAAGAAGAAAGGATGGGAGAGGAGATTAAGAACAAGACTTAAGATGCATTCCCAGTATTCAAAATGGATTAGAGAGATTATCTAGTGAGGAGATTGATTATGATCTTAGCGGGTCTTTATCCATATGGAAGGGCAAAGCTTTGAATATGGATGCTTTCTTCCTTTAGTTTCTATTGATTTTGCATCCTCTAGAAATAAATGGGATAGTCAATATCTCGAGGTCCACTTCGTCGACTAGTTTCCTCACTCCCAAGCGTTCTCATGTGCATAGAGACACACATAGTATAGTACTCGGAGATATACTTACATAGCCTAGTGAGAAGTCGAGACTCAATTGAACATGATATGAAACTAATCCCGGAAGTAGAAAGATGAAACATAGAAGGATATATCAAAGGACCATTGAAAGATAGGATTTACAGATGGTTGTTGTATGATAAAGCTTAAAACACTATCTACTCGAGGTCCAAGTTCACTACCATTAACCACAACAACTATGCATCCACAAGTGTAGATGACTAACCCACAACCAAGTCATCACATACTTTTCATGGTACCCAAAAGAGAGAGAGAGAGAGAGATCACTTGATTTAAGTTTGGTGCATGAAAGGAGAATGCTAACACATGCATGCACTCACATGCATTTGTACGCAAGAATAGGCATTTGCATATGCATGATTGTTTGTTAAGTAGTTGAATACTTATACTTTTGTTACCTCCTTTTTCTAACTCAACTTAGATAACTAGGAAAAATAGCAAACTACACAAGAACATGGAAATATGAACTCAAATGATCATGAAAATGAAAGTATATTTCTTGTACAATACAATGGACTTACTGACACATATGTGTGCCTTGGAATCACACCTTGATATGGCACAAAGCTCAGCTCTTGGAGGTCTTCACATAGGTCTCTCTAACCACGACTAAAACTGCCATCTATTTATAGTTGAGCTTGGGAGGCTAACTTCCCTCAATCACTCTCCAATCAATTAGTGATTGATTTGATTCTCTACCTACCACAAATCACAAATTCGTGGCTCCTCTTTCCCTTTTTGATCAAGTGGACTCAACCACTTAAGATTCTTTCGTAAAGTCTTCAAAAGTTACAAGAGGTAGTTCACAAGTGAACTTTACATAGTCTTCATTTTAAGGCTTCTTCTATGACTTTGTGGGACTCAAGCCAATACTTAGGCTTGTCATATACTTTCTCCAACAAGGACTACGGGGGAACTTTTTTCCCTCTTTACGAGGTTTTTTCCCCCACCTTGAATATATGTCTGTAACCTTAAAGGGTCATTTATATTTGTACATTCACTTGTTAAGACTATCAATATTGTCTATTTGTGCTCCAAGCTTCTTCTTCTTGGTGTTGTTCATGTGCTTCCATAGACCTCAAACTCCAACAATTGGCATCAGAGTAGGTTGCTGCTTCATCTAGGGCATCCTTGACACCCCTCCAATCACAATCTCAAAATTGAACAAAAATTGGTGAGCCTAATCAGGGCAATTAGGACATCAAACAGAGCTTCATTATATGGCATCAAGTTTTTTATCTCAGATCATTTTGGCCTCCAAACATACTATCATAGTGCTTGTGCAAGATATTTTATCCTTTTGTGCCAAACATATATGCAAGTTTCGGTTTGCCAATACAAGCATCTCAAAGTCTACTATAGGTTTAGCAAAGACGGGGTAGTTATGTTCAACTTTTTGAGATACAGTCATTTTTTTGGATCAAGGTATTTTATTCAGTGGCCATGATAGAAACCAATGATGTGTTCCATATGTTGGCTATTGAGGACAAATTGGATGGTGCCAATTACCCATTATGGGAGGAAATTGGTGGCAAAAGGACTGTGGAATATTATGTAGGGTGTTGAAAAGCATCCTACTACACCTCCAAATATAGTTATTGAAGATGGTGTAGATACTATTGAAGGTGATAATCTTCATATTCTTGTTCCTAGTGCACCTATTGCAAAGCAACTTCATTGGGATGGTAGAGATGCTCAAGAACATGCATTGATAGATTTGTCTATCGAAATTGCCATTATGTCTTATATTTGTTCTTAGAAAATAGCAAAGGATGCTTGACATACACTTATCACTTTATGTTGGAGTTTGACATTTGCGGAAGCACGTGAACAACACAAGGAAGAAGAAGAAGCTTGGAGCACAACACACAATATTGAATGTATTACCACTAGAATGTACAAAGTTAAGTAGTCCATTAGGGCAATAGGCATATATACAAGCCGGGGGAAAAAAACCTCCTTGAGAGGGAGAAAATTGCCCCGCCGGTCCTAGAGTGTTCACACACATCACTACCTAAATATATCAAAAAATACCCCCTGGGAGTGATGCGGTGAACAAGGAGTTGGCACTCATGTATAAGGAAGTGCCAAGCTATGTGGACATCACTCCACAAAAGGAAGTAAGCCCAAAGCTTTGCGAAAAGCTTCAAACTTCTCCCTAGGTACAACCTTTGTGAAAAGGTCTGCAATGTTCTCCTACGTGGACACATATGCCAAGCTGATCTCCCCAATAGAGAACCTCTCCCTGACATAATGATAATGCACCTCAATGTGCTTAGTGCGAGCAATTGGAACACAAGATTCCTTGGAACTGCCAATGCACTCCGACTGTCAGTGAAGATGGTGGCAAAAGACTCACCAACACCCAAATCATCCATAAGGCATCTGAGCTACACACACTCAACAATCGTTGTGAAAGCTGCCCTATACTGAGCTTCACAACTAGAAGTGGCTAGAGTAGGCTACTTCTTGTCCAGCCAAGATATGCATGAGCTACCAAGCATGAAGCAAAAGCCACTAGTGGACACACGAGTGTCATAGCAACCAGCCCAGTCAGAGTCAAAAAAAGCATACAAATATTGCGGTAGTGATCCCCCCTTGGGATAAAACAACCCAAGTATCCTGGTACCACTCAAATAGCGCAAGATGTGCTTAATTGCTTGCCAATGCTTGACACCTGGGCAATGCAAAACTTGCTCATCTGTGAGATAGCAAACTGAATATCTCACCGAGTAATGCATAAGTAAATCAGGCATCCAATAGCCTACTGATAGAGAACAACATCAAATGCATCTCTAGCATCATGAAGACTCAATTGTAAACTTGTCTCCATAGGAGTGGCAATAGGTTTATAGTCTTCAAGGGCAAAATGCTACAGTAATGTGTCAATATATTTCATTTGACACAAAGCCATTCCACAATCAACTTGCATGAATTCAATGCCAAAATAATGATGCAAATGCCCCAAATTAGACATCTCAAATGAGGCATGCAAATCAGCCTTAAAATCAGCAGGATGCTTCTCAATAGGACGAGTGAACTGCATGTCATCAACATAGACAACAATGATCAGAAGCACATCATTAGCAAACAACATCACGGCTAACCAAAATGCGTTGAATCTATGGATGATATAGACGATAAACTTTACTTTCAGAACTATACCCAACAAAAATACATTTTACTACTTTATCATTCAATTTTCTACGATGTTGTTCAGGCACTAATACATATGCTAGACAACCAAAAACATGCAGATGAGCAATAGATGGCTTTCGATCATGCCAAGCCTCATATGGAGTGATAGATTGCAGTGCTTTAGTGGGACACCTGCTTGTTGGAGAAACAATCACTAATTGGACATATATTTGAAGTTCAAATCTTAGGAAGAAAACCCCATGCCTATGTGAAGGGACAAATTCACAAGTGTATCATATTTGTAAAGTTAGTTCACTTTAGTTCTAGAAGTTTTTTAAAATCACGAGAATACAAAAATCTATATAAGTTAGTTTGTATCAACTGACGCGAAGAGAGAGAGAGAGAAGTAGAAGGAGGAAGACAATGAGAAAGTGAGAAGAACTCATTTTTGTATGACTGAGTATAGTCGGGCTTCTCTGAGTGAGAAAGCATTTGTAAAACTTCTGAGTTTTTTATAGTTATGAGAAGAACTGAGTAAAGTTCTGTGTATGAGCCTCTCTCCATCATCTCCATGATTACCTACTGTGTGATGAGTTACAAAGATCAAGTTTTCAAGCAACTCGATGCCTGACATCGAATCTCTGTTGATAAGTCATATTTTCTTTTATATTTTTCATTCAGTACTGAAGTGTTTGAAAAACATGATGTTTTTGGAGCAACTCGATACCTGGCATCGAATTCCAGTTGATAAGTCATATTCTAAGTGTGCATGAAATCACCTATAGTTTTGGTGTCCAAAAGATCAAGACTTTATGCGGGAAGTCGATGCCCGGCATCGAATCCCTGCTGAAAAGTGGCCAAAAACATCCCAAGTCGATGCCCGGCATCGAATTCTCGTTGCAAGTCGATGCTAGGCATCGAATTCTAATTTTAAACAGGCGCTCTTACTAAAACAGGCAAGTTTTCCAGTTTTGGAAGGTCATACAGGGTCATCTTGTGAGGGCCATAACTTGAGTTCTAGAGCTCCGTTCGATGCATATCATAGCTTGTTGGAAAGCTCTACTCTTCTAGTTTTAGCCTATAAAGTTTGATGGAGAAAGCATACTTGAGCTAGGAGAAATTAGCAAAATACTGAAGGTATGTCATTTCAGTGACTAGGAATTTCTGTAGAAGCAAAGTTCTCACTTTAAGCTATCATTTCTCAAAGTTTGGAGTGGCAATGAGTTAATGGTGACCATAGAGGTGTTCTAGTGTCACATTAATTCATTTCTTGTGGTGTTTTATACATCAACAAGTGGTATCAGAGCAGAAAGATTCTCGAAATGCAGAGGACGACAAAGGTACGAGAAGTTTTGTAAAGTTTTCCATTAAAGTTTGAAAGGTGAAGCATTTGAAGACACAAGGCATCAAAAGATTATTTTCGAAGTATCCTCATACACAAAGAACTTCAAAAGGTATTATCCTTTATCCTTTAAGCTCACAGGTTGCAGCAGAAGGAAAGAACTATGGCAGATCATATCTCCATTGACAAACTGGACAGAGATAATTACCCCGCATGGGTAATGAGAATGGAAGCCTTACTTATGAGTAAGGATCTCATGGTATATGTAACAGGTGAAGAAGAGAAGCCAGTATTTGAAGATGAAAGCCGACCAAAGAAAGAAGAACTTGATGCTTTAAAGCATTGACAGAAGAAGGATGCAAGTGCAAAAGCCTACATCTACAATACAATCTCAGATCATTTGCTACCACACATCAGAGGATTGGAATCATCTGAAGATATATGGAATGCATTGGAGTATCATTTCCAAAGTACTACTAAAGCACGGAAAGCAAGTCTATGGTCAGAGTTTACAACATTCAAGAAGAAGCCAAGTCAAACCATTAGTGATTATGTCACTAAGATGAAGGATCTTGCAGATAGTCTTGGATCCATAGATGAAGATGTTGAAGATCACAGATTGATTGCTCAACTACTTGCAGGCTTGAGAGGGGATGAAAGGTGGAAACCTTTTGTCTTATCAACAGAACTTTCATTAAATCATTATGTTCCAGATTTGAACCAGTTGCTTGGTTTGATGCTCACATATGAGCAAGACTTGAAGGGAGATGGAGATAAAGGTCAAAGTTCTGCAATGTACATGAAGAATAAGAAGAAAGGAGATAAAGGTAAAGCAAAGGATTAAGAGGAGTCTAATTCTCAAGCTTATTATGCAAGAGGTAAAGGCACAGGCAGAGGAAGAGCAAGAGGTTTTGGAAGAGGAAGAGGTAATCAAAATAACAACAAAAAGGCTTGCTGGATCTGTGGATTGAGTAATCATTTGGCTCATGACTGTTGGCACAACCAACAAGGATCAAACCAGAATCAAAACAACAATAGCAGAGGTCGAGGTGGAAGATATCAAAGTAATTTTCAAAGAGGTAGACAAAGTCAAAGAGGAGGCTATGGTAGAGGTGGAGGAAGAAGTTGGGGACAGAATCAATCCTACAACACCACCTACTACAACTATGCAAATGACACACAGAATGAAAGTCATACATCATTGATGATGAATTCAATCAGCACATCAGACAAAGAAGATCTAAAGGTATTTTACATTGACTCTGGATGTTCTAATCATTTGTCAAGAAACATAGAATTGATGTCAGATTTGGAAAAAGGCATTTCTAGTCACACAGTTCAAACTGGTGATAATACAAGACATAGTGTACATTCAATTGGAAAAGTGAAATGCAAGAGTGGAGCAGATTTGCTAACCAATGTTTTGTATGTTCCTACAATACCTAAAAACTTGATTAGTGTGGGACAGATAGTTGAAAAAGGTTTTCAAGTAAGGTTTACAAATGAAGGAGTATTTGTGGAAGATCCAGAGAATGGATATAATCAGATTGTCTCTGGTAAGAAAGAAGGTAGACTCTTTACTTTAAGAGTGCAAGGGAACATTGGTCAAGCTTTGCTCACACATGGTGAAGCAGTGATTACAGAACTTGATCTCTGGCATAAGAGATTAGGTCATTTCAATGAAAGAGGAATTAAAGCTATGGTTGCTAATCAGTCTGTACTAGGATTACCAAATGTGCAAAGTCAACATATGGTTTATAAATGTGAAGCATGTCAAATGGGTAAAGCACACATGTTACCATTTCAAAAGAAAGGATTCAAACATGATGGAGTACTTGAGCTCATTCATACAGATGTATGGGGACCAACAAAAGAAGGATCTATCAGTGGCTCAAGGTATTATGTTCTTTTCATTGATGATGCTACAAGATGGATAACATTATATGTTTTGAAGGAAAGATCAGAAGTGTTTGGAGCTTTCAAGCATTTTCATGCATATGCAGAGAGAGTCACAGGTCAAAAGCTTAAGAGACTGAGGTCTGATGGAGGGGGAGAATACTTCTCCCAAGAGTTCAATGATTATCTTTGGAATGCAGGTATTAAGAGAGAAATAACTTGCAGGTATACACCACAACAAAATGGTGTAGCAGAAAGAAGTAACAGGACTTTGGTTGAGTTTGCTAGAGCTATGCTAAAGGAGAAGAACTGTCCAAATTATCTTTGGGCTGAGGCTGTAAATACAGCTACATATCTTGTGAATAGATTACCATGTGCAGCTCTGAATGGAATGACTCCATATGAAGCTTGGTGGGGTAAGAAACCAACACTAGATCATTGTAGAGTGTTTGGATCAATTGCATATGCTTATGTGCCATCACAACTTAGGCATAAACTTGAACCAAAGGCAGAAAAATATGTGTTCATTGGTTATGATGAAAAGCAGATGGGTTACAGGTTGTGGAATCCTCTAACAAAACAATTTATTGTTTCTAGAGATGTTACATTTGATGAACAGAAAAGTTGGTATGCAGATCAAAGTCATACAGCTGAAGAATTTGAAGAAGAGGTAAGAAGATGTGAGAAAGGAAAATCAATTGTGCAGGTAAATAGAGATGAAGACTATATGCAAGCAAGTACATCCAGAAGTGGATTAACAAGAAGAAATGAAGAAGCTCCTATATTTGATGAAGAAGTGTATCTAGACACATATGAAGAATGTGAACCAAGAAGGTCAAGCAGGACAAGGAGACAACCAGAAAGGTATTCTTATGATACTTCTTACATAACTCAGAAGAACTATGCATATATGGTCAAAGATGATGAAGAACCTCAGATCTATGATGAAGCTAAAGGTAAGAAGCAATGGGAAGAAGCAATGAAGGAAGAGTTCAATGCACTGGAGGAGAACAAGACATGGGAACTTGTTCCTAAACCAAATGGTAAGAAAGTAATTGGAAATAAATGGGTTTATAAAGTGAAGAAGCTTGCAGATGGAAGTATAGCCATATACAAAGCTAGATTGGTGGTGAAAGGCTATGCCCAGACCTATGGCATAGATTATGATGAGACATTCAGTCCTGTAGCTAAGATGTCAACTATAAGGACAATCATTGCTATTGCAGCTTCAAAAGGATGGACCCTAAGTCAATTGGATATAAAAAATGCATTCTTGAATGGATACATATCAGATGAGGTATACATGGAACAACCTCAAGGGTTTATAGATTCCAGGTATCCAAATTTTGTTTGCAGGTTGAGAAGAGCATTGTATGGATTGAAGCAAGCTCCAAGAGCTTGGAACTATAGACTGGTGAAGTATCTCAATGATCTTGGATATCAAAGTTCAAAAGCAGATTCAAGTCTACTTATCAAAAGAACAGAGGAAGGTACAATCTACATTTGTATTTATGTAGATGACATTATAATCACAGGTACTTCAGATGAAGGAATCAAGGAGGTAAAGAGATTACTTGAGAAAGAGTTTAAGATCAGTGACCTAGGAAAGTTATCATACTTTCTTGGAATGGAAGTTACTTATACAGATCATGGCATATATGTGTCACAAGAAAGGTATCTTCTGAACTTGTTGAAGAAGTTTGATATGGAAAATTGCAGAGAAGCTTCAACTCCACTTGAAGTTAATCACAAGCTCAGTAAATATGATGGTGCAGACTACAAAGATATGAGGAAGTATCAATCTCTTGTGGGTAGTTTGATTTATGCTACACTAACAAGACCTGATCTTAGTTATGCAGTGGGAGTTTTGTCACAATTCATGCATTGTCCAAAGGACCCACATTGGATTGCAGGTCAAAGAGTTCTCAGATATATCAAAGGAACTATAAAGGAAGGATTATATTATCCTTTTACATCAGATTTGAAGTTGAGAGCCTACAGTGACTCAGACTGGGCAGGTAATCAAGATGACAGAAGATCAACTCATGGTTACATGATATACATTGGTGATAAGCTTGTAAGTTGGTGTTCAAAGAAACAACATACAGTAGCATTATCATCAACTGAAGCAGAGTACAAAGGACTTGTGGAAGCAGCTAAGGAAGTCATATGGATGCAGACATTGTTCAAGAGCTTAGGCATTGATCAAGGTACACCTACAATACATGGAGATAATATGAGTTCACTTTATCTTGCAGCAAATCCAGTATTTCATGCAAGGACAAAGCACATAGAGATACGGTATCATTTTCTCAGAGAAAAGGTAATGGAGAAGGAGATTGAAGTGGAGTACATTTCTACTAAAGATCAGTTAGCAGACATAATGACAAAGAGCTTGGATGGTGTGAAGACCAGCAGATTCAAAAGCATGGCAGGAGTAAAAGAAAAGAAGAAGATATGAAGAAACAAGGAATGTCAATTAGTGATTGAGGGGGAGCTGTTGGAGAAACAATCACTAATTGGACATATATTTGAAGTTCAAATCTTAGGAAGAAAACCCCATGCCTATGTGAAGGGACAAATTCACAAGTGTATCATATTTGTAAAGTTAGTTCACTTTAGTTCTAGAAGTTTTTTAAAATCACGAGAATACAAAAATCTATATAAGTTAGTTTGTATCAACTGACGCGAAGAGAGAGAGAGAGAAGTAGAAGGAGGAAGACAATGAGAAAGTGAGAAGAACTCATTTTTGTATGACTGAGTATAGTCGGGCTTCTCTGAGTGAGAAAGCATTTGTAAAACTTCTGAGTTTTTTATAGTTATGAGAAGAACTGAGTAAAGTTCTGTGTATGAGCCTCTCTCCATCATCTCCATGATTACCTACTGTGTGATGAGTTACAAAGATCAAGTTTTCAAGCAACTCGATGCCTGGCATCGAATCTCTGTTGATAAGTCATATTTTCTTTTATATTTTTCATTCAGTACTGAAGTGTTTGAAAAACATGATGTTGTTGGAGCAACTCGATACCTGGCATCGAATTCCAGTTGATAAGTCATATTCTAAGTGTGCATGAAATCACCTATAGTTTTGGTGTCCAAAAGATCAAGACTTTATGCGGGAAGTCAATGCCCGGCATCGAATCCCTGCTGAAAAGTGGCCAAAAACATCCCAAGTCGATGCCCGGCATCAAATTCTCGTTGCAAGTCGATGCTAGGCATCGAATTCTAATTTTAAACAGGCGCTCTTACTAAAACAGGCAAGTTTTCTAGTTTTGGAAGGTCATACAGGGTCATCTTGTGAGGGCCATAACTTGAGTTCTAGAGCTCCGTTTGATGCATATGATAGCTTGTTGGAAAGCTCTACTCTTCTAGTTTCAGCCTATAAAGTTTCATGGAGAAAGCATACTTGAGCTAGGAGAAATTAGCAAAATACTGAAGGTATGTCATTTCAGTGACTAGGAATTTCTGTAGAAGCAAAGTTCTCACTTTAAGCTATCATTTCTCAAAGTTTGGAGTGGCAATGAGTTAATGGTGACCATAGAGGTGTTCTAGTGTCACATTAATTCATTTCTTGTGGTGTTTTATACATCAACACTGCTAAGTACATATATTGCACACATAACAACCTCAAGGCAGAAACTATGTGGTAAAGCCTGACTCTTGACCATACACCTCGCCATCTCCATGAGTGACCTATTCTTTCCTTCATCAACTCGAGAGGTGTATACGGCACTGTACATTGGTCTTTTATCCCACGTTCAGCCAGAAATGCATTAAAGTCTGAAGAAATATATTCCCCCCCTCGATTAGAATGGAGGGTGCCCATTTTACATGCTGACAGATTTTCAACCAGAACCAGAAATTGTTTGAAGCACATAAACACTCCGAACTTTGCTGTCAATGGATATGCCTGGAAAAGGAATCAATGAAAGTCATGAAGTAGAGATAATTTCCAAAAGAGGGTGTCTGCATAGGACCATAGACATTGCTATGAACAAGCTACAATTTTTGAGTAGTCGGAACTGAACCATCTTTTGGAAATGAGGAACGCTGCATTTTGCCCAAAATACAGCCTTCACATACATGTTTATCGAGTGCCTCAAGTTTGGGCAAAGAGGACACCATTTCAGATTTCTGCAGGCATAGCAAACTAGCAACCTTCAGATGACCAAAGCATGCATGCCAAAGCTTTGCATCTGATATAGCTTGAGAATCATGTATTGCACATGCCAAATCATTCACAGATTTTTCATAGTCTATGAGCTTATACAACCAACAACATAAAATGCCAGAAGCAATAATAACATCGCCATTTGATAGATCATGAACTCTACATTTGTCATCAACAAATTTCACAACCAAGCCAATCTTGATTAATGAAAAAACTGATAACACATTCTTCTTGATCCCTGGCACAAATAAAGCATCCGACAAGGTGAAAGAACTACCATCAGTAGTAGTCAGAATGATCTTACCAACTCCCATAGCAGGCTCGAGTGAAAGAGAAGAAACTACACTGTGAGGTTATATGTTTGGTCACTCCACTATCAAAGTACCAAACATCTAAGTCTATTGCACACATGCAGTGCTCATGTGAATATGGGTCAAAAGTGCAAACAGTAGTAAATGCCCATTCTTCATCTTGCACAAGGTTAGCATACTGTTTTTGGAGTAGAGGCCTCTTCATCAACCATTCGAGTCTCTTTTTTCTTTGCCTCTTTCGCAGCCAGTTTAGAACAATTCTTTATGATATGATCATTTCCTTTACAATACTTGCAAAAAAATTTCTACTTTTTTGGTTTGTTCTCATCTTTGTCTTCCTTCTTTGAATGTGGAACATTTGCAAATTTTTGCTTGCTAGTTGAAGAGCTCCATTTTCGTTTGCCCTTCTAACTAGCCAAGAAATCTTGATCTACAACACGCATAATGGACCTGTTCTACCTTGACTGATCTTCCTGCAACAGAAAAAAGACTAACTCCTCAAATGATAAGGCATTTGGATTGCCTTTCATCATCAACCAAAGAGTAGAAGCAAAAATCTGATATGAATCAAGAAGACCATTCATAACGGTCTGCACAAGTGAGCTATCTGGTATAACTTCATCAGCAGAAATCGATTCTTCCTTCAAGTCTTTGATCTTTGTTAGAAATTGTCCATAGAATCACCTTCATTCATGTGCTCACTCTCGAACTATTTTCGGAGGTAAGAAACATGAGCCTCATTCCTAGCTTGGTACAATGTAGTAAGTGTATCCCAAGCATCCTTAGCTGTTCTACAAGAGTGAATGTGAGGAATAATGGCACGTTTGACAGACACTAAGTTTATGATTCATCACCAAAGGTCTACGTGCAAGTTTGGCATTCTCCATTTTGAACTTAAGAGTAGATCTTGAATGTATCTCCTCTGAGTCAAATACATTCCTTCATCTGTGTATATGACTTGCATACCTAGGAAGAATGTGAGCTCACCTAAATGATTGATTTTGAACTCCTCTTGCATGTGTCTCTTGATCATCACTTGTCACAATTATGTCATGTACATATACACATAGATAGATAACCTCATTGTGATCCCTTTTGATGAATAGAGAAGGATCTAAGTTTCTAGGTTTGAACCCTTGATCTTGAAGGTATGTAACCAACCTATAATTCCAAGCTATAGGAGCTTGTTTCAATCCATACAATGCTTTCTTAAGTTTGCAAACATGAGACGCATGATTAGGGTTTACAAAACCTAGAGGTTGTGACATGTATACCTCTTCACTTATCTAACCATTTAGAAATGCATTTTTTACATCAAGTTGGAGGAGTCCCCAATTTCTTCTAGTAGCTACACTTGTCAATATCCTAATTGTAGTCATCTTTGCAAATGGTGAGTGTTGGAGTTAGACATCTATGGAAGCATGCAAAAAACACAAGGAAGAAAAAGAAGCTTGGAGCACAACACACAATACCGAATGTATTACCACTAGAATGTACAAAGATAAGTAACCCGTTAGGGCTATAGGCATATATACAAGTCAGGGGGAAAAAACCTCCTAAAGAGGGAAAAAAGTACCCTAGTGGTCCTAGAGTGTTCACACACATCACTACCTAAATATATCAACAAGTCCCCTCAGGGAGTGATGGAGTCAACGAGGAGCTGGCACTCATGTATAAGGAAGTGCCAAGCTATGTGAAATCAATCCACAAAAGGAAGTAAGGCCAAAGCTTTGCGAAAAGCTTCAAATTTCTCCCTAGGTAGAGCCTTTGGGAAAAGGTCTGCAATGTTCTCCTGTGTGGGCACATATGCCAAACTGATCTCTCCAGCAGAGAACCTCTCCCTGACATAATGATAGTGCACCTCAATGTGCTTAGTACAAGCATGGGACAAAGGGTTCTTCACAACTCCCAATGCACTCTTACTGTCAGTGAAGATGATGGTGGTAGAAGACTAACCAACACCCAAATCAACCATAAGGCATCTGAGCCACACACACTCAATAGTTGCTGTGAAAGCTATCCTATACTCAGACTCACAACTAGAAGTGGCCATAGTAGGCTCCTTCTTGCCAAACCAAGATATACATAAGCTACCAAGCATGAAGCAAAAAACCATTGGTAGACACATGAGTGTCATATCAACCAGCCTAGTCAGAATTAGAAAAAGCATGTAAATCTAGCGGTAGTGACCCCCCTTGAGATAAACCAATCCATGTAGTCGGGTACCAATCAAGTAGCAAAGGTTGTGCTTAATCGCCTGCCAATGCTTGATACCTGGGCAATGCATAAACAACTCATCTGTGAGACAAAAAACTAAATATCTCACCGAGTAATGCATAAGCAAATGAAGCATCCAATAGCCTACTGATAGAGAACAACATCAAATGCATCTCCAGCATCATGAAGACTCAATCGTAAACCTGTCTCCCTAGGAGTGGCAATAGGTTTGCAATCTTCAAGGCCAAAACGCTACAATAATGTGTCAATATATTTCGTTTGAGAGCTATTCTGCCATCAACTTGTATAAACTGAATGCCCAAATAATGATGCAAGTGCCCCAAATTTGACATCTCAAATGACTCATGCAAATCAGCCTTAAAATCAGCAATATGCTTCTGAGTAGGACAAGTGAGCACCATGTCATCAACATAAACAAAATTGATCAGAAGCACATCATTAATATGCTTAATATATAAGGTGCTCTCAGTTGGACTATTCTCAAAACCATGTGTAATGAGGTAGGCATGTATTTTTTCATACGAGGCACGTGGTTCTTGTTTCAAACCATATAATGCCTTTTTCAACCTACACACTTGGTTTTCATGCCCTTTTTGCACAAAGCCATGGGGCTCGAAAACATACACTTCATCATGAAGGTCACCATTCAAAAATGTCGTTCTAATGTCCAACTAATGTACATTCCAACCATGATGAGTTGCAAGTGCACAGATGCTATGAACAGTAGTCATTCGGCATGTAGGTGCAAAGTTCTCATCAAAGTCAATGCCTCTTTCCTATGCATAACCCTTTGCAACAAGCCTAGCCTTATACCTATCAACTGTTCCATCAGGCTTATGCTTCTGCTTGTATACCCACTTAGTCCCAATGGCCTTCTTGCCATGAGGCAAGTCACATAAATACCAGGTATCATTTTTCATCATAGAATCATATTTAGATTGCATATCACCCATCCAATTTTATGAATTTTGTGATTCATCACAAAATAGGCTCATTCTCATCATAGGGACTAGCTGTAGCCATAGCATAGTAATCTGATGCAAAAGAGGCAATATGACAACTTGAATAAGTATGACATGATAGAGGTGCACCTAATTTGCTGCCACACAAAGTCTACACCAACCATTTTGGCGTTTCTGCCTCCTCAATATCAACTCTCTCATCAACAAGTGCATCAGGTAGATGTGCATCAGAAATGGACTGATCTACATAATCACATCAAACCTGTAAAGGCTGAGAAGTTGCCTCATTAGCACTAGCACTAAACTATCCATCTATAAAAAGAGGTAGCAAAGTTTCATACATGTCTTTGGAGCTAACAAATGTCTCCTTAGTACATGAAAGTAATTGTTGAATATCATCTTCCACAAAAACAACATCACAGATAACCAAAATGCATTTTGTCTATGGATGATATAGATGGTAGCCTTTGCTTTCAAAATTGTACCCAACAAAAATACATTTCACTACTTTATCATCCAATTGTCTGCATTGTTGTTCAGGAAGTAATCCATATGAAAAACAGCCAAAAACATGTAGATGAGCAAAAAATGGCTTGCAACCATGCCAAGCCTCATATGGAGTGATAGACTGCAATGCTTTAGTGGGACACCTATTAAGTACATCTCTTGCATACATAAGAGCCTCAAGCTAGAATCTATGTAGTGAAGCCTGACTCTTGACCATACACCTCGCCATCTCCATGAGTGCCCTAATCTTCCTTTCTGCAAATCCATTCTCTTAAGGTGTATTCGACACC
This sequence comes from Ceratopteris richardii, assembly GCA_020310875.1. NCBI lineage: Eukaryota > Viridiplantae > Streptophyta > Polypodiopsida > Polypodiales > Pteridaceae > Ceratopteris > Ceratopteris richardii. Next base: position 132,975,457 of record CM035434.1, on the reverse strand, counting down.
GTACACTAATGTTTTATTCCACATTCAGCCAAAAATGCATTAAAATATGAAGACATATATTCCCCCCCTTGATCAGTATAGAGGGTGCCCATATCAAATGCTGACAGATTTTCAGCCAAAAATCAAAAATTGTTTGAAGCATATAAACACTTCAGACTTTGCTTTTAGTGGATATACCCATGCATGCCTAGAAAAATCATCAATGGAAGTCACAAAGTAAAGATAATTTCCAAAAGAGGGTGTCTGCATAGGACCCTAGACATCACTGTGAACAAGCTGCAATTTTTGAGTAGCTTGAACTGAACCATCTTTTGGAAAGGAGGAATGCTATATTTTGCCCAAATTATAGCCTTCACAGACATGTTTACTGGGTGCCTCAAGTTTGATTATAAGCCTAGATGAAGGGAATGATAAGGCGAGTTATCCCTCATGAAGTCTAGATATTTCCCATAATTTCTAAAGAAGGAAGATGAATCATTTAAACCTTGGAAGACACATGTCATAATTCTACTCAATCAACTTAGAAGCCTCCTATAGGCGGTCATGAGTAATAACCAGAACATAGCGTAAAAAGCATATCATTACAAAGGCCTGTACTCAAGGATTCTGTTAGGGGTTTCAAAGCTTCAAATTTGGATGGTCTTAGCTCAAGATTGGACAATTTAGTGAGCATAGATACTTGAAATCACCTATGTGGAGAGAGTGTGTGTGCAGGGGATTCCATTCCCTTCTCCAATTCCCATAAGATCAAGATAAGGGTGCATGAAGGCTTGTTGTATTTTCCAAAAACATTTATTTGATTTGAATAGATATTGTTTCTTTATCTCAATAACCCAAGGGGAGGAGGTAGAATGTTATAGTCAAGGCCTTACGAGACATGAAAACCATCGAAGGGAGTCAGATGAAAGGGGCAGCCAAGTAGGACCAAGTAGGCAAAGTAGTGAAAGAAGATCTAGCAAGTAGGCAACCTATATTTTCATGGTGAAAATATTTCCTTACTAGTGATTTTAGTCAACACACTGCATTGTAAATACCATTTTGTATTATTCCTACTCCATATTGTGCAAGCCGAGGAGTCCTCAAGCTTGAGGAGTATTAGAAGTAGCTAAATACCAATTTTCATAATTTGTAGACTTCGTTTCAGCCCTCAAATACCCTATAGCCTAATTTTTAACTAGGCTGGAGACTAGGTCAGGACAGGGCCAAAGTTAGTAAAAAACTATAACAAGAGCTAGAGAGCTCAATTTTGAGGTTAGCTTGTTAGAGATTTGAGCTTTTGTAAGAGACTTCTTGAGTAATAGAATGACATCACTACCTAAATATATCAACATTTTAGCCTAGATACATGTATTGTGAGTTTGTATCATATTCACACATTGTAATTTGACATTGGAATATAGATAGTGTAGGTGAGCATCATTGCTTGCCATTACACTTGAAATCTTGCCTATTCTCTATCTATCTATCTTCTTTTTTAGTATTAAGGTGTGTATATTAAGGTTCATCTATTGGAATTTCTTGTAAGCCTGTGACTATTGTGGCCTACCCCACTTCCAACATATGATATCAGATCTTAGAATACCAACAATCACCTATGTGCAAAGACTGTTTGCTTCAAATGCAAAATCCTAAAATGGTGCCTTCTCTACCCAAACTTGACACACATTGTAAACATGTATGTGAATGTTGTATTTTGGGCAAAATGCAACATTCCTCCTTCCCAAAAGATGCTTCAGTTCGAGTTGCTCATAATTTGAAGATTGTTCATAATGATGTCTATGATCCTATACACACGTCTTCATTTGGGAACTATCTATACTTCATGAATTTTATTGACGACTTTCTCCAAGCATGCCTTCGTGTATCCATTGAAAAAAAATCCTAAAGTGTCTATGTGTTTTAAACAATTCGTGGTTATGGCAGAGAATCTGTGAGCATATAAATTGGGCACCCTCCATTCTGATCAACGGGGGTAATAATGATGTTTCTTCAACTCCCTTGAGCTTGCCCTAAAGGAAATTACTATCACATGTACTAATAAATCTTTGTATCTTGTAATGGCACTTGGAAAGATCGTTATGATACTGTTGATGGTACTTCTTTCGCATTGCCAAAGTCTCTGTATGTGCCACGGATCAACAAAAATCTATTGTCTGTTTCTACATTAGCCAAGATTGGCTTGATTGTCAAACTTGTGGGTGACATATGTACAATTCATGATCTCTCAAATGGTGATGTTATTATTCCTTATGTTTCCATGGGATGTATAAGATCATAGACTATGAAAAATCATTGAATGATTGATCATTTGAGTCCACAATTATGACGCTATCTTAGATGCAAAGCTTTGGCATGCACATTTTGAAGATTGTTCATAGTGATGTCTATTATCCTATACACACATCTTCATTTGGGAACTACCTGTACTTCGTGACTTTTATTGATGACTTCTCCAAGCATGCCTAGGTGTATCCATTGAAAGAAAATCCTGAAGTGTCTATGTGTTTTAACCAATTCGTGGTTATGGCGGAGAATCTGTGAGCATATAAATTGAGCACCCTCCATTCTGATCAACGGGCGTAATAATTGTCTTCTAGATTTAATACACTTTTGGATGAGCATGGGATACGCATGAGTGTGCATTGTTTTATATAGCTCAAAAACATGGATTTGTTGAAATAAAGAATAGGTCTCTCATGGAAATGGTGAGATGTATGGTCAAAGTCAGGATTTACCATATACTTTCTAGCTCGAGGTTGTTATGTGTGCAATGTATGCACTTAACATGTGTCCCACCAAAGCACTGCAATTGATCACTCCATGTGAAGCTTGGCATGGTCATAAACAATCTGTTGCCCATCTTTGTGTCTTTGGTTGTGTGGCAATAGAAGAAGACATTGAAAAAAGAAGGCTCTTTTCTTTTATGAAAGCTAAATCTCTAAATTCCCATCTCTCCTTTTCTCCTTTATAAGCCTAGATGAAGGGAATGATAAGGAGAGTTATCCCTCATGAAGTCTACATATTTCCCATAATCCCTAAAGAAGGAAGATGAATCATTTAAACCTTGGAAGACACATGTCATGATTCTACTCAATCAGCTTAGAAGCCTCCTATAGGCGGTCATGAGTAATAACCGGAACATAGCGTAAAAAGCATATCATTACAAAGGCCTCCACGCAAGGATTCTGTTAGGGGTTTCAAAGCTTCAAATTCGGATGGTCCTAGCTCAAGATATGGACAATTTAGTGAGCATAGATACTTGAAATCACCTATGTGGAGAGAGTGTGTGTGCAGGGGATTCCATTCCCTTCTCCAATTCCCATAAGATCAAGATAAGGGTGCATGAAGGCTTGTTGTATTTTCCAAAAACATTTATTTGATTTGAATAGATATTGTTTCTTTATCTCAATCGCCCTAGGGGAGGAGGTAGAATGTTATAGCTAATTACTCTCATGTCTTGTGCCAAAAAAGAAGGAATTTTTCCGAATTGCCCCATGCTTAATTGCAAAGAGAAAACTAGTATTTTGTCTTGCAAGTTTGTTCTATGGCTTTTCCCTCTTTCCATCCCTTGATTGCTCATTTTCGGATGCATCGTTCGTTCACGGTTTATGCATATATTTCACTAAATTTCATGCACTTGCACTAGCAATGCATTTGGATTGTAGAAGGATAATCTCCGGATTTCATGCACTAGCAATCAATGCATAGTAGCCCAAGGAAGGAACCGATTCCACTATTGAAGACCTCCCTTCCACCTTTGATATAATTGTGAAGTACATTGGCTTTAATAACAGTCCAAAAGAAAGTATACTACACTGTTTGTGAAATTTGGAGTTGATGTACTCCAAAACATTTATCAATATGTTGTTGATACGATGGTTGAGGCTTGCACATTTTGATTTCATGTTTGAACCGAATTGCACCTTTTGAGCCATTCTTTACACAACACTAGGGTTTTGCATTCTGATGGAGGCACCGTGTTATGTTAAAGCAAATATGTAGAATTTTTCTTACGTGGCATGCTTCATTGCGGATTGGTTTATCCCAAGATATATATAGTCTCTCTACCACTCCTACAAGCTTCTCCAAGTTCTTTCAATTACAATCTCCTTTGACTACATCAATTTCAGCCTTTACAAGTTTGCATGTCCAGTTCATTTGTGCTAGATCTCTATATTAGAAATAACTCTTGCACCTTTTGCAAACATGGTTGCATTCATTTAAGGAATTTTCACATTTAAGATGAACATCCTACCCACTTTGTTTCCTTTGGCAACCAAGCTTCCACCTTGTATGTACTCTTCTACATATAACCCATCAGCATTGAACTTGACTTCCAATCCCTGTTCAATAGGAGCCAGATTCTTTGTTATATTTGGAACATGTAGCACATCAGCAAGATGTTTTACCTTCCTATCCTTCATAGACAGTGGTATGTTTCATGGTTGCTTGATAGGGTGTGATGTGTCGTCACCTGTTTCAACATATCCACGAACTCGTAGTTTTTGCAGACCACTAAATCATTCTGCATGACTTGTCATGTGATTTGAAGCACCTGAATCAACATACCAGACATTACCATTCGATTTTGAAACATCAACAGACATCGTATTCATCACGATATGTTAGACGATGACAACTTCTCAGAATCATCTACCCTTGTGGATGCATATTTGTTTTGCTTCCATATTCAAAGCTTTTCCCTTACACATGGATAAAGACACCTTACGACCTTACATATGGATAAATCTTTTCCTCACTAGATAATCTCTCTAATCCATGTTGAATACTGGGAATGCATCTTAAGTCTTTTTCTTAATCTCACCTCTCATCCTTTCTTCTTTGTTCACTCGGATTCTCACTACCCCCCCCCCTCGTTTTTTTTCTATTTAGCATGTAGACCTGGCAGTAGTGATCCCCCCTTGGGATACAACAATCCACATAGTTAAGTACCACTCTAGCAAAAGATGTGCTTAATTGCCTGCCAATACTTGACACCTAGGCAATGCATACATTTGCTCATCCAAGAGACGAAAATCTGAATATCAAGCCGAGTTATGTATAAGTAAATCAAGCATCCAATAGCTTGCTAATAGAGAACAACATCAAATGCATCTCCAACATCATGAAGAATCAATCATAAACCTATTTCCATAGGGGTGGAAACAGGCTTGTAGTGTTCAAGGCTTGGGGTGGAAATGGGCTTATAGGAATTTTGTTCATGCTTCAATGATATTCTCCACTCTCCAAATTGGGATGTGGTTTATCTAGAAATAACAAGCAAGTAGGAGTTCTCATTAGACCTATTCTTGATCCACAAATGCTACCTTGACACTTTCTTTATTTATAAAGGTCCATCTATGATGAGAAGCTACATAGGCATGCGATACATCACTTGGCAATACATTCAATATTGCGTTGTGCTCCAAGCTTATTTATTTTCCTTGTGTTGTTTGTGTGCTGTCACAAACCTCGAACTCCAAAAGAAGATCCTCTAGATTTAAAACTGCATTTATGGGAGCAATTGGTTAATCATCTTAATATAGAGAATTGCCCAAAAGAAGAAATTAAGTCTAGGAAAGTAGGTGAAGCTATCACTAAGACCAAAGATAATGAGTAGAGCCTTTGGTAGGTGGAGAATAGGTCTTATTGATCCTAATAATGTCTTTACTAGATTTTTTTTCATGTAGAGTACATTATTTTGGAGATAGATTATTTGACTAAGTGGGTAAAGTCGTGGAACACTACAAAAAATGATGCATAAACAACCACAAGTGGTTTCCCATAGAAATAAGAAGCATTTAGGAGTACATATTAGAAATTGGAAGTAATGGGGTTCACCTAGAAATAAGCAGCAATTAGGAGTTCGCATTGACCCTGTCTAACACTAATCCTAAGCTGACATTAAATAATTAATTGACCTTTTCTTGATCAACAAATACAACCTTGACACTTACTTTATTTCTAAAGGTCCATCGATGAGATGTTATACAAGTGATTGTAGATTCGACTTCTATAACATTCTATGTCTTTTGCATTTTCAGGAAGGTAAACCTCAAAACCACATTCTATAATTCGAATTACGACAATCCAAAATTTCTAGCTTGAGTTATGGCTAAAATATCGAGTTGTTGTGAAGAAGATGTTGACCTACACATTCATCTCTTGTACCCTAAGATTTCATTGAAGCTCCTTACACACACAATGCTCGAAACCCAAATAATGATCTTCTTGAAGCAATGGACCTCAAGGGCGTAAAAGCATGGAAAACTACAAAGAATGATGCGTCAGCAATCACAATGTTTCTTCTCGAGCAAATATTCACAAAAATTGAGTGTTTCCTACCCAAAATTTGATTGTTGGAGGAGCAGAGTTCATAACAAAAGCAGTGGAATTGTTATAAGAGGTTGACACTCATGTATAAGGAGTAACATGAATTTTGGACCCTTGTTATGTTTTAGTACATTGGAGTGGATTGATGTTGGGATTTTAACAACCTCATACACATGCACCCATCTCCTAAGAAAGTTTTTAGCTATTGTATGATTATAAAATGGCATCAAGGTAGGATTTTTGTCTGTGCTTCAATGATATTCTCACACTCTCCAAATTGGCCTGGATTTTATCTCGAAATAAGGAGCAACATGGAGTTCACATTAGATCTATTCTTGATCGAAAAATATTACCTTGATACTAACTTTATTTCCAAAGATCCCTCTACCGTGAGAAGCTACATAGGCATGTGAAACATTCAGTATTGTGTTGTTCTCTGAGCTTCTTCGTCTTCCTTGTGATGTTTGTGTGCTACTGCAGACCTCAAGCTCCAATACAAGATCTTCTAGAATTAGATATGCATTTATGGGAGCAATCGGTTGATCATCTAAAGATAGAGAATTGCCTAAAAGATGAAATGAAGTCTACTCAAGCAGGTGAATGTGTGGTATTAAGACCAAAGATCATGAGTAGAGCCTTTGCTAAGTGGAGAATAGGCCTTATGGATCCTATTAACCCCCTTGCTAGATTGTGGCACGTAGAGAACATTATTGTGGAAATAGATTCTCTCAGTAACTGGGTAAAAAGCATAGAACACGACAAAAGATGATGCATAAGCAACCACAAGTGAGTTTCCTATAGAAAGAAGTAAGCAATTAGAAATCAAGGATAATGGTTTGGTTAATGGTAGTGAACTTGGACCTCGAGTAGATAGTGTTTTAAGCTTTATCATACAACAACCATCTGTAAATCCTATCTTTCAATGGTCCTTTGATATATCCTTCTATGTTTCATCTTTCTACTTCCGGGATTAGTTTCATATCATGTTCAATTGAGTCTCGACTTCTCACTAGGCTATGTAAGTATATCTCCGAGTACTATACTATGTGTGTCTCTATGCACATGAGAACGCTTGGGAGTGAGGAAACTAGTCGACGAAGTGGACCTCGAGATATTGACTATCCCATTTATTTCTAGAGGATGCAAAATCAATAGAAACTAAAGGAAGAAAGCATCCATATTCAAAGCTTTGCCCTTCCATATGGATAAAGACCCGCTAAGATCATAATCAATCTCCTCACTAGATAATCTCTCTAATCCATTTTGAATACTGGGAATGCATCTTAAGTCTTGTTCTTAATCTCCTCTCCCATCCTTTCTTCTTTGTTCGTGTAAAAGCTCAGATTCTCACTACCCCCCCCCCCTTACTCTAGCGTGGATATTTGAAAGAAGAAATGCACCCGCCTAGAGGACCACTTCCCAAAAGTTTCCTAGATGTGGGGAATCAAACGTACATCCGGTTGCCTTTTGAGCCTACATCCAAAATATGATCACATCTACTTGAGCATAAAGAGAGGTCGAGGGAGAGATGTAGTACCGAATCTTGATGGTTCTCCATGGGGGACTCCCTCACCACGTCCCCTAAAACATTGAGAGATGTGGGAACAAAGCATACGCCCAAGAGATCATAGCCTCAAAATCCTACATCGAAGAGATCATTGCTTTTAAATCCCATTCGCTTGAAGATTGTAGCTTAGGTAAATACTACGATCTTGGAGATGATGGGCATATGGGATCACACCCCTAAAATAGGGGATCGTGAGATCATTGTTCGGCTCTGTTTCTAATCCTCCACCATGTCTAAGACACTGCATCTTGGAGATGACGGGCATCGATCCCGCTACCTATCGCATGCAAAGCGATCGCTCTACCATTTGAGCTACATCCCCATGTCATGGTATCCACCATCCATAGTCATTTATTGAAGGCATTATTCTAAGCCCCCTTGATTTCTCGTTTTCTTCAAACCAATAACACGATGAACAAGAAGAACCTATGGTGCTTTCTCCTTTTGATATCACATTTGGGTCTCACGATCTGATTTCACCCATTTTATGCATCGAGTAAACGTTTCATCGAGTTGGCATAAAGTTCATGACATGGACTTCTCGCAATGCTGGCAAAATTGACAAATAAATCAGCCTTTTCCCAACAATGAGGTCGTGAAGAGGAGTTGGAACTCATGTAGAGGAAGGCATGTCGTGGTAAGTGAATGTCCATTGTTAAGTGTAACTTACCAGCTATGCAGGAAAGCTGGTCATGAGGCCCATAAATGTCAATCAAGAGGGATGCCTGCACAACCTTATTGGGCAGAAGGAGGTGCTCAATTCTCAACCAATGTAATGGCGGAAACCCCCAGCCTTGCTAATAGAGAACAACATCAAATGCGTCTTGTTGGGGGATTCTTGTGCAAAAAGGGATTTGAACATTTGTAGGAGAATGGAGAGTGAGAACAAGAGAATTAATGACAATGAAAGCTTTTGATCAATTAGGAAGATAAGCATATAAGCTTGTACATAAGCCAAATGCTCTGAACAGTATGCCAAAGACTAAATGCCCATGAAACAAGATTACAAAGTACTTAGAATCTGTCGCCAACCTCTGCACCAGACCTCCACCTTCTCCAAGCTCTCCCTTGTGCACACCTTGCACCAAGCTTCCAATAAGGGGAGGGATGGACACCTCTTATCGATGTGTACCTTCAATGGGACTTTGGAACTCTTGATATTCCTTGCTTCACCTTCTCTGCATACTTCAAAGTCACTCTTCTTGCACACCTTGCACTTCACTTTTCTGCATCGCACACACTCTCTATGTCTCTTGCACTCTCTTAGTCTAGATAATGCGCACCTTGCTTAGTCTCGAAGAATAATGCCTTGCCTTGATTTGAGTGTCGGTTCATGTACACTCCTAATTGCTAGAGTATTTTGGTGCTCACTTTGATGTCCCAAGACTGTTTCCAAAACTGGGCAGCCAACGAATCCCTGTTTTGTCCTATAGTGACTTTAGATTAAAACAAAAATTTTAATTGAGGGTCCATACTTTCACTTCTTCATACGCTGTTGCTTCACATACCTTCACATTTTGCCTTTTAACTCTTCAAATCATCACCTAAGAGAGGGTTCACCTGAACCTTCCAAACACTTTAAAATCAATTTGAACCTTAAAGAAATTACAGAAATACATTGTGCAACCTGCAACCAACTTTTTGCAATTATACTCTTTGTGAACAATTAATTGTACACTACATATGCACCTTGACACCCGAACTTTGAATGCTTTGACTTTGACCACGTTGACTTTGACCTTGAGCATGTTGACTTTGACCTCTTTGACTTTGACCCTTTGACTTTGATTATGGTTGACTTTGACCAATATGACTTTTATGGGCTAACCAGTTGCCCACCACCTAATGGGCTCTCCATCCTAGCGAGCTACCAACCAAGACTTTGAGTAGAGATGACATCATGATTTCTGTGCTGCAACATCTTCAAAAGGACACAAGAGTAGCTAGCAAGTCCGCTAGGATCAGTAAAGAACACCCACCTGTGAATAACCAAAAGGTGGAGATTATGCAGTGAAAAGCAAGTGGGAGGAATGTACGTAGAAGGGGTTTGAAGCGACTTTTGAAGGTAGGTTAGGGGAAACTGGATGGGGAGATTGTAGTGTAAGTTTATGTGACAGTGAAATGGGGAGGTAAGTGAAGAATGTATGAATTGGAATGGCTGGGGACAAGGGTGGGGGTAAGGGTAGGGTTAATGGGTTGGTGGGGGTGGGGGGGGGTGGTGGGGGTGGGGGGAGGGTGGGGGTAGGGTGGGGGGTGGGTGGAGGGTGGGCGGGGAAATGGCAGGGGGACAAGGGTAGGGGTAAGAGTAGGGTGGTTCACATGCACAAAACACCAGGTAACTAACCAGACAAGAGATGCCATAAAGAACCGATAACCAAAATCCCATATACATAGCAAAAGGAGATACAATGAGAGCCTTGAAAAGGCGTGAAATACATGAAAGTGCCACAGAAACCGCCTGAAGTACATGAAAGAGCTACTAAATGGCAGGAAAGGTAAGGGAAGAACAGGAGCCGCCTACCTAAGGGAACTCAAGAATGGGAAGCCTGGAAGATCAAAATGAGGCAAATGGAGTCAAAAGGGGATGAGAAGTTGCGATGGAGATAGTAGAAATGGCCAACTATGGAGTGGTGTTGGGCTGGTGTGGTGATGGTGAATGAGAACCCGTCGCAAGAGTAGCATCACTAGGATGGCGAGTCGGGTGAGGCGATGTTGGGGGAATGATAGCCGTCTGCTCAGTACAAGCAACAACCATGCTTCGATAACGGCGAAGATGGTCCTGCTCTCGTCGTACCAATCCGTATCTCCAAAAGAGCCGGATTCGCGGAATCGGCCTCAGGCTAGAACCTGTCCATCTCCTGCTAAAGTGCCCTCAATGCTACCTGAGAAGACTACCACAGGGCGTTTTCCAAAGCATGTATGCACTCAATCAGAGAGGCATACTAGTGATGTAGTGGAGCCGTTGCGATAACCGAATCTAGTGAAGTGCATGTAGCATCTGCTCCATCCAATGCTACGGTGCTCGCATCCTTGAGTAAGTCGAGGAATGGGGGATCTGTTGATGGTGGTGTGACATTGTCATGCGGAGGAAGCGAGGTCATGTGTGGTGAGGAAATAGGACGGACAGAACAAGCTGGAGACTAATGCGGTGGGGAATGTGTGTGCGATGCAGATGCGGAGTCGACGGAAATAGGAGGGGAAGGTGGTAAGGTTGTGTGCTGAGGGGGGTGGTGGGGCTATCTGGTCCACATGAGGACTAGCGTGTGCTGTGTCGGGGGAGTAGGTGGCAGTCCTAGGGAGAACAGGACAAGTGGACGGGGTGGAGGAAGTAGGAGGGGGGAGGCTAGTGGGCGAGGGTGAGGTGAGGTCGTGCCCATGCGGAGGAGGGGGGGGGCAACGTGGGGGGAGTAGAGGGGGCTGGTGTAACTTGACCTGGCAAGTGGTGGATCCAAGCGAGGATGGGGGTGGAGTAGACAGAAAAAGATTTGGAACCGTGCAGTGGGGTCTCTTGGAAGCATCGGCATCGTAGCTAGAATGAACCATACATGAGGAATGCATAGGGGTAGGGTCGCCCATGGACAAAGCAGTACACTGGATCGGCTATACGGATGTCACTAAGGGGCTAGTGGGAAGAAGGGCTGTGGAAAAGGAAATGGAATGTGAAAGCATGCAGGAGCTGCACCATCCTGGGGGATGTTGTGGGTACGCTAAACATGCGAGTGCAAAAGGCGATAGTATCTTCTTTAGAGAGACCAGAATAAAGGAAGGGAGGTGTCCGATATGTGGTCAAAGAAGACCCGATACCGGTTGCAATGGACTGGGGGGATAGAGTTCGTAAAATGAAATGGGGGAACGAAGTGAGGGCCGAATAAACATCCTGACCCTCTGGTGCCGACCACACGATCGAAGCTAGACAATGAATACCCTCCTGTAGTAGGTAATCCTCATTGAAGAGATCAAATAGGGAGGACTCGAGAAGGGCGAGGTGAACGCATAGGTGAAGGGATGTAGATGGAATCAGGAAATCTATAGTTGTTAATGAAGCTTGATGGGAGGAGGCCGAGCCTGAGTCACTCATCGCAGGCACAAAAAGGGAGGGCGGAATGGTAGGGCAAACCGTGGAGGGTGTTGGGTAGGAGAGACCAGGCAGAGGACATGAAGGACTATACAGGGATGAGTGTGATAGTGAGTGGCTAGAAAAGGTTGGGGCTATGGGACATGGGGGGGCAATGGGCAAGTGGGTCAGGGCTGGAAAACGTGTGTGTGGTCAAGGGTGGGTATGAAATACCTGGGAATCTGTTTGAGGAAGACCAAGGGCAGAGGGAGGTAGTTCCAAATACTCCTCGGTAGCCCTGGAGGAAGCCTACTGGGGGATTGAAGAAGCCATCTTGCTACGCAGACTCGAATGGCAATACGAACTAACACTCCAATCACGTATATAGCAACCATCAAAATGAGGGAGAGGGAAATGGGGAAGGTGGGAAAGACCTAGCCAAGGGATAGATTTGATCACGAGAGCTTAGATGTGATAGAATGCAATATAGACCTAAAGTTCATGAATGCATATAGTTCAGGTTAGAAACAATCTGAAAATGAGAAACTAAAGACAAAAGGACCCAAAAATCATAATCTACACTGTGAAAAACCCTAAAAATGACCTAAAAATCATGAAAATCGAAGATCGCTAGAGGCAGGAATGAGTAAAAGAAGGAAAAGTAACAAAATTAATAATAAAATTAAATAAATAAATAAATAATATAAATAAATAAATAAATAATATAAATAAATAAATAAATAATAAAAATAAATAAATTAATACTAACCTCGAAGAAACTCCACGCAAGATGCTATGTACACTAAAATTGCTTACATTTATAGGAATTGGGGGTAGGTGGGTGGTGGGGGGGTGGGTGGGGGGGGCGGGGGTGGGGTGGTTGGCGGGGGGTGGGGGGGTAGTTGGGGGGTGGGCGGGGGGTGGGCGGGGGGATGGCGGGGGGTGGGCAGGTAAGGGGTTGGGTGGGGGGTTGGTAGGGGGTGGGGGGTTGGCAGGGGGTGGGGGATTGGGGGGGGGGGGGGGGGGTTGGGGGGTTGGCGGGTGGGAGGCTGGGTGGGGGGAGGGGGGATGGGGGGTGGGCAGGGGGCGGTGGGGGGAGGGTGGGGGTGGGCGGGGGGATGGCGGGGGTGGTGGTTGGGGGGTGTGGGGTGGCTGGTTTTTTTAATTATATATATATATATATATATATATATATATATATATATATATATATATATATATATATATATATATATATATATATATATATATGTATGTATATATATATATATATATTCACAATATGATCATTTAATTAACATTTAGATGGAGAAATCAATACATTGTCACTAGACCTGAAATGTTTTCTTGTGGAAAATGCCATACTCAAGGACTCCAATAATACATGCTCTGAAGATAGTTCAATAGCAAGCCACCAATATTTGGATAAGTGAGCATTGGAACTAAACAGGTGATGTCACCATCTCTATAAATTTGGACACCCAATGTGAATGTCTATATGTGTGAATTGATTGTGCTTGAAATGGTTGACTGCTATGAAAGAGATCATCTTAAGTAATGCTCCAAAGTCCCTCATAGCACGCTAACTTCAAAGGAGCATAGATCTATGTTTCTTAGCGGGGGGGTTGGGGGGGTTAGGGGAAAGGAAGGGTGCAAAGTGGGTGGAATTTGTGAGGGGGGTTGTGGCATTGAGAGAGGGGGGAATGGAGGGGGTGATGATTCTTTTTTTGATCAAGATACTGTTGTGCTTTATACAAGTACATGAACAAATCCTCCAAGGGATCCGAAGTTGATAAATTAGAGAAAACATCAACAATATAGTGATCTAAAGGTCTATTTACAACCTTGCAGAATATTACATTCCAGGTAGTCTAGATCTATTTCTATCATGTTGTTTTATGGTAGGCCTTAAGCCTACATATATTGACCAGTGCTAGTACTGCTCCTTCCAGAGTCCCTAACTCCACTACACCCCAATTGAGCATCGTCTTAATTCGACAAGGTCCTTCCTAGTGTGGACACCATTTTCCCCTTGCTTGTGTGTGGATTTGAAGTCTATGGAGAAGAATTGATATGCCTGTTTGTAAGTTATTGTTCCACAGATTCTGATCATGTCCCTCCTTCCTTTTCATTTGAGTCTCTAGTAATTGTTTTGCAGCATGTTGACGTATCTCTTCCACTTTGTGCAGTGCTCCAAGCCTCTGAGAGACACCACAATCTTTCTTTCCCTGCACGAATGCTAGTTTTGGTGACCCATGTAGAAATTCAAAGGGTTCAATAGGCAATATCTCATAAACCAATTGGAATGGAGAATATCCAGTAGCTTCTTTGTAAGATAATCTGTACGCACATAGGGTACCTTGATAAGCTATGCACGAGGAAGCAGGCTGTAACATACATTCCTTCCTTAACATGGCAATTAATAGCTTATTGGTGGATTTCGCCTCTCCATTAGCTCTTGGATAATAAGTACAAGAGGTCCTATGTAGAATTTTGTATCTGTTAAAAATTTCATGTAGGACCTTGTTCACAAAATGAGTACCTTGGTCTGTACAAATTTCAAGGGGGCATCCAAATTTGCAAATTATGTTACTATAAATGAAATCAGCAACAGTTTGAGCGGTGCAATCAAGGGAGGCAATAGCGTCAGCCCACTTTGTTGCATAGTGAGTGGCAATCAATAGATACTTTTCTTTCTTTGGAACTGACGGAGGGTAGATGTGCCCTACGAAATCTAGCCCCCACTTCTCAAATGGTTGCCAAGGAGTGGAAATAATGAAGAGGTTGTGCTTTTGCTTTGTTGGCTTGGGTCCACACCTCTGACAAACATCACATGCTTTTCCCCATCCCTCTACATCTTTGAATAATGTAGGCCACCATAAGCCAGCATCAAGGATTCTCTGGCTCATAATATGTACTGGAAGGTGCCCACCACCTGTTCCTTCATGTGCAGATTTAAGGATTTCCCTCACTTCTTCTTCTTTGATGCACTTTCTAAACCTGTTATCTTTTCCCTGCCTATATAATTTTCTCTCAATGAAGGTAAAAGGTCTGCTTTTGATTAGTGGTCTCTTTCTTTGCACAACACTTGCCTTCTCTGGATACAATCCAGTTTTAATAAAATTCTTCATGTCATCATACCAACCTTGAGCTTGTATGGCAAACATATTAGCATTTGGAAAATCATCATTTACTCCAATTGCTTGATCCATCATGTTGATCCTGGATAGGTGGTCTGCCATGAAATTTTCTTTACTTGGTCTATGGACTACAGAAAAATCAAGTTCTTGGAACAAAAGTAGCCACCTCCATATCCTCCCAGTTGCTTATGGCTTGTTCAATAAATACCTAAGTGGTTGATGATCAGTGATGATAACAAATTTCACACCTAGCAAATAGTGATGGAACTTTTGTACAACGAAAACCATTGCTAGGACCTCCCTTTCTATGGTGCTATATTTTGTTTTAGCCTTAGTCAAAATTTGACTAGCATACTGAATAGGTCTGTCAATTTTGTATTCTTCACTGTGTTGAGCCAAAACTGCACCCACTACATATGCACTGGCATCTACATGTACATGAAAAGGTTTTGACCAATTTGGTGTGATAAGAATTGGTGCATCCACCAATTTGGACCTTAATGTCTGATAAGCATCCTTGTATTTCTTTACTTATAATTCTAACCAGTGTTGTGGCTATTTCTGCATACATTTTGATAAATCTTCTGTGGTACCCAGTATGCCCCAAGAAGCTTTGAATCTCTTTAGGAGATTTGGGTTTAGATAAATTTAGTATAGAAATAATTTTATGAGGATCCAAAGCCATACCTTTAGCAAACACCACATGTCCCAAGAGGGTTCCTTCTCTCACGAGGAAATGACATTTATTTGGGTTTAGCTTTAGTTTAGTCTCCCTCCATCTTTTAAAAACATTTTGCAACTGTCTCAAGTGATGGTCCAAGCAATCCAAAGGGGTCTCTTTGTGAGATCCTGAAAATGAAGAAAAGTCATCCATGAAAATTCTGAGTGTTTCTAGCAATAATGGTCCAAAAATGAGGTTGACAATCCTATTAAAGGTGGTTGGAGCATTTTTGAGTCCAAATGAAGAAAAGTCATCCATGAAAATTCTGAGTGTTTCTAGCAATAATGGTCCAAAAATGAGGCTGACAATCCTATTAAAGGTGGTTGGAGCATTTTTGACAAAGGGGCTTGGAGAAAGAATTGGTTTAAATACACATATGTGCCCCAAGGTGTGATAAAAGTAGTCTTTTCACAATCCTTTGGGTGGATGGATATTTGGTTATAGCCATTAAAGTTGTCCATAAAGCCATATAATGCATGTCTAGCCACTTCTTCAATGACCTACTCTGCAAAAGGCATGGGGAATACATCTAGAATGGTCACCTTGTTGAGTGCTCTAAAGTCAACACAAATCCTGATTTTGTTGGTGTTCTTCTTTGATACTATAACCATTGGAGAAAGTCATTCTGAGTGTTCCATAGGAATGATATCCTGCATCCTCCATCTTCTGTATTTCCACGTAAAAAGCTTCAACATATTTTGGGTTAAGTCTATAACTCTTTCCTCTTATTGGTTTGGCTCCATCAACAAGAGGGCAGGCACTCCTTCTAAGTCTTTATAATGCCACACAAAAACATCTACATAATGTGTCAAGAAAGATTTTACCTTTTCAAGCAGCTCTAGGTGGCTCCACAACCACGTGGCCCCCAAAACTGGCCGATTATTTTCCTGAGTGCCTAATTGTACTTCCTTGACTGGGTTTCTATCTACCATGGTATCTACATGCTCATCTCCAACCCTGTTTTCTTCCAATAGCTTTTCATGCATTGTTGCATAAGCAGGAGTGTTCTAGATCTCAATGTATTCCTCTTTGTCCTACATCCATCCTCTAGAGATTTCTTGAATTGGCAAAGAACATTCCTCATTAGTATGTTTTACCTTGTCTTTAACTTTATTAACTTCCTTCTCCGTTGTTGTTGCATCCTCCTCCAAGTTGTGCTTGAAGGGTATCTTCCTCCCCCTTCTGTGGTCTGTGATGGGTTCTCCCAATCCATGAACCTGAACTTTATCCTCATTTTCATCATAACATTCATCTATGCAAGAATTATTTAGAAAAACTCAAAAAACAAGTGGAAGAGTTGCCTGCTTGCAACCAATTCAGAATGTCTTCTTCCTCCTCGAACTCTACTTGTGGTTGGTCTTCCATTTCTTGTTCCATGCAAATGCCAACTGATTTCATCATGCTGGTGTTCCCTTGATGATCTAGACCCTCCTCTAAATATATCTGTGTAAGTTCCTGCCCTTTCTTTTGTACCCACATAGTGTCTTTACCCTAGTCAAGAACAACACTTGCATGCCTCAACCATGGTCTTCCAAGAGGGGAAATCCCCCCTCTACCTGGGGAAATCTTAATACCACAAAATCTAAAATAAAGAGATTACCTTGTACTTCGAGTGGAACTTTTGGGATCACCCCCATTGGCCTTACTTTGCTTTGATCTTCCAAAGTAACGGTGAAGTGGGCTGGTCTGGATGGACGTAGGCCAAGCTTCTCCATAGTATGCTTATGCCAGATGCACCATCCACAATGACTCCTTATAGCTTTAATCCTTTAATTTTGACTCTCAGTATGTGACTCTTATAGTTGGTGAGAGGTGCTTCTTCTACACCCTTCCCTTGGCCTAAGGCAGTAGTCTTGGCCTAAGGTAGTAGTCTTGATTTCTCAAGTTCCTTGTGGGCTTAGCTATATGCATTCCCAATGAAATTGTTAGTTTCTAAAAAATCTTCTTTTTGTGTTACCTCTTCACATTTTGTTGAACTTCCTTTCTCTTGTTTTGCATCTTCACATATATCTGATTTGCTCTGATGTACCCTCTGATCTTTGTTACTTCCAAAAGTAATTCATCCGTGGTTTAGATCTTCTAGAATTTTCCCTTTGCTTCTTGTCTGCATGACCATGGAGTCGATTTCTTCTAATTGTACCACTCTAGTGGATGGTGATTGTACAACAATGGCTCCTTCTGCTTCTCCATGATTATTTACTGAGATCATTTGGAGATGGGGCCCAAATGTAGATGCTTTTTTTTTATGGGCAACAATTTGTCTAATGATCGCTGACATCTAGGCAATTTCTACAAGGGGGAGCATTTTCTGGTAGGGTGCATTTACTTTTATAATGTCCACTCCTGGGTGTCAAGCATTGGAAGGGTGTTAAGAACATCTTTTCTTACTTGATTTGTACCTCACTAATTGGATTTTTTTATCCCAAGGGGATCACTACTAGCAGATTTACATGCTTTTTCTGTTTTGACTAGGCTAGTTGCTATGACACCCATGTGTCCACTAGTGGTTTTTGTTTCATGCTTGGTTGATCATGCATATCTTGGTTGAGAAAGAAGCAATCGACTCTGGTCATGTCTAGTTGTGAGGTTCAATATAGTGAAGCTTTCCCAATGATTGTTTAGTGTGTGTGGCTCTGATGCCTTTTGGCTAATATGAGTATTGGTTAGTCTTACTACCACCACCATCTTCACTGACAGCCAGAGCACATTGATAGTTGCAAGGAACCCTATGTTCCATGCTGGCACAAAGCACATTGAGGTGCATTATCATTATGTTAGGGAGAGGTTCTCTAATAAAGAGATTAGTTTAACATAAGAGCCCACACAAGATAACATTGTAGATCTTTTCACAACGGCTCTGCCTCGAGAGAAGTGTTAAGCTTTCCACAAAGCTTTGGGTTTACTTCCTTTTGTGGATTGATCTCTTTCCACATAGCTTGAAACCTCCTTATACATGAGTGTCATCTCCTTGTTCATGGCATCACTCCCGGATGGATTTGTTGATATATTTGGTAGTGATGTATGTGAACACACTTAGGATTGGCATGGAACTTTTTTCCCTCTTTAAGAGGTTTTTTCCCTCAACTTGTATATACGCCTATGACCCTAAAGAGTCATTTATCTTTTTACATTCACTTGGTCATACTATCAATATTGTGTATTGTGGTCCAAGCTTCTTCTTCTTCCTTGTGCTGCTAATGTACTTCCGGAGACATCAAACTCTAACAAAACTTTCTTGGAATCTACTATAGGTTTAGTAGAGCTCAATAATGTTTGTGTTCAACTTTTTAAGATACAATAATTTTTCTACATCAGGGTATTTAGTCACAGGCGATGGCTAAAGCAATGCTCTATTTTGTATGTTGGCTATTGAGGAGAAGGATGGTACTTATTACCCATTGGGCGCATGTATGATTCATCATGTGTTGGTAGTAAAAGGTTTGTGGAATATGGTTCAGGGTGTTAAAGAATCTCCTACTACACTTCCAAAGACACTTATTAAAGTTGATGAGAGGTTAGAATGGTTGTTGCAAAGGCTTCTACACCTAAAATAGCGACTTCTAATGTTGTTCACAATGAAGAATGGGCATTTACAACTACTTGTAGCTATGATTTATCTTCTCATGAAGCAAGGTATATATACAATAGACTTAGATGTTTGGTACTTTGATAGTGGGGCAACCAAACATATTACCTCACAATGTAGTTTCTTCAGTTCATGTGACCTTGCTCCTAAAGGAAATACTATCACATGTACTTATAAGTCTTCTTATCCTGTAATGGGATTTGGAAAGATCATTATGATACTATTGATGGTACTTCTTTCATATTGAGAGATTCTTTAGATGTGCCATGGACCAACAAAAATATGTTGACAGTTTCTATATTAGCCAAGATTGGCTTGATTGTCAAATTTATTGGCGATAGATGTACAATTCATGATCTCTCAAATGGTGATGTTATTATTGCTTATGGAATTTTTCTTCATGGGTTTTATAAGATCACAGACTATGAAAAATCATTGAATGATTGAGCATGTGCAGTCCACAATTATGAGGCTATCTTAGATGCAAAGCTTTGGATGCATGCATAGTCATCTAAATTTTCCTAGTTTGCTTCACATGAAAAAATTTGAAATGGTGCCTTTTCTACCCAGACTTGAGGCACCTTGTAAACATGTGTGTGAATGCTGTATTTTGGGCAAAGTGCAACATTCCTCCTTCCCAAAACATAATTTAGTTTGGGTTGCTCATAAGTTGTAGATTGTGCATAATGATGTCTATTATCCTATATAGACATCTTCATTTGGGAATAACCTATACTTCATGACTTTTATCGATGATTTGGGTTTGCTATAAAACAGTTCTAAAACTTTTTGTACTCTCCATATTTTCACACAAAAATTCTTCATACCTCTTAGCCACACAATCTCTTGTATTTCATACCTATTTTTGCCTAGATACATATATTGTAAGCTTGTATCATATTCACACATTGTAATTTGACATTGGAATATAGATGGTGTAGAAGAGAATAATCGCTAAACGTTCAACTTGAAATCTTGCCTATTCTCTCTCTCTCTCACTCATCTTCTTTTTTAGCATTAAGGTGTGTATATTAAGGTTCATATGTTGGAAGATCCTGTAAACCTCTAATTATTGTGGCCCACCCCACTTCCAACATATGGTATCAGATCTTAGAATACCAGCAATCACCTATGTGCTGAGAGTGTGTGCAGAGGATTCTATTCCCTTCCCCAATTTCCATAAGATCAAGATAAGGGTGCATGAAGGTTTGTTGTATTTTCCAAAAAAAATATTTGATTTGAATAGATATTGTTTCTTAGTCTCCATATCCCTAGGGGGGGAGGTACAATGCTATAGTTAACTACTCTCATGTATTGTGCTAGAAAGGAAGGAAATACTCATTCATTTCCTATTCGTAGGAGTAGTAGTAGTAGTTTAACTTTATGATAACTGTGAGCCTATGAGTGAACTTTGTGCCATTCTTGACAAAGAATGAAGTCACGCATGCCTTCCTCTAGATGAAACCCAACTCCTCTTCACGACCTCATTGTTGAGAAAAGGCTGATTTATTTGTCAGTTTTGCCATCATTGCGAGAATTCCATGTCATGAACTTCATGCCATCTCATTGAAACGTATACTTGATGCATAAAATGGGTGAAATCAGATCGTGAGACCCAAATGTGAGATCAAAAGGAGAAAACAACTTAGTTTCTTATTCATCGTGTTATTGGTTTGATGAAAATCACAAATCAAGAGCGCTTAAAATAATGCCCTAGATGGCTACAAACCAAGATGACAACTGAGATTGCCATCACATGGGGATATAGCTCAAATGGTAGAGAGATCACTTTGCATGAGACTCTGACCGCAGAGGTGTTGACAACACCCTAGATGAAGGAGTGACCTCCTCTGATAGGAATTGTTGGAGTTAGATGTCTGTGGAAGCATGCAAACAACACAAGGAAGAAGAAGAAGTCTGGAGCATAACACACAATACTGAATGTATTACCACTGTAATGTACAAATATAAGTAACTCGTTAGGGCTATAGGCATATATACAAGGTGGGGAAAAAACCTCCTAAAGAGGGAAAAAAGTGCCCCGATGGTCCTAGAGTGTTCACACACATCAATACCTAAATATATCAACATTTCTACCTAGGTACAGGTATTGTCAGTTTGTATCGTATTCACACATTCTAATTTGACATTGGAATATAGATAGTGTAGGTAAGCATCATTGCTTATCGTTACACTTGAAATTTTGCCTATTCTCTTTCTATCTATCTTGTTTTTTGAGTATTAAGGTGTGTATATTAAGGTTCATCTATTGGAAGATCTTGTAAACATGTGATTATTGTGGCCCACCACACTTCCAACATATGGTATAAAATCTTAGAATACCAACAATCACCTATGTGCAGAGAGTGTTTACTTCACATGTAAAAATCTGAAAAGGTGTCTTCTATACCCAAACTTGAGGCACCTTGTATACATGTATGTGAATGTTGTATTTTGGGCGAAATCCAACATTCCTCCTTCCCAAAACATGATTTAGTTCAAGTTGCTCATAAATTGCAAATTGTCCATAATGATATCTATGATCCTATACAGACATCTTCATTTGGGAACTACCTACATTGTTTCATACAACTTAAAAACATGGATTTTTGAAATAAAGAATAGGTCTCTCATGGAAACGGCGAGATGTATGGTCAAAGTTAGGATTTAACATCTACTTTCTAGCTTGAGGTTCTTATGTCTTCAGTGTATGTACTTAACAAGTGTCGCACCAAAGCACTACAATTTATCACTCCATATGAGGCTTGACATGGTCACAAACAATCTGTTGCTCATCTGTGTGTCTTTGGTTGTCTCGTAGTAGAAGAACAAATTGAAAAAAGAAGGCTCTTTTTTTTGAAAGCTAAATCTCTAAATTCTCACCTCTCCTTTTCTATTTTATAAGCATAGATGAAGGGAATGATAGGAGAGTCATCCCTCATGAAGTCTAGATATTTCCCATAATCCCTAAAGAAGGAAAATGAATCATTTAAAACTTGGAAGTTATATGTCATGATTCTACTCAATCAGCTTAGAAGCCATCTATAGACGGCCATGAGTAATAATGAGAACATAGCATAAAACATATCATTACAAAAGCTTCTAACCAAGGATTCTTTTAGGGGTTTCAAGGTTTCAAATTTGGATGCTTCTAGCTCAAGAAACGGCCAATTTAGTGAGCATGTTGGAGTTTGAAGTCTACGAAGCACACGAATAACACAAGGAAGAAGAAGAAGCTTCGCACACAACACATAATACTGAATGTATTACCACTAGAATGTAGAAAGATAATTGAACCATAAGGTTTATAGGCCTATATACAAGCCAAGGAAAAAAAACCCCCCTAAGGAGGGAAAAAAGTGTCTTGGTGATCCTAGTGTGTTCACACAAATCACTACCTAAATATATTAACGAATCCCCCCTGGGAGTGATGAAGTGAGCAAAGAGCTGGCACTCATGTATAAGGATGTGCCAAGCTATGTGGAATCAATTCACAAAGGAAACTAAGCCCAAAGCTTTGCAGAAAGCTTGAAACTTCTCCCAAGACAGAGCCTTTGTGAAAAGGTTTGTAATGTTCACCTACGTGGGCACATATGCCAAACTAATCTCTCCAACAAAGAACCTCTCTCCGACATAATGATAGTGCACCTCATATACATGAGCTACCAAGCATGAAGCAAGAGCCACTAGTGGACACATACGTGTCATAGCAACCAACCCAGTCAGAGTAAAAAAAAGCATGTAAATCTGGCGATAGTGATATCCCCTTGGGATAAAACAATCGATCATCACATGAAACTTGTAAAGGCTGAGAAGTTGCCTCATTAGAACTATCACTAGATGATCAACCTATAAAAAGAGGTAGCAAAGTGTCATACATGACTTTGGAGCTAACTGATGTCTCCTTAGTGCATGAAAGTAATGGTTGAATAGCATCTTCCACAAAAGCAACATCATAGCTAACCAAAATGTGTTTACTCTGTGGATGATAGAGATGATAGCCTTTGCTTTCAGAATTATACCCAACAAAAATACATTTCATTACTTTATCATCTGATTTCCTATGTTGTTATTTAGGAAATATTGCGTATGCCAGACAACCAAAAACACACAAGTGAGCAAGAGATGGTGTACGTCCATTCCAAGCCTCATATGAAGTGATAGGCTACAATGATTTAGTTGGGCACCTATTAAAACATATGTTGCACACATAACAACTTCAAGTCGGAAACTATGTGGTAAAGCCTGACTCTTGACCATACACCTCGCTATCTCCCTGAGTGACCTGTTCTTCCATTCAGCAACTCCATTGTGTTGAGGTATATATGGCACTTTACATTGATGTTTTATCCAACGTTCAGCGAGAAATTCATTAAAATCAGAAGATATATATTCCCCCCTCGATTAGAATGGAGGGTGCCCATTTTACATGCTAATAGATTTTTAATCAAAACTAGAAACTATTTGAAGCACATAAGCACTTTGGACTTTGCTTTCAATGGATATAACCATGCATGCCTTGAAAAATCATCAATGAAAGTCACAAAGTAAAGATAGTTTCCAAAAGAGGATGTTTGCATAGGACCACAATCATCATTATGAACAAGCTGTAATTTTTTAGTAGCTCAAACTAAACAATCTTTTGGGAATGAGGAATGCTGTATTTTGCCCAAAATACAGTCTTCACAAACATCGTTACCGAGTGCCTCAAGTTTGGGCAAAGAGGACACCATTTCAAATTTCCACAGACATAGCAAACTAGAAAACTTCAAATGACCAAAGCGTGCATGCCAAAGCTTTGCATCTAATGAAGCCTGAGAATCATGTGCTCCACATGCTGAATCATTCACAAATTTTTCATAATCTATGAGTTTATATAGTAGGCAGATACTTGAAATCACCTATGTGCACAGAGTGTGTGGAGGGGATTCCATTTCCTTCTCTAATTCCCAAAAGATCAAGATAATGGTGCATGAAGGCTTGTTGTATTTTCCAAAAACATTTATTTGATTTGAATAGATATTGTCTCTTAATCTCAATAGCCCTAGGGGAGGAGTTAGAATGTTATAATTAATTACTCTCATGTTTTCTGCCAAAAAATAAGGAATTTTTTCCAATTGCCCCATGCTTAATTGCAAAGAGAAGATTAATATTTTGTCTTCAAGCTTGTACTATGGCTTTTCCCTCTTTCCTTCCCTTGATTGCTCATTTTTGGATGCATCATTCATTCACATTTTATGCATATTTCACTAAATTTCATGCACTTGCACTACCAATGCATTTTGATTGTAGAAGGATAATATCGGGATCTCATGCACTAGCAATGCATAGTAGTCCAAGGAAGGAACCGATTCCACTATTGAACACCTCCCTTCCACCTTTGATATAACTGTGAAGTACATGACTTTAATAACAGTCCAAAAGAAAGTATACTACATTGTTTGTGAATTTTGAAGTTGATGTACTTCTAAACATTCTTCAATATGTTGTTGATACGATGGTTGAGGATTTCATATTTTGATTTCATGTTTGAACCAAATTGCACCTTTTGAGCCATTCTTTATAGAACACTAGGGTTTTGCATTCTAATGGAGGCACCATGTTATGTGAAAGCAAACATGTAGAATGTTTCTTACATGGAATGCTTCATTGTGGATTGGTTTATCACAGGTTATATATAGCCCCATTCCCCCTACACTCCACACCATTCCCCTTGCATCTCATACTATAAATAATACATTCAATACAATCATTCAGTGTGCACATCAACTACAAAAAGAGTACCAATGAATGGAAGAGAGAAATGCTACCTTCTAGGTAGAGTCGCAGAGATTACAAGCAAGAGTGACCACCCTGGAGGTTGAAAACCGAATGCTCCTAGTAGAAGACACCACCTTACAATAGGCTCACTTAGAAATGGAGTCCAAGATGTCAAATATGGATGCTCAAGAAGTCAAAGATTTGGAGAACTTGTTCCAAGTGCAAACTCTCACCAATGCCAAGCTACAAAGAAACCTAGGGCTTCTCCGGAAGCACATGTCTGCAGCATTGGAAGAGAACAAGCGACTCCAACAACAAAACCATGACAAGCTTAAAGCTGCCATGGAGGGACCTCAAGAACAGAGATTAGACCTACAAAATCGCACCGTTCTCTCTGAAGATATCAGAATATTACTAGAGGAACATGCAAACTTTTTAGAGTCCTATGAAAAGCTAGAATTAGAATGTGTAGATCTCAAGAAGATGCTAGCCATGGACAGCATAGCTCAACTAGAGCCTACCATCCCTCAACAATCTACAGAAGAACTAGAAGACCTACAAAAATAGGTGTAAGAACTAAAAGCCAGACTCCTACCATATGAGAGGCCACCCTTCCCAATTGAAGAACTAGAACCTAACACGGTGGTGGAGATTCCGATCGAAGAAAGTTTTGAAGAACCATACAAGCCGATGCTAGTACCCGACAGGCATATCACTATGAGGGACGGGACACCTTCGAGATAGAACTCCCAGATTGGGTCAAGAGAGTAGAGCAAACATGAAAAACCCATGATGATCGTGTCGCTGTGCAGATCCCATCACTCTCCAATCTAGAAGACACTATTCTAAAATCTTCTTATTTTTAGAACCTAGCCCATGAATGGCTCATTACAACTTTCGAGAAGCAATACCTACCTTATTTTGTACTATTAGCTGATTATAATACAGAGATTAAAAGTCATATAGGGAAAGAGCCAACATTCACCACTCAATTCAAGCCTGATGATCTACCAAAAGAAGCACGAGCTGGCTCTATTTTGCAACCTCATTGGCATGCATGACTGCTAATGGACTACCCTGAAATGATGTGCACATGGGAAAGCATGCCACTCTATATTGAATATAACCCATGTTACTGCCCCATGGTCTACCACATGTCCTAACAAGCTTTTGCCATTAGAGTCCACAACAACAAAGGGTGCTCTTATTGGATTAACGATCCATATTTTTCTCAACCAAGAGGGCCACCCATTGTGGCTTATATGATCTCTACCATACACCATTGGTTTGCATGGTTAAAGGGGCAACCAAGTAGGACCAAGTAGGCAAAGAAGTCAAAGAAGATTCAGCAAGTAGGCAACCTAATTTTTCATTGAGAAAGCATTATCCTAAACAATTATTTTAGTCACTTCACACCATTATAATACCATTTTTTATTATTCCTACTCTGTTTTGTGCTAGCCAAGGATTCCTCAATCTTGAAGAGTATTAGAAGTAGCTATATACCAGTTTTCATAATTTTTAGACTTTGTTTGAGCCCTCAAATTAGCCTTGGAACCTAATTTTTAACTAGGTAAGACACTAGGTCTAGACAAGGCCAAAGCTAATCAAAAACTATAAAAAGACCTAAAGAGCTCATTTTCGAGGTTATCTTGTTAGAGATTTGAGCTTTTGTAAGAGATTTCTTGAGTAAAATAAAGAAATCCATTTTTCCTCTCTTTGTTCTTGCCTTGTGTGTGTGTGTGTGTGTGCATGATTGTGTGCTTCTCACTCATGCACTTGTGCCTTCACTTGCTCATAGTCCTTATACTAGTCCTCACATCTCCACGGATTGACATGTATGAGGTGGATCTCCTCATGTTGGTGCTTGCCATTGTGCGAGAGTGACAACAAGCCAGGGGAAAAACCTCCTAAAGAGGGGAAAAGTGCCCTTGTGCTCCTAGAGTGTTCACACACATCACCACCTAAATATATCAAAATTTCTACTAAGATACATCTATTGTTAGTTTGTATCATATTCACACATTGTAATTTGATATTCGAATATAGATAGTGTAAGTGAGCATGATTGCTTATCATTACACTTGAAATCTTGGCTATTCTCTCTCTATCTATCTTCTTTTTTAGTATTAAGGTGTGTATATTAAGGTTCATATGTTGGAAGATCTTGTAAACCTGTGATTATTGTGGCCTACCCCACTTCCAACATATGATATCAGATCTTACAATACCAACAATCACTTATGTGTAGAGAGTGTTTGCTTCAAATGCAAAAATCTGAAATGGTGCCTTCTCTACCCAAACTTGAGGCACATTGTAAACATGTGTATGAATGCTATATTTTGGGCAAAATGCAACATTCCTCCTTCCCAAAAGATGATTTAGTTCTAGTTGCGCATAAATTCAAGATTGTTCATAATGATATCTATGATCCTATACAAAGATCCCAAGCATCCTTAGCTATTTTGCAAGAGCGAAATGTGAGGAATAATGGCATGTTTAACAGACAAGGCTATCAATGCATGTGCTTGAGCATCTCTATAATCACAATGAAGTTTCTCTACAGTAGGTGCAATAGGAGCCACAAAACGAATAGGAACCTGAAGAATATCACCATCTTTGATGCCTTCTACATCAGTTTCAATAACTGCATTTGTAGGTGTAATAGGACGTTTTTCAACACCCTGTACAATATTCCACAGTCCTTTTGCGACCAATACATGACACATCATATAAGCCCATAATGGGTAATTGGTACCATCCAACTTATCCTTTACAAGCAACATACAAAATACATCATTGATTTTAGCCATGGCCACTGACTAAAATCCCCTGATGCAGAAAAATGATTGTATCTAAAAAAGTTGAACAGAACTATCCTGTCAAGTTGTACTAAACCTGTAGCACTTTGAGATGCTTATATTGGCAAACCAAAACTTGTATATATCTTTGGCACAAAAAGACAAAATTACCTGCATAAGGGCTATGATAGTGCATTCGTAGGCCGAAATGAGCTCAGATCACAATTTTGGCATCACACAATGAAGGTATTTTGATCTCCTAATCACCCTTAGTATGCTCACCAAATTTCATGTGATTCTAAGACTCTGATCGTAGAGGTGTCGACGATGTCCTAGATGAAGCGACGACCTGCTTTGATACCAATTGTTGGAGTTAGATGTCTACAGAAGCATGCAAAAAGAACAAGGAAGAAGAAGAAGCTTTGGGTTTACTTCCTTTTGGGGATTGATCTCTTTCCACATAGCTTCGAACCTCCTTATACATGAGTGCGAACTCCTTGTTCACCGCATCCCTCGCAAGGGGGATTTGTTGATATACTTTGGTAGTGACATGTGTGAACACACTTAAGACTATCGTGGAATTTTTTTCCCACTTTAGGAGGTTTTTTCCCTTAGCTTGTATATATGCCTATAACCCTAAAGGGCCATTTATCTTTGTACATTCACTTGGTAATACTATCAGTATTGTTTATTATGCTCCAAGCTTCTTCTTCCTCTTGTTGTTTCTCATGTGCTTTCACAGACCTCAAACTCTAACAACAAGTGCTTGGAATCTGCCATAGGTTTAATAGAGCTCAATAGTATTTGTTTTCAAGTTTTTGAGATATAATCTATTTTCTACATCAGGGTATTTAGTCTTAGGCCATGGATAAAGCAATGATGTATCCTATATGTTGGCTATTGAGGAGAAGGATGGTACTAATTACCCATTCTGGGCATATATGATGCATCATGTGTTGGTAGCAAAAGCACTATGCAATATTGTGTAGGGTGTTGAAGATGCTCCTATTACACCTACAAATACACTTATTAAAGGTGATGAGAGGTTAGAATGGTTGTTGCAAAGGCTTCTACACCTAAAATAGTGACTACTAATATTGTTCACAATGAAGAATGGGCATTTACAACTACTTGTAGCTATGATTCATCTTCTCATGTAGCAAGGAATATATACAATAGACTCAGATGTTTGGTACTTTGATAGTGGGGCAACCAACCATATTACCTCGCAATGATGTTTCTTCAACTCCCTTGAGCTTGCCCCTAAAGGAAATTACTATCACATGTACTAATAAATCTTCGTATCTTGTAATGGCACTTGGAAAGATTGTTATGATATTGTTGATGGTACTTCTTTCGCATTGCCAAAGTCTCTGTATGTGCCACTGATCAACAAAAATCTATCATCCGTTTCTACATTAGCCAAGATTGGCTTGATTGTCAAACTTGTGGGTGACCTATGCTCAATTCATGATGTTATTATTGCTTATGTTTCCATGGGATGTATAAGATCATAGACTATGAAAAATCATTGAATGATTGATCATTTGAGTCTGCAATTATGAGGCTATCTTAGATGCAAAGCTTTGGCATGCACATTTTGAAGATTGTTCATAATGATGTCTATTATCCTATACACACATCTTCATTTGGGAACTAGCTGTACTTCGTGACTTTTATTGATGACTTCTCCAAGCATGCCTTGGTGTATCCATTGAAAGAAAATCCTGAAGTGTCTATGTGTTTTAACCAATTCATGGTTATGGCGGAGAATCTGTGAGCATATAAATTGGGCACCCTCCATTCTGATCAACGGGCGTAATAACTGTCTTCTAGATTTAATACACTTTTGGATGAGCATGGGATACGAATGAGTGTGCATTGTTTTATATAGCTAAAAAACATGGAGCTGTTGAAATAAAGAATAGGTCTCTCATGGAAATGGTGAGATGTATGGTCAAAGTCAGGATTTACCATATACTTTCTAGCTCGAGGTTGTTATGTGTGCAATGTATGCACTTAACATGTGTCCCACCAAAGCACTGCAATTGATCACTCCATGTGAAGCTTGGCATGGTCATAAACAATCTGTTGCCCATCCTTGTGTCTTTGCTTGTCTGGCAATAGAAGAAGAAATTAAAAAAAGAAGGCTCTTTTTTTTGAAAGCTAAATCTCTAAATTCCCATCTCTCCTTTTCTCCTTTATAAGCCTAGATGAAGGGAATGATAAGGAGAGTTATCCCTCATGAAGTCTACATATTTCCCATAATCCCTAAAGAAGGAAGATGAATCATTTAAACCTTGGAAGACACATGTCATGATTCTACTCAATCAGCTTGGGGATTCTGTTAGGGGTTTCAAAGCTTCAAATTCGGATGGTCCTAGCTCAAGATATGGACAATTTAGTGAGCATAGATACTTGAAATCACCTATGTGGAGAGAGTGTGTGTGCAGGGGATTCCATTCCCTTCTCCAATTCCCATAAGATCAAGATAAGGGTGCATGAAGGCTTGTTGTATTTTCCAAAAACATTTATTTGATTTGAATAGATATTGTTTCTTTATCTCAATCGCCCTAGGGGAGGAGGTAGAATGTTATAGCTAATTACTCTCATGTCTTGTGCCAGAAAAGAAGGAATTTTTCCGAATTGCCCCATGCTTAATTGCAAAGAGAAAACTAGTATTTTGTCTTCCAAGTTTGTTCTATGGCTTTTCCCTCTTTCCATCCCTTGATTGCTGATTTTCGGATGCATCGTTCGTTCATGGTTTATGCATATATTTCACTAAATTTCATGCACTTGCACTAGCAATGCATTTGGATTGTAGAAGGATAATCTCCGGATTTCATGCACTAGCAATCAATGCATAGTAGCCCAAGGAAGGAACCGATTCCACTATTGAAGACCTCCCTTCCACCTTTGATATAACTGTGAAGTACATTGGCTTTAATAACAGTCCAAAAGAAAGTATACTACACTGTTTGTGAAATTTGGAGTTGATGTACTCCAAAACATTCTTCAATATGTTGTTGATACGATGGTTGAGGCTTGCACATTTTGATTTCATGCTTGAACCGAATTGCACCTTTTGGACCATTCTTTACACAACACTAGGGTTTTGCCAGTATCATCTCATGGGTGTCCAACTTAAGATGCATTCCCAGTATTCAAAATGGATGAGAGAGATTATCTAGTGAGGAGATTGATTATGATCTTAGCGGGTCTTTATCCATATGGAAGGGCAAAGCTTTGAATATGGATGCTTTCTTCCTTTAGTTTCTATTGATTTTGCATCCTCTAGAAATAAATGGGATAGTCAATATCTCGAGGTCCACTTCGTCGACTAGTTTCCTCACTCCCAAGCGTTCTCATGTGCATAGAGACACACATAGTATAGTACTCGGAGATATACTTACATAGCCTAGTGAGAAGTCGAGACTCAATTGAACATGATATGAAACTAATCCCGGAAGTAGAAAGATGAAACATAGAAGGATATATCAAAGGACCATTGAAAGATAGGATTTAGAGATGGTTGTTGTATGATAAAGCTTAAAACACTATCTACTCGAGGTCCAAGTTCACTACCATTAACCACAACAACTATGCATCCACAAGTGTAGATGACTAACCCACAACCATGTCATCACATACTTTTCATGGTACCCAAAAGAGAGAGAGAGAGAGAGAAAGTGGCCACGAAACTTCCTACTTAAGCTCTGATTTCAAAAATCGGACAAGACTTGGTAGAGAAATACTTCATGGGGGTTTATCTATCCGTTGTGAGCTTAGGATCACCAATACCATAGGCATTATAAAGACACCCACATGATTGGTTTAATTTGTGAACTCCCAATTGCTACTTATTTCCAGTTAAACCCCATTATCCTTGATTTCTAATTGCTTACTTCTTTCTATAGGAAACTCACTTGTGGTTGCTTATGCATCATCTTTTGTCGTGTTCTATGCTTTTTACCCACTTACTGAGAGAATCTATTTCCACAATAATGTACTCTACGTGCCACAATCTAGCAAGGGGGTTAATAGGATCCATAAGGCCTATTCTCCACTTAGCAAAGGCTCTACTCATGATCTTTGGTCTTAATACCACACATTCACCTGCTTGAGTAGACTTCATTTCATCTTTTAGGCAATTCTCTATCTTTAGATGATCAACAGATTGCTCCCATAAATGCATATCTAATTCTAGAAGATCTTGTATTGGAGCTTGAGGTCTGCAGTAGCACACAAACATCACAAGGAAGACGAAGAAGCTCAGAGAACAACACAATACTGAATGTTTCACATGCCTATGTAGCTTCTCACGGTAGAGGGATCTTTGGAAATAAAGTTAGTATCAAGGTAATATTTTTCAATCAAGAATAGATCTAATGTAAACTCCATGTTGCTCCTTATTTCGAGATAAACTCCAGGCCAATTTGGAGAGTGTGAGAATATCATTGAAGCACAGACAAAAATCCTACCTTGATGCCATTTTATAATCATACAATAGCTAAAAACTTTCTTAGGAGATGGGTGCATGTGTATGAGGTTGTTAAAATCCCAACATCAATCCACTCCAATGTACTAAAACATAACATGGGTCCAAAATTTATGTTACTCCTGACTTTATGCTGAAACTCGATGCCAGGCATCGAGTTGCTCCACAAACTTCATGCTTTTAGAAGATTCAACAACAGGTAACACTCAGAGAATGAAAACAATGACTTATCAGCCAAGATTCAATGCCAAGCATCGACGTCTCACATAAAACTCAACCTTTCAACATACACTTGATGCCAGGCATCGACTTGCTTGAAAAACTTCAATTCTTCAAAACATTACACAGAAGACAAACACTAGAGATGGAAGAAGAAGACTTATACACATAACTTTAACTAGTTCTTATCATAGCTATGAAAACTCAGAAGCTTACAAGTGCTTTCTCACTCAGAGAAGCCCGACTATACTCAGTCATACAAATTGAGTTCTAACTCACTCTATCATTGTCTTCCACTTCTTCTCTCTTCGCATCAGTTGATACAAAAAAACTTATATAGATTTTCTCATTCTCGTGACTTTTAAAAAACTTCTAGAACTAAAGTGAACTAGCTTTACAAATATAATACACTTGTGAATTTGTCCCTTCACATAGGCATGTGATTTTCTTCTAAAGCTTTGACCTTCAAATATATGTCCAATGAGTGAGTGTTTCTCCAACATGAAATACCTGGGAATTGGTCTGAGGAAGACCTAGGGCAGAGGGAGGTAGTTCTGAATACTCCTTGGTAGCCCTGGAGGAAGCCTAGTGGGGGACTGAAGAAGCGATGCTGCTACACAGACTCGAATGGCAATACGAACTAACACTGCACTCACGTATATAGTAACCACCAAGTTCACTACTATTAACCACAACAACTATGCATCCACAAGTGTAGATGACTAACCCACAACCAAGTCATCACATACTTTTCATGGTACCCAAAAGAGAGAGAGAGAGAGAGAGAGAGAGAGAGAGAGAGAGAAAGTGGCCACGAAACTTCCTACTTAAGCTCTGATTTCAAAAATCGGACTAGACTTGGTAGAGAAATACTTCATGGGGGTTTATCTATCCGTTGTGAGCTTAGGATCACCAATACCATAGGCATTATAAAGACACCCACATGATTGGTTTAATTTGTGAACTCCTAATTGCTACTTATTTCCAGTTAAACCCCATTATCCTTGATTTCTAATTGCTTACTTCTTTCTATAGGAAACTCACTTGTGGTTGCTTATGCATCATCATCTCCACTTATCAAAGGCTCTACTCATGATCTTTGGTCTTAATACCACACATTCACCTGCTTGAGTAGACTTCATTTCATCTTTTAGGCAATTCTCTATCTTTAGATGATCAACCGATTGCTCCCATAAATGCATATCTAATTCTAGAAGATCTTCTATTGGAGCTTGAGGTCTGCAGTAGCACACAAACATCACAAGGAAGACTAAGAAGCTCAGAGAACAACACAATACTGAATGTTTCACATGCCTATGTAGCTTCTCACGGTAGAGGGATCTTTGGAAATAAAGTTAGTATCAAGGTAATATTTTTCGATCAAGAATAGATCTAATGTGAACTCCATGTTGCTCCTTATTTCGAGATAAACTCCAGGCCAATTTGGAGAGTGTGAGAATATCATTGAAGCACAGACAAAAATCCTACCTTGATGCCATTTTATAATCATACAATAGCTAAAAACTTTCTTAGGAGATGGGTGCATGTGTATGAGGTTGTTAAAATCCCAACATCAATCCACTCCAATGTACTAAAACATAACAAGGGTCCAAAATTTATGTTACTCCTTATACATGAGTGTCAACCACTTGTTCATGCACATCACACTTAGTGGGGGTTAGTTAGTATATTTAGGAACTGATGTGTGTGTGGATATAATAACAATTCCACTGCTTTTGTTATGAACTCTGCTCCTCCAACAATCAAATTTTGGGTAGGAAACACTCAATTTTTGTGAATATTTGCTCGAGAAGAAACATTGTGATTGCTGACGCATCATTCTTTGTAGTTTTCCATGCTTTTACGCCCTTGAGGTCCATTGCTTCAAGAAGATCATTATTTGGGTTTCGAGCATTGTGTGTGTAAGGAGCTTCAATGAAATCTTAGGGTACAAGAGATGAATGTGTAGGTCAACATCTTCTTCACAACAACTCGATATTTCAGCCATAACTCAAGCTAGAAATTTTGGATTGTCGTAATTCGAATTTTTATGTGTAGCTTGTAAAGAGAGCTAAAACTTGACATCAAATTATAGAATGTGGTTTTGAGGTTTACCTTCCTGAAAATGCAAAAGACATAGAATGTTATAGAAGTCGAATCTACAATCACTTGTATAACATCTCATCGATGGACCTTTAGAAATAAAGTAAGTGTCAAGGTTGTATTTGTTGATCAAGAAAATGTCAATTAATTATTTAATGTCAGCTTAGGATTAGTGTTAGACAGGGTCTATGTGAACTCCTAATTGCTGCTTATTTCTAGGTGAACCCCATTACTTCCAATTTCTAAATGAACTCCTAAATGCTTCTTATTTCTATGGGAAACCACTTGTGGTTGTTTATGCATCATTTTTTGTAGTGTTCCACGACTTTACCCACTTAGTCAAATAATCTATCTCCAAAATAATGTACTCTACATGAAAAAAAATCTAATAAAGACATTATTAGGATCAATAAGACCTATTCTCCACCTACCAAAGGCTCTACTCATGATCTTTGGTCTTAGTGATAGCTTCACCTACTTTCCTAGACTTAATTTCTTCTTTTGGGCAATTCTCTATATTAAGATGATCAACCAATTGCTCCCATAAATGCAGTTTTAAATCTAGAGGATCTTCTTTTGGAGTTCGAGGTCTGTGACAACACACAAACAACACAAGGAAAATAAATAAGCTTGGAGCACAACGCAATATTGAATGTATTGCCAAGTGATGTATCGCATGC
Organism: Ceratopteris richardii; assembly: GCA_020310875.1. Lineage (NCBI taxonomy): Eukaryota > Viridiplantae > Streptophyta > Polypodiopsida > Polypodiales > Pteridaceae > Ceratopteris > Ceratopteris richardii. The sequence continues at coordinate 132,939,995 of CM035434.1, read as the reverse complement.
CTATGTAGCTTCTCATCATAGATGGACCTTTATAAATAAAGAAAGTGTCAAGGTAGCATTTGTGGATCAAGAAGAGTTCTAATGTGAACTCCTACTTGCTTGTTATTTCTAGATAAACCACATCCCAATTTGGAGAGTGGAGAATATCATTGAAGCATGAACAAAATTCCTATAAGCCCATTTCCACTCCAAGCCTTGAACACTACAAGCCTGTTTCCACCCCTATGGAAATAGGTTTATGATTGATTCTTCATGATGTTGGAGATGCATTTGATGTTGTTCTCTATTAGCAAGCTATTGGATGTTTGATTTACTTATACATAACTCGGCTTGATATTCAGATTTTCGTCTCTTAGATGAGCAAATGTATGCATTGCCTAGGTGTCAAGCATTGGCAGGCAATTAAGCACATCTTTTGCTAGAGTGGTACTTAACTATGTGGATTGTTGTATCCCAAGGGGGGATCACTACTGCCAGGTCTACATGCTAAAAAGAAAAAAAGCGAGGGGGGGGGGTAGTGAGAATCCGAGCTTTTACATGAACAAAGAAGAAAGGATGAGAGGTGAGATTAAGAAAAAGACTTAAGATGCATTCCCAGTATTCAACATGGATTAGAGAGATTATCTAGTGAGGAAAAGATTTATCCATATGTAAGGTCTTAAGGTGTCTTTATCCATGTGTAAGGGAAAAGCTTTGAATATGGAAGCAGAACAAATATGCATCCACAAGGGTAGATGATTCTGAGAAGTTGTCATTGTCTAACATATCATGATGAATACGATGTCTGTTGATGTTTCAAAATCGAATGGTAATGTCTGGTATGTTGATTCAGGTGCTTCAAATCACATGACAAGTCATGCAGAATGATTTAGTGGTCTGCAAAAACTACGAGTTCGTGGATATGTTGAAACAGGTGACGACACATCACACCCTATCAAGCAACCATGAAACATACCACTGTGTATGAGGGATAGGAAGGTAAAACATCTTGCTGATGTGCTACATGTTCCAAATATAACAAAGAATCTGGCTTCTATTGGAGAAATGGTTGAACAGGGATTGGAAGTCAAGTTCAATGCTGATGGGTTATATGTAGAAGAGTACATACAAGGTGGAAGATTGGTTGCCAAAGGAAACAAAGTGGGTAGGATGTTCATCTTAAATGTGAAAATTCCTTAAATGAATGCAACCATGTTTGCAAAAGGTGCAAGAGTTATTTCTAATATAGAGATCTAGCACAAATGAACTGGACATGCAAACTTGTAAAGGCTGAAATTGATGTAGTCAAAGGAGATTGTAATTGAAAGAACTTGGAGAAGCTTGTAGGAGGTACAAAAATGAGTTTCAAAGCGACAAAGTTTGGTCCAACCAACCGGCACAAGACGAGCCCTTGAGCTTATCGACACTGAAATAGACCTTATATGCATGTGATAAGAGCAAAGAAATGCACTATGTACTTTGGATCATCAAGGAGTAGAAGTCCATACAAAATAGATAGGTTCGCACATTGACTAGCTCAAAAAACTTACTATCTATGGAAGAGATAATGAACTTCAACTGCTCATAGCGACCACCATGATTAGAATTAGAGAAATCCCTTTTATGGGATTGATACACATAGGGTTTAGTGTATATAATGCACAAAAGTATAAGGAATAAGCAAAATATGCTATAGGAGTGAATCAGACGCTCAACGGTGGTACCTCCTATTTTTCAGGAATATGGAGAGATTGATCCCGAGATAGAAAAACTTAGGTTTCTCCCACTCTATGAGACCAAATGCTATGCACATTTGTAGGCATAAACTAGACACTAATAGCTCTCAAATGAGCCATTTTTCATCAAATTGGAGCTCTAGAGAGAGAGCAGTAGCCTCTGCAAGATTACTGTTGGCGAAGAAGATGATGCAAAAAATTGAAGGCGCAAGACAATGATGGTCACAAGTGTATGTATATTGCTTCCATGTATTGTAAAAGTGATTTGAAGTCTTTATATAGACTCTATGAGTGTGCCAAGACTTCTACAAGTGGAGTTTGAATTCAAATGAAGGTGGGAATGGTTGTTGGAGGGAATCAATTCACTGTCCTATAATCTAGGAAAAGTGAAGATCTAGTTTAATCTACTTTTAAGTGATTGATTGCTTAATTGAATGCAACTCAACCACCACAAATTCGTGGGATTTGGGCTCTATCTTTCTAATTTATCATGTGTAAAGCTCAAGGCTTTTACAATCATAAAAGATTATGAAAAAACTTTTTTTAAAAATACAATAAGTGAGCATAAGAAAAAGAGCTTTCCAATGGTTATTCTTTTGGTGCAATAGCCTTTGATGTAAATCAAATCCACCTCAAGTATAGTGTAAGCTTCCAAAAAATCCCCCTCAAGCTAAAGTATGCTTGAGTCTTCATTCTCTGATAGGTTGAATGCCTGTCATAGCTTTGAATCTACAAAGCTTTGTTCCATCAAGTTCCTTTTTCATCATATCTGCTACTTGCTTTTTCAGTAGGAACAAATGAAATGTCAATCTCCTTTGCCATGAGCTTCTCTTTGATGAAGTGGTAATGAACCTCTATGTGTTTGGTTGTTGTGTGGAAAATAGGGTTTGTCGCTAGATGCATGGAACTTACATTATCTCCAAATATGTGATGTTTGGAGCTTACAAGTCCCAAATATGTATACAATGGTTTTAACCATATTGCTTCTTGAGTTTCTATGGTCAAACCTCTATACTCTGCTTCAATTGAGGATAAAGCAACTGCAGGTTGCTTCTTGAACTCCATGACACTAGCTTCAAACCTGCAAATGCTAAGTAACTAGAAGTACTTCTTCTATCATCCTTAGTTCCTGCCCAATCTGCATCTGAAGAGATTGTGTGATATCCAAATCTGAAGAGTAAGGATAGCATATACCTTCATTGATTGTACCTTTGAGATACTTAAGTACTCTCTTAGCTGGATCCATGTGTGGTCTTCTCGGTGAGTACATGAATTGACTAAGCACTCCCACAATCTATGAGACGTCTACCCTTGTATGAGTAGCATATATCAAGCTACCTATCAAGCTTTGATACTCTTTAATGTCTTCAATTTTATCACCTTCATAAACACTAAGTTTATGATTCATCTCCAAAGGTGTACCTGCAAGTTTAGTGTTCTCCAGATGATCAACCAACTGCTCCCATTGATGCAGTTTTCATTCTTGAATCACAACACAATGTTGTATGTATTATCAAGTGAATGTACAAAGATATGAATGATCGGTTAGGGTTATAATTGTATATACAAGTCAGGGGAAATAGCATCCTAAAGAGGGAAAAAAAGTGCCTCGACTATCCTACATGTGTTCACACACATCACTACCAAAATATATCAACAAATCTCCCTAGGAGTGGTGCATTCTAGCACTCGTGTATAAGGAAGTGCCAAGATATGTGGAAAGAAATCAATCCACAAAAAGAAGTCAGCCCAAAATTTTGTATCAAACAAAATAAATTGACATACTAGAATGATTTGGCTTTGAAGATTGCAAACGCATTTCAAGGCCTATGGAAATAGGTTTACAATTGATTCTTCATGATGTTGGAAATGTGTTGAGCCCATAAAAGTCATATTGATCAAAGTCAATCACAATCAAAGTCAAAGGGTCAAAGTCAAAGAGGTCAGAGTCAACATGCTCAAGGTCAAAGTCAACATGGGCAAAGTCAAAGCATTGAAAGTTCGGTTGTCGAGGTGCATAGGTAGTGCACAATTAATTGTTCACAAAGGGTATAATTGCAAAAAGTTGGTTGTAGGTTGCATAGTATATTTCTGTAATTTCTCTAAGGTTCAAAGTGGTTTTAAAGTGTTTGGAAGGTTCAGGTGAACCCTCTCTTAGGTGCACATTTGAAGAATTAAAGGGAAAAATGTGAAGGTATGTGAAGCGGCAGCGTACGCAGAAGTGAAAGTATGGCCCCCAATTAAAATTTTTGTTTTAGTCTAAAGTCACTATAGGACAAAACAGGGATTCATTGGCTGCCCACTTTTGGAGACAATCTTAGGACATCAAAGTGAGCACCAAGATACTCTAGCACTTAGGAGTGTATGTGAACCAACACTGAAATCAAAGCAAGACATTATTCTTGGGGACTAAGCAAGGTGAGCATAGTCTACACTAAGAGAGTGCAAGAGACATAGAGAGTGTGCGTGACTCAGAGAAGTGAAGTGCAAGGTGTGCAAGAAGAGTGACTTTGAAGTATGCAGAGAAGGTGAAGCAAGGAATATCAAGAGTTCCAAAGTCCCATTGAAGGTGCACATCGTCAGAAGGTGTCCATCCCTCCCCTTATTGGAAGCTTGGTGCAAGGTGTGCACAAGGGAAAGCTTGGAGAAGGTGGAGGTCTAGTGCAGAGGTCGGTGGCAAATTCTAAGTACTTTGTAATCTTCTTTCATGGGCATTATTTAGTCTTTGGCATAGTGTGCAGAGCATTCGGCTTATTTACAAGCTTGTATTCTTCTCTTCCTAATTGATCAAAAGCTTTCAATGTCATTAGTTCTCTTCTTCTCACTCTCCATTCTCCTACAATCAATCAAATCCCTTTCTGCACAAGAATCCCCCAACAAAATTTGGCATGCATGGTGGGTCCACAAGGAGATTTGAGCATAGGAGAAGCAAATTGCAAAGTATAAAGGAGTTCAAGGGTACCGACAGTTTGCAAAGCAACAAGAAGGAAGGTTTATTTGAAGATCAACTAGCCCATCGTCATCGACATCATTAGTCAAGAATATGGCAGCCTAGGTAGATTTAGAAACTTTAGTTTCTAGATTGAATATCAATTTTCTATCCTTCAGAGGGCTAGCACAAGAAGACTCAAATGAGCACATTAGGAGATTCTTAGCCTTATGTAAAACAAGGGGTCTATTGGGAAGACAGGACGAATTTTTTATTCTTTGCCCTGCAACATTAGAAGGGCTAGCACACAAATGGTTTAGTCAGTTTTTTGACAACCATTTCACCACATGGGACTTGATGAAGGAAGCATTTAGGAAACAATTCCAACAAGGGAACACAACTTAAACATTATTGAAGAATTAGAAAATTTAAGACTAGGTCTCGGGGAGACCTTCCCCGAATTTGTGATCAGAGCTAAGGCACTGATGGCCAAACTACCAAACCCTCCCTATGATTTTTTTTTTATCAAGAAGTGGTTGCCTAAACCACTTCCCATATCAACACAATGTAAAATAAAGGAGTTGGTTTTACCACTAGCAACAATAGAAGAATTTGTCAATACGGCTACAAGATTGGAACAAATTAGATAGCAATATGGGGCAAGCTCTTCCAATTTGTCATATCCTAAAATTATTTCTATACTAAATTTATCTAAACCCAAATCTCCTAAAGAGATTCAAAGCTTCTTGGGGCATACTGGGTACCACAGAAGATTTATCAAAATGTATGCAGAAATAGCCACACCGCTGGTTAGACTTATAGGTAAAGAAGTACGAGGATGCTTATCAGACATTAAGGCCCAAATTGGTGGATGCACCAATTCTTATCACACCAAATTGCTCAAAACCTTTTCATGTACATGTAGATGCCAGTGCATATGTAGTGGGTGCAGTTTTGGCTCAACACAGTGAAGAATACAAAATTGATAGACCTATTCAGTATGCTAGTCAAATTTTGACTAAGGCTAAAACAAAAGAAGGCAAGTGTTGTGCAAAGAAAGAGACCACTAATCAAAAGCAAACCTTTTACCTTCATTGAGAGAAAATTATATAGGCAGGGAAAAGATAACAGGTTTAGAAAGTGCATCAGAGAAGAAGAAGTGAGGGAAGCCCTTAAATCTGCACATGAAGGAACAGGTGGTGGGCACCTTCCAGTACATATTGTGAGCCAGAGAATCCTTGATGCTGGCTTATGGTGACCTACATTATTGAAAGATGCAGAGGGATGGGGAAAAGCATGTGATGTCTGTCAAAGGTGTGGACCCAAGCCAACAAAGCAGAAGCACAACCTCTTGATTATTTCCACTCCTTGGCAACCATTTGAGAAGTGGGGGCTAGATTTCGTAGGGCACATCTACCCTACATCAGTTCCAAAGACAGAAAAGTATCTATTGATTGCCACTCACTATGCAACAAAGTGGGCTGAAGCTATTGCCTCCCCTGATTGCACCGCTCAAACTGTTGCTGATTTCATTTATAGTAACATAATTTGCAAATTTGGATGCCCCCTTGAAATTTGTACAGACCAAGGTACTCATTTTGTGAACAAGGTCCTACATGACATTTTTAACAGATACACAATTCTACATAGGACCTCTTGTGCTTATTATCCAAGAGCTAATGGAGAGGCGAAATCCAACAATAAGGTATTAATTGCCATGTTAAGGAAGGAATGTATGTTACAACCTGCTTCCTCGGGCATAGCTTATCAAGGTACCCTATGTGCATACATATTAGCTTACAAAGAAGCTACTCGATATTCTCCATTCCAATTGGTTTATGAGATATTGCCCATTGAACCCTTTGAATTTCTACATGGGTCACCAAAACTAGCATTCGTGCAGGGAAAGAAAGATTGTGGTGTCTCTTAGAGGCTTGGAGCACTGCACAAAGTGGAAGAGATACGTCAACATGCTGCAAAACAATTAATAGAGACTCAAATGAAAAGGAAGGAGGGACATGATCGAAATTTGTGGAACAATACCTTACAAACAATCATATTAGTTCTTCTCCATAGACCTCAAATCCACACACAAGCAAGGGGAAAATGGTGTCCACACTAGGAAGGACCTTATTGAATTAAGACGATGCTCAATTGGGGTGTAGTGGAGTTAGGGTCTCTGGAAGGAGCAATACTACCACTGGTCAATATATCTAGGCTTAAGGCCTACCATAAAACAACATGATAGAAATAGATCTAGACTACCTGGAATGTAATATCTGGCCAGGTTGTAAATAGACCTTTAGATCACTATATTGTTGATGTTTTCTCTAATTTATCAACTTCGGATCCCTTGAAGGATTTGTTCATGTACTTGTATAAATCACAACAGTATCTTGATAAAAAAAAGAATCATCACCCCCTCCATTCCCCCCTCTCTCAATGCCTCAACCCCCCTCACAAATTCCACCCACTTTGCGCCCTTCCTTTCCCCTAACCCCCCCAACCCCCCCGCTAAGAAACATAGATCTATGCTCCTTTGAAGTTAGCGTGCTATGGGGGACTTTGGAGCATTACTTAAGATGATCTCTTTCATACCAGTCGACCATTTCAAGCACAGTCAACTCACACATATAGACATTCACATTGGGTGTCCAAATTTATAGAGATGGTGACATCACCTGTTTAGTTCCAATGCTCACTTATCCAAATATTGGTGGCTTGGTATTGAACTGTCTTTAGAGCATGTATTATTGGAGTCCTTGAGTATGGCATTTTCCACAAGAAAACATTTAAGGTCTAGTGACAATGTATTGATTTCTCCATCTAAATGTTAATTAAATGATCATGTTGTGAATATATATATATATATATATATATATATATATATATATATATATATATATATATATATATATATATATATATATATATATATATATATATATATATATATATATATAATTGATTAAAAAAAACCAGCCACCCCACAGCCCCCCAACCACCACCCTCGCCATCCTTCTGCCCACCCCCACCCTCCCGCCACCGCCCCCTGCCCACCCCTCGTCCCCCCTCCCCCCACCCACCCTCCCCCCCGCCAACCCCCCAGCCCCCCAACCCCCCACACCCTGCCAACCCCCCACCCAACCCCTTACCTGCCCACCCTCCGCCATCCCCCCGCCCTCCCCCCACCCCCCCAACTACCCGCCCACCCCCCGCCATTCCCCCGCCAACCACCCCCCCCCCCCCCCCCCCCCCCACCCACCCACCCCCCCCCCCCCCCCCCCCACCACCCACCTACCCCCACTTCCTATAAATGTAAGCATTTTTAGTGTACATAGCATCTTGCGTGGAGTTTGTTCGAGGTTAGTATTAATTTATTTCTTTTTATTATTATTTATTTATTTAATTTTATTATTAATTTTGTTACTTTTCCTTCTTTTACTCATTCCTGCCTCTAGCGATCTTCGATTTTCATGATTTTTAGGTCATTTATAGGGTTTTTCACAGTGTAGATTATGAATTTTGGGTCCTTTTGTCTTTAGTTTCTCATTTTCAAATTGTTCTAACCTGAACTATATGCATTCATGAACTTTAGGTCTTGATTGCATTCTATCACATCTGAGCTCTCATGATCAAATCTATCCCTTGGCTATGTCTTTCCCACCTTCCCCATTTCCCTCTCCCTCATTTTGATGGTTGCTATATACGTGATTGGAGTGTTAGTTCGTATTGCCATTCAAGTCTGCGTAGCAAGATGGCTTCTTCAATCCCCCTGTAGGCTTCCTCCAGGGCTACCCAGGAGTATTCGGAACAACCTCCCTCTGCCCTTGGTCTTCCTCAAATAGATTCCCAGGTATTTCATACCCACCCTGGACCACACACACATTTTCCAGCCCTGACCCACTTGCCCATTGCCCCCCCATGTCCCATAGCCCCAACCTTTTCTAGCCACTCACTATCAGACTCATCCCTGTATAGTCCTTCATGTCCTCTACCTGGTCTCTCCTACCCAACACCCTCCACGGTTCACCCTACCATTCCGCCCTCCCTTTCTATGCCTGCCATGAGTGACTCAGGCTCGGCCTCCTCCCATCAAGCTTCATTAACAACTATAGATTTCCTGATTCCATCTACATCCCTTCACCTATGTGTTCACCTCGCCCTTCTCGAGTCCTCCCTATTTGATCTCTTCAATGAGGATTAACTACTACAGGAGGGTATTCATCGTCTGGCTTCGATCGTGTGGTCGGCGCCAGAGGGTCAGGATGTTTATTCGGCCCTCACTTCGTTCTCCCATTTCATTTCAGGAACTCTATCCCCCCAACCCATTGCAGCCGGTATCGGCACTTCTTTGACCACATATCGGACACCTCCCTTCCTTTATTCTGGTCTCTCTAAAGAAGATACTATCGCCTTTTGCACTCGCATGTTTAGCGTACCCACAACATCCCCCAGGATGGTGCAGCTCCTGCATGCTTTCACATTCCATTTCCTTTTCCTCAGCCCTTCTTCCCACCAGCCCCTTAGTGACATCCGTATTGCCAATCCACTGTACTGCTTTGTCCATGGGCGACCCTACCCCTATGCATTCCTCATGTATGGTTCATTCTAGCTACGATGCCGATGCTTCCAGGAGACCCCACCGCGCGGTTCCAGATCTTTTTCTGTCTACTCCACCCCCATCCTCGCTTGGCTCCACCACTTACCAGGTCAAGTCACACTAGCCCCCTCTACTCCCCCCACGTTGCCTCCCCTCCTCCGCATGGGCACGACCTCACCTCACCCTCGCCCACTAGCCTCCCCCCTCCTACTTCCTCCACCCCGTCCACTCGTCCGGTTCTCCCTAGGACTGCCACCTACTCCCCCGACACAACACACGCTAGTCCTCATGTGGACCAGATAGCCCCACCACCCCCCTCAACACACAACCTTACCACCTTCCCCTCCTATTTCCGTCGACTCCGCATCTGCATCGCACACACATTCCCCACCGCATTAGTCTCCACCTTGTTCTGTCGGCCCCATTTCCTCACCACACATGACCTCGCTTCCTCCGCATGACAATGTCACACCACCATCAGTAGATCCCCCCTTCCTCGACTTACTCAAGGATGCGAGCACCGTAGCATTGGATGGAGCAGATGCTACATGCACCTCACTAGATTCGGTTATCGCGACGGCTCCACTGCATCACCAGTATGCCTCTCTGATCTAGTGCATACATGCTTTGGAAAATGCCCAGTGGTAGTCTTCTCAGGCAGCATTGAGGGAACTTTAGCAGAAGATGGACAAGTTCTAGCCTGAGGCCGATTCCACGAATCGGGCTCTTTTGGAGATACGGAAGCGAGCATCTTTGGGCATTTGCGAGAGCCCTGCTTGTTGATTGGTACAACAAGAGCAGGACCATCTTCGCCGTTATCAGAGCATGCTTGTTGCTTGTAGTGAGCAGGTGGCTATCATTCCCCCAACATCGCCTGACCCGACTCCCCATCCTAGTGATGCTACTCTTGCGACGGGTTCTCATTCACCATCAGCACACCAGCCCAACACCACTCCATAGTTGGCCATTTCTACTATCTCCATCGCAACTTCTCATCCCCTTTTGACTCCATTTGCCTCATTTTGATCTTCCAGGCTTCACATTCTTGCGTTCCCTTAGGTAGGCGGCTCCTGTTCTTCCCTTACCTTTCCTGCCATTTAGTGGCTCTTTCATGTACTTCAGGCAGTTTCCGTGGCACTTTCATGTATTTCACGCCTTTTCAAGGCTCTCATTGTATCTCCTTTTGCTATATATATCGGATTTTGGTTATCGGTTCTTTATGGCATCTCATGTCTAGTTAGTTACCCGGTGTTTTTGTGCATGTGACCCACCCTACCCTTACCCCTACCCTTGTCCCCTCGCCATCCCCCCGCCCACCCTCCACCCACCCCCCACCCTCCCCCCACCCCCACCAGCCCCAACCCATTAACCCTACCCTTTACCCCCACCCTTGTCCCCAACCATTCCAGTTCATACCTTCTTCACTTACCTCCCCATTTCACTGTCACATAAACTTACACTACAATCTCCCCATCAAGTTTCCCCTAACCTACCTTCAAAAATCACCTCAAACCCCTACTACGTACATTCCTCCCACTTGCTTTTCACTGCATAATCTCCACCTTTTGGTTATTCACGGGTGGGTGTTCTTTACTGATCCTAGCGGACTTGCTAGCTACTCTTGTGTCCTTTTGAAGATGTTGCAACACAGAAATCATGATGTCATCTCTACTCAAAGTTTTGGTTGGTAGCTCTCCAGGGCGGAGAGCCCATTAGGTGGTGGGAAACTGTTGAGCCCATAAAAGTCATATTGGTCAAAGTTAGCCAAAGAGGTCAAAGTCAACATGTTCAAGGTCAAAGTCAACGTGGGAAAAGTCAAAGCATTCAAAGTTCGGGTGTCAAGGTGCATAGATAGTGTACAATTAATTGTTCACAAAGAGTTTAATTGCAAAAAGTTGGTTGCAGGTTGCACAGTGTATTTCTGTAATTTCTCTAAGGTTCAAAGTGGTTTTAAAGTGTTTGGAAGGTTCAGGTGAACCCTCTCTTAGGTGCACATTTGAAGAGTTAAAAGGCAAAATGTGAAGGTATGTGAAGCAGCAATGTATGTAGAAGTGAAAGTATGGACCCCCAATTAAAATTTTTGTTTTAATCTAAAGTCACTATAGGACAAAACAGGGATTCGTTGGCTGCCCACTTTTGGAAACAGTCTTGGGACATCAAAGTGAGCACCAAAATACTCTAGCAATTAGGAGCGTACATGAACCGACACTCAAATCAAGGCAAGGCATTATTCTTCGAGACTAAGCAAGGTGCGCATTATCTAGACTAAGAGAGTGCAAGAGACATAGAGAGTGTGTGCGATGCAGAAAAGTGAAGTGCAAGGTGTGCAAGAAGAGTGACTTTGAAGTATGCAGAGAAGGTGAAGCAAGGAATATCAAGAGTTCCAAAGTCCCATTGAAGGTACACATCGATAAGAGGTGTCCATCCCTCCCCTCATTGGAAGCTTGGTGCAAAGTGTGCACAAGGGAAAGCTTGGAGAAGGTGGAGGTCTGGTGCAAAGGTCGGCGGCAGATTCTAAGTACTTTGTAATCTTGTTTCATGGGCACTATTTAGTCTTTGGCATACTGTTCAGAGCATTTGGCTTATGTACAAGCTTATATGCTTATCTTCCTAATTGATCAGAAGCTTTCATTGTCATTAATTCTCTTGTTCTCACTCTCCATTCTCCTACAAATGTTCAAATCCCTTTCTGCACAAGAATCCCCCAACAAGACGCATTTGATGTTGTTCTCTATTAGCAAGCTATTGGATGCTTGATTTACTTATGTGTAACTTGATGTGATAATCAGTTTTTTGTCTCTAAGATGATCAAGTTTATGCATTTCCTAGGTTTCAAGCATTGGAAGGCAGTTAAGAACATCTTTTCTTACTTGATTTGTACGTCACTAATTGGATTTTTTTATCCCAAGGGGATCACTACTAGCAGATTTACATGTTTTTTCTGTTTTGACTAGGCTAGTTGCTATGACACCCATGTGTCCACTAGTGGTTTTTGTTTCATGCTTGGTTGATCATGCATATCTTGGTTGAGAAAGAAGAAATCGACTCTGGTCATGTCTAGTTGTGAGGTTCAATATAGTGAAGCTTTCCCAATGATTGTTTAGTGTGTGTGGCGCTGATGCCTTTTGGCTAATATGAGTATTGGTTAGTCTTACTACCACCACCGTCTTAACTGACAGCTAGAGCACATTGATAGTTGCAAGGAACCCTATGTTCCAAGCTGGCACAAAGCACATTGAGGTGCATTATCATTATGTTAGGGAGAGGTTCTCTAATAGAGAGATTAGTTTAACATAAGAGCCCACACAAGATAACATTGTAGATCTTTTCACAACGGCTCTACCTCGAGAGAAGTTTGAAGCTTTCCACAAAGCTTTGGGTTTACTTCCTTTTGTGGATTGATCTCTTTCCACATAGCTTGAAACCTCCTTATAGATGAGTGTCATCTCCTTGTTAATGGCATCACTCCCGGGCGGATTTGTTGATATATTTGGTAGTGATGTATGTGAACACACTTAGGACTGGCATGGAAGTTTTTTCCCTCTTTAAGAGGTTTTTTCCCTCAACTTGTATATACGCCTATGACCCTAAAGAGTCATTTATCTTTTTACATTCACTTGTTCATACTATCAATATTGTGAATTGTGGTCCAAGCTTCTTCTTCTTCCTTGTGCTGCAAATGTGCTTCCAGAGACATCAAACTCTAACAAAACTTTCTTGGAAACTACTATAGGTTTAGTAGAGCCCAATAATGTTTGTGTTCAACTTTTTAAGATACAATCATTTTTCTACATCAAGGTATTTAGTCACAGGCGATGGCTAAAGCAATGCTCTATTTTGTATGTTGGCTCTTGAGGAGAAGGATGGTACTTATTACCCATTGTGCGCATGTATGATTCATCATGTGTTGGTAGCAAAAGGGTTGTGGAATATGGTGTAGGGTGTTAAAGAATCTCCTACTACACTTGCAAATACACTTACTAAAGGTGATGAGAGGTTAGAATGGTTGTTGCAAAGGCTTCTACACCTAAAATAGCGACTTCTAATGTTGTTCACAATGAAGAATGGGCATTTACAACTACTTGTAGCTATGATTCATCTTCTCATGAAGCAAGGTATATATACAATAGACTTAGATGTTTGGTACTTTGATAGTGGGGCAACCAAACATTTTACCTCACAATGTAGTTTCTTCATTTCATGTGACCTTGCTCCTAAAGGAAATACTATCACATGTACTTATAAGTCTTCTTATCCTGTAATGGGATTTGGAAAGATCATTATGATACTATTGATGGTACTTCTTTCAGAGTGAGAGATTCTTTATATGTGCCATGGATCAACAAAAATATGTTGATAGTTTCTACATTAGCCAAGATTGGCTTGATTGTCAAATTTATTGGCGATAGATGTAGAATTCATGATCTCTCAAATGGTGATGTTATTATTGCTTATGGAATTTTTCTTCATGGGTTTTATAAGATCAAAGACTATGAAAAATCATTGAATGATTGAGCATGCAGTCCACAATTATGAGGCTATCTTAGATGCAAAGATTTGGCATGCATGCATAGTCATCTGAATTTTCCTAGTTTGCTTCACATGAAAAAATTTGAAATGGTGCCTTCTCTACCCAGACTTGAGGCACCTTGTAAACATGTATGTGAATGCTGTATTTTGGGCAAAGTGCAACATTCCTCCTTCCCAAAACATGATCCAGTTTGGGTTGCTCATAAATTGTAGATTGTTCATAATGATGTCTATGATCCTATATATAGACATCTTCATTTGGGAATAACCTATACTTCATGACTTTTATCGATGATTTGGGTTTGCTATAAAACAGTTCTAAACTTTTCGTACTCTCCATATTTTCACACAAAAATTCTTCATACCTCTTAGCCACACAATCTCTTGTATTTCATACCTATTTTTGCCTAGATACAGATATTGTAAGCTTGTATCATATTCACACATTGTAATTTGACATTGGAATATAGATGGTGTAGAAGAGCATCATCGCTAAACGTTCAACTTGAAATCTTGCCTATTCTATCTCTCTCTCACTCATCTTCTTTTTTAGTATTAAGGTGTGTATATTAAGGTTCATATGTTGGAAGATCCTGTAAACCTCTGATTATTGTGGCCCACCCCACTTCCAACATATGGTATCAGATCTTAGAATACCAGCAATCACCTATGTGCTGAGAGTGTGTGCAGAGGATTCCATTCCCTTCCCCAATTTCCATAAGATCAAGATAAGGGTGCATGAAGGTTTGTTCTATTTTCCAAAAACATTTATTTGATTTGAATAGATATTGTTTCTTAGTCTCCATATCCCTGGGGGGAGGTACAATCCTATAGTTAACTACTGTCATGTATTGTGCTAGAAAGGAAGGAAATACTCATTCATTTCCTATTCGTAGGAGTAGTAGTAGTAGTTTAACTTTATGATAAATGTGAGTCTATGAGTGAACTTTGTGCCATTCTTGACAAAGAATGAAGTCACGCATGCCTTCCTCTAGATGAAAACCAACTCCTCTTCACGACCTCATTGTTGAGAAAAGGCTGATTTATTTGTCAAATTTGCCATCATTGCGAGAATTCCATATCATGAACTTCATGCCAACTCATTGAAACGTATACTTGATGCATAAAATGGGTGAAATTAGATCGTGAGACTCAAATGTGAGATCAAAAGGAGAAAACAACTTAGGTTCTTTTTCATCGTGTTATTGGTTTGATGAAAATCACAAATCAAGAGCGCTTAAAATAATGCCCTAGATGGCTACAAAACAAGATGACAACTGAGATTGCCATCACATGGGGATATAGCTCAAATGGTAGAGCGATCACTTTGCATGAGACTCTGACCGCAAAGGTGTTGACAACACCCTAGATGAAGGAGTGACCTCCTGTGATAGGAATTGTTGGAGTTAGATGTATGTGGAAGCATGCAAACAACACAAGGAAGAAGAAGAAGCTTGGAGCACAACACACAATACTGAATGTATTACCACTATAATGTACAGATATAAGTAACTCATTAGGGCTACATGCATATATACAAGGTGGGGAAAAAACCTCCTAAAGAGGGAAAAAAGTGCCCCGACGGTCCTAGAGTGTTCACACACATCAATACCTAAATATATCAACATTTCTACGTAGGTACAGGTATTGTCAGTTTGTATCATATTCACACATTCTAATTTGATATTGGAATATAGATAGTGTAGGTGAGCATCATTGCTTATCGTTACACTTGAAATCTTGCCTATTCTCTTTCTATCTATCTTGTTTTTTAAGTATTAAGGTGTGTATATTAAGGTTCATCTATTGTTTTTTAAGTATTAAGGTGTGCAGAGAGTGTTTGCTTCACATGTAAAAATATGAAAAGGTGTCTTCTATACCCAAACTTGAGGCACCTTGTATACATGTATGTGAATGTTGTATTTTGGGCGAAATCCAACATTCCTCCTTCCCAAAACATGATTTAGTTCAAGTTGCTCATAAATTGCAAATTGTCCATGATGATATCTACGATCCTATACACACATCTTCATTTGGGAACTACCTACATTGTTGCATACAACTTAAAAACATGGATTTTTTGAAATCAAGAATAGGTCTCTCATGGAAACGATGAGATGTATGGTCAAAGTTAGGATTTAACATCTACTTTCTAGCTTGAGGTTCTTATCTATTCAGTGTATGTACTTAACAAGTGTCCCACCAAAGCACTACAATTTATCACTCCATATGAGGCTTGACATGGTCACAAACAATCTGTTGCTCATCTATGTGTCTTTGGTTGTCTCGTAATAGAAGAACAAATTGAAAAAAGAAGGCTCTTTTTTTTGAAAGCTAAATCTCTAAATTCTCATCTCTCCTTTTCTATTTTATAAGCATAGACGAAGGGAATGATAGGAGAGTCATCCCTCATGAAGTCTAGATATTTCCCATAATCCCTAAAGAAGGAAAATGAATCATTTAAAACTTGGAAGTTATATGTCATGATTCTACTCAATCAGCTTAGAAGCCATCTATAGGCGGCCATGAGTAATAATGAGAACATAGCATAAAACATATCATTACAAAAGCCTCTAACCAAGGATTCTATTAGGGGTTTCAAAGTTTCAAATTTGGATGCTCCTAGCTAAAGATATGGCCAATTTAGTGAGCATGTTGGAGTTTGAAGTCTGCGAAGCACAGGAATAACACAAGGAAGAAGAAGAAGCTTAGCACACAACACGTAATACTGAATGTATTACCACTAGAATGTACAAAGATAATTGAACCATTAGGTTTATAGGCCTATATACAAGCCGAGGAAAAAAAACCCCCCTAAGGAGGGAAAAAAGTGTCTTGGTGATCCTAGTGTGTTCACACACATCACTACCTAAATATATTAACAAATCCCCCCTGGGAGTGATGCAGTGAGCAAAGTGCTTGCACTTATGTATAAGGAAGTGCCAAGCTATGTGGAATCAATTCACAAAGGGAACTAAGCCCAAAGCTTTGTGGAAAGCTTGAAACTTCTCCCAAGATAGAGCCTTTGTGAAAAGGTCTGCAATGTTCACCTACGTGGGGACATATGCCAAACTAATCTCTCCAACAAAGAACCTCTCTCTAACATAATGATAGTGCACCTCATATACATGAGCTACCAAGCATGAAGCAAAAGCCACTAGTGGACACATGCGTGTCATAGCAACCAACCCACTCAGAGTCAAAAAAATCATGTAAATCTGGCGATAGTGATATCCCCTTGGGATAAAACAATCAATCATCACATGAAACTTGTAAAGGCTGAGAAGTTGCCTCATTAGAACTATCACTAGACGGTCAACCTATAAAAAGAGGTAGCAAAGTGTCATACATGATTTTGGAGCTAACTGATGTCTCCTTAGTGCATGAAAGTAATGGTTGAATAGCATCTTCCACAAAAACAACATCATAGCTAACCAAAATGTTTTTACTCTGTGGATGATAGAGATGATAGCCTTTGCTTGCAAAATTGTACCCAACAAAAATACATTTCATTACTTTATCATCTGATTTCCTGTGTTGTTATTTAGGAAAAAATGCGTATGCCAGACAACCAAAAACACACAAGTGAGCAAGAGATGGCGTACATCCATTCCAAGCCTCATATGAAGTGATAGGCTACAATGATTTAGTTGGGCACCTATTAAAACATATGTTGCACACATAACAACTTCAAGTCGGAAGCTATGTGGTAAAGCCTGACTCTTGACCATACACCTCGCTATCTCCCTGAGTGACCTGTTCTTCAATTCAGCAACTCCATTGTGTTGAGGTATATATGGAACTTTACATTGATGTTTTATCCAGCGTTCAATGAGAAATTCATTAAAATCAGAAGATATATATGCCCCCCTCGATTAGAATGGAGGGTGTCCATTTTACATGCTGATAGATTTTTAACCAAAACTAGAAACTATTTGAAGCATATAAGCACTTTGGACTTTGCTTTCAATGGATATAACCATGCATGCCTGGAAAAATCATCACTGAAAGTCACGAAGTAAAGATAGTTTCCAAAAGAGGATGTTTGCATAGGACCACAAACATAATTATGAACAAGCTGTAATTTTTTAGTAGCTCAAACTAAACAATCTTTTGGGAATGAGGAATGCTGTATTTTGCCCAAAATACAGTCTTCACAAACATCGTTACCGAGTGCCTCAAGTTTGGGCAAAGAGGACACCATTTCAAATTGCCACAGACATAGCAAACTAGAAAACTTCAGATGACCAAAGCGTGCATGCAAAAGCTTTGCATCTAACGAAGCCCGAGAATCATGTGCTGCACATGCTGAATCATTCACAGATTTTTCATAATCTATGAGTTTATATAGCCCACGACATAAAATGCCAAAAGCATAATGACATCACCATTTGACACATCATGAACTGTACATCTGTCATCAAGAAATTTCACAACCAAGCCAATCTTGGCTAAAGCTAAAATTGATCACATATTCTTCTTGATCCATGGCACAAATAAAGTATCCGATTATGTAAAAGAACTACCATCAGTAGTAGACAGAATGATCTTACCAACTCCCATGACAGGATAAGAAGAGTTGTTGGTGCATGTGATAGTATTCCATATAGGGCAGGCTCAAGTGAAGTGAAGAAACTACGCTATGAGGTAATATGTTTGGTTGCCCCACTATCAAAGTACCAAACATCTCAATCTACTACAGACATACACTACTCATGAGAAGATGGGTCAAAACTATAAACAATAGTAAACACCCATTCTTCATTCTGCACAAGATTCGCAGACTCTATTTTTGCTGTAGAGGCCTTTGCAACAACCATTCTAGCAACTTTCTTCCTTGCCTCTTCAACAACTAGTTTGGATAACTCTTTGTTACATGATCAGTTCCTTTACACTATTGCAGAACAATTCTTGCCTTTTTGCTTTCTTCTCATCTCTGTCATCCTTCTTTGATTGTGCAGAATTAGAAGATTTTTGTTTACTAGTAGAAGAGCTCCATTTACCTTTGCCCATTTAACTATCTAGGAAAGCTTGATCTACAACATGCATAATGGACTTGTTCTGCCTAGATTGATCTTCATGGAAGAGAAAAGAGAATAACTCCTCAAATGTTAAGGCATTTGAATTGTCTTTCATCATCAAATGAAGAGTAGAAGCAAAACTCTGATATGAATCGGGAAGACCATTGAGAATAGTCTGCACATGTGAACTGTCACGCAATACTTCATCAGCAGAAATCAACTGTTACTTCAAATCGTTGATCTTTGTCAGAAAAGTGTCCATGGAATCTCCTTCATTCATGTGCTCACTCTCCAACTCTTTTCGGTGATAAGCAACACGAACCTCATTCCTTTAAAGTGATAAGTGTATGCCAAGCATCCTTAGCTATTTTGAAAGAATGAATGTGAGGAATAATGGCATATTTGATAGACAAAGCTATCAATGCATGTGCCTGAGCATCTACCATCCCAACGAATTTGTTCTCTAGGAGGTGTAGTAGAAATCGCAACACAAACAGGAACATGAAGAATATCGCCATCTTCAACACCATCAGCATCACCTTCAGCAACTGTGTTTGTAGGTGTAATAGGATGTTTTATCAACACCTTGCACAATATTCCATAGTCCTTTTGCAACCAATACACGATGCATCATATAAGCCCATAAGCCTACATGAAGCATCTTTTATAAGCTTAGATGAAGGGAATGATAAAGAGAGTCGTCCCTCATGGTCTAGATATTTCCCATAATCCCTAAAGAACGAAAATGAATCATTTAAACCTTGGAAGACACATGTCATGATTCTACTCAATTAGCTTAGAAGCTTTCTATAGGCAATCATGAGTAATAACCAGAACATAGCGTGAAACATATCATTACAAAGGCCTCTATGCAAGGATTCTATTAGGGGTTTCAAAGCTTCAAACTTGGATGCTCCTAGCTTAAGATATGACCAATTTAGTGAGCATAGATACTTGAAATCACCTATGTGCACAAAGTGTGTGGAGAGGATTCCATTTCCTTCTCTAATTCCCAAGATCAAGATAATGGTACATGAAGGCTTGTTGTATTTTCCAAAAACATTTATTTGATTTGAATAGATATTGTTTCTTAATCTCAATAGCCCTAGGGGAGGAGGTAGAATGTTATAGTTAATTAGTCTCATGTTTTCTGCCAAAAAATAAGGAATTTTTTCCAATTGCCCCATGCTTAATTGCAAAGAGAAGATTAGTATTTTGTCTTCAAGTTTGTACTATGGCTTTTCCCTCTTTCCTTCCCTTGATTGCTCATTTTTGGATGCATCATTCATTCACATTTTATGCATATTTCACTAAATTTCATGCACTTGCACTACCAAATGCATTTTGATTGTAGAAGGATAATCTCGGGATCTCATGCACTAGCAATGCGTAGTAGTCCAAGGAAGGAACCGATTCCACTATTGAACACCTCCCTTCCACCTTTGAGATAACTGTGAAGTACATGACTTTAATAACAGTCCAAAAGAAAGTATACTACATTGTTTGTGAATTTTGAAGTTGATGTACTTCAAAACATTCTTCAATATGTTGTTGATACGATGGTTGAGGCTTGCATATTTTGATTTCATGCTTGAACCGAATTGCACCTTTTGAGCAACTCTTTATACAACACTAGGGTTTTGCATTCTAATGGAGGCACCATGTTATGTGAAAGCAAATATGTAGAATGTTTCTTACATGGAATGCTTCATTGTGGATTAGTTTATCCCAGGATATATATAGCCCCATTCGCCCTACACTCCACACCATTCCCCTTGCATCTCATACTATAAATAATACATTCAATACAATCATTCAGTGTGCACATCAACTACAAAAAGAGTACCAATGAATGGAAGAGAGAAATGCTACCTTCTAGGTAGAGTCGTAGAGATTACAAGCAAGAGTGACCACCCTGGAGGTTGAAAACTGAATGCTCCTAGTAGAAGACACCACCTTACAATAGGCTCACTTAGAAATGGAGTCCAAGATGTCAAATATGGATGCTCAAGAAGTCAAAGATTTGGAGAACTTGCTCCAAGTGCAAACTCTCACCAATGCCAAGCTACAAAGAAATCTATTGCTTCTCCGGAAGCACATGTCTGCAACATTGGAAGAGAACAAGCGACTCCAACAACAAAACCATGACAAGCTTAAAGCTGCCATGGAGGGACCTCAAGAACAGAGATTAGACCTACAAAGTATCGCACCGTTCTCTCTGAAGATATCAGAATATTACTAGAGGAACATGCAAACTTTTTAGAGTCCTATGAAAAGCTAGAATTAGAATGTGTAGATCTCAAGAAGCAGCTAGCCATGGACAACATAGCTCAACCAGAGCCTACCATCCCTCAACAATCTACAGAAGAACTAGAAGCCCTACAAAAATAGGTGTAAGAACTAAAGCCAGACTCCTTCCTAATTGAAGAACCAAAACCTAACACGATGGTGGAGATTCCGATCGAAGAAAGTTTTGAAGAACCATACAAGCGGATGCTAGTACCCGACAGGCATGTCACTAATGAGGGACGAGACACCTTCGAGATAGAAGTCCCAGATTGGGTCAAGAGAGTAGAGCAAACACAAAAAACCCATGATGATCGTGTCGCTGTGCAGATCCCATCACTCTCCAATCTAGAAGACACTATTCTAAAATCTTCTTATTTTAAGAACCTAGCCCATGAATGGCTCATTACAACTTTTGAGAAGCAATACCTACCTTATTTTGTACTATTAACCGATTATAATACAGAGATTAAAAGTCATATAGGGAAAGAGCCAACATTCACCACTCAATTCAAGCCTGATGATCTACCAAAAGAAGCACAAGCTGGCTCTCTTTTGCAACCTCATTGGCATGCATGACTGCTAATGGACTACCCTGAAATGATGTGCACATGGGAAAGCATGTCACTCTATAATAAATATAACCCATGTTACTGCCCCATGGTCTGCCACATGTCCTAACAAGCTTTTGCCATTAGAGTCCACAACAACAAAGGGTGCTCTTATTGGATTAATTATTCATATTTTGGTCAACCAAGAGGGCCACCCATTGTGGCTTATATGATCTCTACCATACACCATTGGTTTGCATGGTTAAAGGGGCAACCAAGTAGGACCAAGTAGGCAAAGAAGTCAAAGAAGATCCAGCAAGTAGGCAACCTAATTTTTCATTGAGAAAACATTTCCTAAACAGTGATTTTAGTCACTTCACACCATTATAATACCATTTTTTATTATTCCTACTCTGTTTTGTGCTAGCCAAGGATTCCTCAATCTTGAAGAGTATTAGAAGTAGCTACATACCAATTTTCATAATTTTTAGACTTTGTTTGAGCCCTCAAATTAGCCTTGGAACCTAATTTTTAACTAGGTCAGACACTAGGTCTAGACAGGGCCAAAGTTAATCAAAAAGTATAAAAAGACCTAAAGAGCTCTTTTTTGAGGTTACCTTGTTAGAGATTTGAGCTTTTGTAAGAGACTTCTTGAGTAAAATAAAGAAATCCATTTTTCCTCTCTTTGTTCTTGCCTTGTGTGTGCGTGTGTGTGCATAATTGTGTGCTTCTCACTCATGCACTTGTGCCTTCACTTGCTCACAGTCCTCATACTAGTCCTCATACTAGTCCTCACATCTCCACGGATTGACATGTATGAGGTGGATCTCCTCATGTTGGTGCTTGCCATTGTGCGAGAGTGACAACAAGCTAGGGGAAAAACCTCCTAAAGAGGGGAAAAAGTGCCCTTGTGGTCCTAGAGTGTTCACACACATCACCACCTAAATATATCAAAATTTCTACCAAGATACATCTATTGTTAGTTTGTATCATATTCACACATTGTAATTTGATATTGGAATATAGATAGTGTAAGTGAGCATGATTGCTTATCGTTACACTTGAAATCTTGGCTATTCTCTCTCTCTCTATCTTCTTTTTTAGTATTAAGGTGTGTATATTAAGGTTCATATGTTGGAAGATCTTGTAAACGTGTGATTATTGTGGCCTACCCCACTTCCAACATATGATATCAAATCTTAGAATATCAACAATCACCTATGTGTAGAGAGTGTTTGCTTCAAATGCAAAAATCTGAAATGGTGCCTTCTCTACCCAAACTTGAGGCACATTGTAAACATGTGTATGAATGCTATATTTTGGGCAAAATTCAACATTCCTCCTTCCCAAAAGATGATTTAGTTCTAGTTGCGCATAAATTGCAGATTGTTCATAATGATATCTATGATCCTATACAAAGATCCCAAGCATCCTTAGCTATTTTGCAAGAGCGAAATGTGAGGAATAATGGCATGTTTAACAGACAAGGCTATCAATGCATGTGCTTGAGCATCTCTATAATCGCAATGAGGTTGCTCTTCAGTAGGTGCAATAGGAGCCACAACACGAATAGGAACCTGAAGAATATCACCATCTTCGATGCCTTCTACATTAGTTTCAATAACTGCATTTGTAGGTGTAATAGGACGTTTTTCAACACCCTGTACAATATTCCAGAGTCCTTTTGCGACCAATACATGACACATCATATAAGCCTATAATGGGTAATTGGTACCATCCAACTTATCCTCAACAAGCAACATACAAAATACATCATTGATTTCAGCCATGGCCACTGACTAAAATCCCCTGATGCAGAAAAATGATTGTATCTAAAAAAGTTGAACAGAACTACCCTGGCAAGTTCTACTAAACCTGTAGCACTTTGAGATGCTTATATTGGCAAACCGAAACCTGTATATAGCTTTGGCACAGAAAGACTCAATTACCTGCATAACGGCTATGATAGTGCATTCCTAGGCCGAAATGAGCTCAAATCACAATTTCGGCATCACACAATGAAGCTGTTTTGATCTCCTAATCACCCTGAGTATGCTCACCAAATTTCATGTGATTCTAAGACTGTGATCGTAGAGGTGTCGACGATGTCCTAGATGAAGCGACGACCTGCTTTGATACCAATTGTTGGAGTTAGATGTCTACAGAAGCATGCAAAAAGAACAAGGAAGAAGAAGAAGCTTTGGGTTTACTTCCTTTTGGGGATTGATCTCTTTCCACATAGCTTCGAATCTCCTTATACATGAGTGCCAACTCCTTGTTCACCGCATCCCCCGCAAGGGGGATTTGTTGATATACTTTGGTAGTGAAATGTGTGAACACACTTAAGACTATCGTGGAAATTTTTTCCCACTTTAGGAGGTTTTTTCCCTTAGCTTGTATATATGCCTATAACCCGAAAGGGCCTTTTATCTTTGTACATTCACTTGGTAATACTATCAGTATTGTTTATTATGCTCCAAGCTTCTTCTTCCTCCTCATGTTTCTCATGTGCTTTCACAGACCTCAAACTCTAACAACAAGTGCTTGGAATCTGCCATAGGTTTAGTAGAGCTCAATAGTGTTTGTGTTCAAGTTTTTGAGATATAATCTATTTTCTACATCAGGGTATTTAGTCTTAGGCCATGGCTAAAGCAATGATGTATCCTGTATGTTGGCTATTGAGGAGAAGTATGGTACTAATTACCCATTCTGGGCATATATGATGCATCATGTGTTGGTAGCAAAAGCACTATGCAATATTGTGTAGGGTGTTGAAGATGCTCCTATTACACCTACAAATACACTTATTAAAGGTGATGAGAGGTTAGAATGGTTGTTGAAAAGGCTTCTACACCTAAAATAGTGACTGCTAATATTGTTCACAATGAAGAATGGGCATTTACAACTACTTGTAGCTATGATGCATCTTCTCATGAAGCAAGGAATATATACAATAGACTCAGATACAACTCATGTTCATGCACTCGCTAGCTGCATTGTGCGCTAGTTAATTTCTTTCTTTCAAAAGTTGTGGGCCTACCATCTTGGCTAAAAAGTGCCCCTATGGCTATGCCACTAGCATCTGTCTCTAACTCAAAGGGGTTTTATGGATTTACCACTTTGAGTATAGGAGTTTCTGAAATAGCTTATTTTAGAGTATTAAACCTATCTTGCTACTCTTGCTTCCATGCAAACAAAAGTTTGCCTTAAAGCAAGTTCATCATAGGTGCTGCTATCAACAAATACGAAGAGATGAATTTCTGATAGAAACCAAAAAGTCCTAGAAATTACCATAACTGCCCCTCATCCTAAGGAGTAGGCCAATAATTGAAACCTTCTTGGATCCATCTAAACCCTATCCACCGATACCACATGCCCTAGATACTCTATCCTTGGAAGAAACAAGTGAGTCTTCTTTGGATTAACATACAACTTATTTTCTTTTAACACATTCAATACTAACCGGAGATGACTCTCATGCTCATGTACATTTCTACTATACACTAACAAATCATCAACAAAATCAAAACCCATTTTCCAATGAATGGTCTTAAAATATCATTCATTAACATCATAAATGTAGCTGGTGCATTAGTCCAACCAAATGGCATGACAAAATATGCATAATTTCCAAAACATGCTCTGAAAGTTGTCTTATGTACATCATGATCTCTTACTCTAATCTGATGGTAGCCAATTTTTAAATCTATTTTACTAAATACAATGGCTCCACCTAGAGCATCTAAAAGATCATCAATCTTAAGCATGGGATATCTATGTCTAATAGTAATCTTATTGAGTGCTCTGTAGTCAACTCACATCCTATAAGATTTGTCTTTCTTCTTCACTAGAAGAACTGGTGCTCCAAAGGGTGAATAGTGGGGTCTAATCAGCCTAGGTACTCATCCACAACCTTGCAAGCTTCATTTTCCTCCTAGAAACTCATTTGAAATTATGGCGGAGCAGTCGGACTCACTCCTGATACCAATTTGATTCTATGTTCTATTTTCTTGCAAGGAGGCGAACCAAAAGGTGATTCTTTAAAAAACAACTCTTGGAATTCTACTCTCGCTTTCGCTAAAAGTGCTGACGCATTCCAACTAAAGTCTTCATGACTGCATGAATCCATCATAATTCATGATGAATGCACAAAATAAAGGAAATAAATGTACGTACATTCAATCTTTAGCAACTTCATAGCAGTTACTAATCATGTCTCTTGGAGATCCAGTTCTCCACGAATTAGTAGTCACTTCCCTTCATGATCAAACTGATAAACATGCAAAGCAAAGTCAACGACTAGTCTCTTCCTCGCATGCCACTTCTTACTAAGGACTACATCAAAAGGTGCTAGTCTTGCAATTTCAAAATCCAATATTTCCTCATAGGTCTGGATCTGAATATGTAGATCAACAACTTGTCATTCCTATGTCTCAGTTCCCTTCCCATCGGCCAACTCTACTGTGTACGCATACTCTAATGGCACATTCTCTAGATTTAACCTCTTGACTAGATGAGAACTAATGACATTATGTATCGACCCAGTGTCAAAGAGTACCTTGAGAGGCTGTCCTACCACAACTCCCCTCATGACAATGATTTTTGTGTCAGGAAACTAATATCCTTTCTTTGCCATTGGCAAAAGCATAACATATGGCACAATTGGAAACTTCTTTGTGACTGGCATAGCCACTATGGATGATGATAATGATGATGGGGGATCTCCAAATTCATCCTCATCATCACTCCCTTCTTGAGTAGGATTTATAACTATGGTGGTGGCTATCTTCTTTTTCTTAGGATAATCCTTAAAAAGGTGCTACCCTAGACACCCATAGCATAATTCTTCTTTCATGGCCTTCTCTTTCTACTGGGGGGTAAGTATGGACTTATTATAAGCCCTCTCCGCTAGAGTAGACACTTTTTTCTTACCTCCTACAACTATCTTGATCATATGCACCTACTTTGCCTCTTTAGAAGGCTGAGCAACGTTCGAGGCAGGAGTATGTGTGTGAAAGGATCGACTGACCTTAGGCCATGAGGACCTCTGACCCTGGAAGCCTATGCCCCTATGTCCATCCTCATAGACTAAGGCCATCTCCGTGGCCTGTGCCAAGGACTGACATCTCTCCTTCCTCACCAAAGGTCTAATAGTTTCCCTAAGTCCCAAGATGAACTTGTGGACCTGGAGAAACTCTAGGATAGTATCAAGCACTAAGAAGTACCTCTTATGCCTATGCACATACTCGTGAACTATCTAATTCTTCTAACTAATGAAGAACCAAGTGTCTAATGCTCTAGACCTCTCATCAGGTGGCACAAAATTATTGTAAAACAGGATCTTGAACTAGTTCCAAGTCTCGGTCTCTTTCTTATCCTGTTCTATCTTATGTCACCACCTATGGGCAATGCCCATAAGTTTATATGTAGCCTACTGAATCTTGTGTCTATCATCCACAATATGACACAAGCGGAACCATTGCTCCCACTTGCTGAGCCACTGCTCAATAGCATCAACAGTCCTAGCACTAGTCAAACCATGATATCTAGGCGGCTTAAGATCCTTAAGCTGCCATCTAGTCTCTCTGACTGGAATGCTATCTCTAGGGACTTCTGGCATTTGATGCTCATCTAAAGCATCTACATCCATCCCTGGAAAATCAGGCTTAGGCACCTCTTCTTCTTTCTTGGATCCAGTCATGTGTGCCAAGATGTCATGAAGAGTGCTCTCTGAATTGCTAATTCTATTACTCATGGTTCACATGGGATCTACAAGATTCTCTTCCATTTAGTATATCTCTCCTAGAAGGGGATGATGTTGTTGTGTCCATATTAGGTGATGGTGATTAATATTCTTGGGTATTTTCTAGTTATATATTTTTATGATTTTAGAATAGAACGCTCTATGTAAACCTAAATAATCAGTGGCAGTGGAAAAGAAACAAATCACAAGATTTTTCTCAATGGAAAATAAAGAAACAAGAAACTTTTAATATGTTTTGAATGCATGAATGCATATGCATACTAAATTTCTAGAAATTTTGGCAGCATAACGATGCAATTACAATACGAATCCATGTTTAAACTACATGTCTAGTCTAGGTACTATGGAAAATTGCATGTCCTATATGCAATATAATGTGAAAAGAGAGCAACAATGCATATAAATTAACAAGAGACTTATCTAGAGGCTCAAAAAGCAATTTTTAGGTGTGTGCAAGTGCTGAAGATGGTCTACCCTTTGTCAAATTAGCTTTTCAAGTCTCTCTTGATAGGTTGTGCTTCAAAACGATGCTTGAAAGAGGATTGTTGAATAGGTATGGCAAAATTCAAAACTCTGAAACTAACCAATACTGAAACTAAAAGGGACCTTCCAACCACTCTTTGGAAAGATCTATGAGAGGGCTTTCTAGAACAAGAAAAATTTCAAAAATCGGATATGCAATGACCACGTTATGGACAAAATAGCGAAAAGAGGTGGATAGAGGTAGGTGAAATTGGCTCAAAAGCAAAGCTATTGATTATAGACTTCAATTAAGTCTTCAAAAATTGGCACTTCTTTGCTCCTTTCTAGCCACAAAGCTATCTCTCCAAGTCACCCTCAACCACAGACATGCTCAAAGACGAGTAATAATCCCACATAGACTAAAAATCTATCTCAATATACCTTCATATACAACGTGAGCAGCATAGGTTCTTCAGCTCCAAAAGAGAAGAAGGCGTCCTATGCATTGGAGCAGCACGCAAGCAGTGCTTCAGAGCGTGCGCAGGGCATTGGGTAGAAGTCCACGTGTATTCGCATACATATGCTACAGGCGGGCAGGTCTTCAACTCGTTCACGCACTTGTTGAATCTAGAGGGGTCCTCGATCCTCTTTAGAAGCAGGTGTTCTCACATAACAGGTGGGGGTCCTATGGGACTCCCAGCCAACCTTTTTATCACCTGGTCGATCCTCCAAAAGCTCACAAAAGACTTCCAAAAACTCACAACACCGACTACGAAATGAAGACAATGATGATGAATGACCGGTCTGAAAATCAAACGTGCATCATGAAAAAAATCAAAATCCCCAAAAAATCAATGCATCATTTTTCATAGTGTTCCATGATTTTACCCATTTAGTCAAATAATCTATCTCCAAAATAATGTACTGTACATTAAAAAATCTAGCCAAGGGATTAATAGGCTCAATAAGACCTATTGTCCACTTACCAAAGGCTCTAATCATGATCTTTGGTCCTAATGGCACACATTCACCTACTTTAGTAGACTTAAGTTCTTCTTTTGGAAAATTCTATATATTTAGATGATCAACCAATTGCTCCCATAATGCAATTTGAATTCTAGAGGATCTTCTTTTGCAGTTTAAGGTCTACCATAACACACAAACAACATAAGGAAAATAAATAAGCCTGGATCACTGAAGTATTTTGATGGCGATGCACCACAGTGCGCTCTCCTTCTTAAGAGCTCCATGAAGATATCCTCATAGTAGAAAACCAAGCTCCTAGCACCACACACGGTACTTTGCATAGAGGCTACATAATACGCAGGAAAACATAGTACACAAGGAGTACGAACATAGACTTCTTAGGTGTTACAAATGCAGTCAAACTTACAGTCTCTAGATGACCAGGCCACTATATGTTTTATTAAAGAACATATACAAGAGTGTCAGATGGCCATTTGACCTTTCACATGGACACTAACGGTAACAATCTCCCACTAAAGGCCAATATGGCCAAAGTAATTACGGGAGAAAAATGAATAATGATAAAGAATACTTGAGTTTAAGTATACAAACTATACCTCCCACGTGATGGGCATGTTACATAGTATACAAATGACTGTGTAAGATCATGAATCAAGTAACCCCATCAAGTGAGAATAGCATCGAAAGCTAGCGTGTGGTAGAGCTTTAGTCAAAGCATCTACAGAATTATCTCGAGTATGAACCTTCTCAAGAAAAATGTGCTTACTGGCTAAGAAATCTCTAATGAAGTGATACCTCACCTCAATGTGCTTGGTCTTTGCATGATAGACCGGATTCTTAGCCAAAGCAATGGCACTTTAACTATCCCTGAGCAAATGAGGTACATGCTAAGGTAGACCCATATCACAAGCAAGACGAGACCCACAATGCTTCTTTACATGCCTCACTTGCGACATTATACTCTACTTATGTGGTGGAAATAGCTATACATTCTTGAAGACAAGATCTCCAAGAGATAGCATCCCCAGCAAAATGAAAAATATACCCTAATGTAGAATTATGATTGTCTACACAACTAGCATAATTAGAATCTGTCTAACCAATAATGGATGCTTTTCCTCTACCTAAGCATAGACACTTGTCCTTATTTCCACTCAGATGTCTCAAAATCATCTTGATCACTTCCCAATGTTGCTTGCTAGGATTAAATCTACTCACAACTCCCACTACAAATGCAATGTGTGGTCTCGTAGCTACCATAGCATACATGAGACTACCAACAACAGACATATAAGGAACTTTGGCCATAAATTCCTTTTCCTCATGCAATTTGGGGCAATCATCCTTGCTCAATTTCAATGTGGGTAAAGGTGTACTCAATGCCTTTCCACCCTACATATTGAACATGTGAAGTACTTTGGATACGTACTCACTTTGAGACAAGTATATGCATCTTTTACTCCTATCACGATTAATGCACGTGCCAAGATTATGTTTGACATCCCCAAATCCTTCATATCAAATGTCTCACTCAACTTCTTTTTTAGAATTGAAAAGTCATAAGAGGACTTCCCAACAATCAACATATCATCGACATAAAGTATCACGCATATCAAGCTGCAATGTGAGCATCTCTTTGTGTAGATACAATGATCCTCATTCCTTTGAGAATATCCTTGAGACTTCATAAAAGCATCAAGATTTTGGTACTGTTGTCTAGGAGACTGTTTAAGTCCATATAAGATCTTCTTGAGCTTACAAACTAGACTTTCTTTGTCAGGAACTACATAACCCTCTGGTTGTTCCATATAGATCTCATCTGTAAGATCTCCATGCAAGAAAGCAAATTTCACATCCATTTACACTAGCTCTAAGTCCTCCATTGCAATGAATACAAGCAACATGTGCAAGGTGGTCATCTTGACCACTGGAGAGAATATTTCGTCAAAATCAACATCATGTTGTTACTCAAAACCCTTTGAAACAAGTCGTGCTTTATACTTTGGAGAAGCACTATCCGATGTGAATTTCATCTTATAAACCCATTTACATGGTAAAGACTTCTTGCCCTCTGGCAAACGTACTAAATCCCAAGTACCATTCTTGTGAATAGAATCCAACCCACTCTTCATGGCATGTGCCCACTTGGCATGATCTGTTGTCTGCATACCCTCTTAGTAGCATGAAGGCTCACCAACATCTGTTAGCATGATGTAGCTCAGTGATGAGTAGCACCTCCTTTAATGTCAATCCGGGAAGACATGAGGATGGTATGAATACCTCAAGCAAGTGAAAGCACAAGTGTGTGAGTGAGAAGCACACTAACATGCACACACATACACACACATGTGCACACAAGGCAAGAACAAAGAGAGAGACAATGGATTTCTTTAGATTACTCAAAAGTTCTCTTACAAGTTCAATTCTACAACAAGCTACCCTAAAAAATGAGCTCTTTAGCCCCTTTTTATAGTTTTTGACTAGTTTTGGCCTTGTCGAGACCTAGTGTCTGGCCTAGTTAAAAATTAGGTTCTAGGGCCTATTTGAGGGCTCAAATGGAGTCTAAAAAATATGAAAATTGATAGGTAAGAACTTCAAATGCTCCTCAAGCTCAAGGACTCCTTCACTTGCACAAAATGGAGTCGAAACTATCCAAAAACGGTACTTACAAGGTTAAGGTAGTGATGAAAATCACTGTTCAAATGAGGTTTGGTTGGAAAATTTGGATGGCCTATTTGCCAGATCTTCGTTGAATACTTTGTCTGCTTGTGCCTTCTCTCCACTCTGGCTCCCTTCTGTGGCTTCCTTGTCTTGTGAGTCCTTGGGTGTCTTGACTGCTGCCAACACCCCCCTCTCTCGCGTTTGTGGTCTCTGACAGACCCTTGTTTGGCTGAGCGTTGGACATAGTATTGAAGCACATCTGAAGCAAGGTGATGTTCTTCCAGCCGCAACCCCCATGCTAGGTCTCTTAACAAGGCATCCCAATCTACTGACCCTAGAATGTCCGGATGTGGCAGCTGCAATTAATCCGAGTGTAAGGTCCTCTCCATAGTGAATTGTTGGAGGAGATGTGAGGGCCTGGGTACGAATATTTTCGAGTCATATTCCTAGAACCTTGTGACGAACATCTCCTCGAAAGTTTGTTTGAAACAAGCTGGGAGGTATTTTATTCTTGCATGCCAAGCATATAATATCTTGATTCAGGGGGTGGTGCTCATGTCATATACCAGGTCTAGGTTGCCTGCAGTGAAGCCGACTCCTGAGAAATGAGGGTCTTTGATGTTTTTGAATGTTCTGAATGTGATCAGCATTAATTCAAAGATTTTCATGTACATCTGTGCCATCACGTCAGGGTTGTTCCGTAGTCTAAGGCTCTAGTGACGGATGGTAGAAAACATATAAGCAACCAAGGGCGGTCCTTGTGGATGTGCTAGATAGACATAACTCAACCACTTTGCACAGCCTTTGACGTTTTTGCTAGCAATGGCAAACTCGGGCCAGGTGCGTCTTCGGAGGACTGGAACGTAACATGGATTATACTTGATAAATAGTGGCATGTTATTCCAGGTACGAACCATTTTGGGATAGGTCTCGAGAAGACGAATCCTCCAGGTGGGTTGAAAGGTTGACCCTTGTTTAGCACGTTCAGGTATATCATCGGGACCAAATTGAGTGGCAAAAGTCGGGGCTTGGCCACCCCTTCGTTGAATCTCCGCATTGTAGTTAGCCAAGAGCACACAGTATGGCACGTATTGATCGTCGTTAGTGCCTATCTAGTGGTGATGTGACATGTTCCGGAAGTACTCAGAGTTTATGATAGTGTCCTCCAGTTTAGCCATTGATTGAATTTGAACTACAACATGATCTTCATGGGTTTTGGCGGTCTTTTTGAGTTTCTCAAGCCATTCAGGTGCTTCGACTTCCAGGGTGTCCATTCCTTCCGATGTTTGCTGGCCGCCCGACATTGGCATAGGAACATATGGTTCCTCATATGACTCATCCACTTCGATGGGTACCAATTCGTTTGGCTTTGGTTCGATAATTGGAGAGGGTTGTCTTTCATACTCAAGTAGCTTCTTTTGCAATTCTTCCACCTGCTCTTTTAGTGCCTTTATCTCCTCTGAAGTCGATGCTGACTCTATGATCTTGGGTTGTTCTTCTTGCTCACGGAGCTGGCGGCACAGTGCATCTCGTTCCTTTTCTATATCATCATGTGCTTCCAACAGATCAACATAGCTTTCTAAGATTGTTTTCATTGTATCTGAGGGGACTGCTTTAAATTGTTCTGGGTCGATCTCCTGGGGAGAGCCTTCCATTGTAGCTTCTAGATTTTCTTCGTTCTTCTTTTGCAATTGCTTATTTTCTTTGAGTGTCGTGGCCATGTGTTTTCTAAGTAGGGTCAAATTATGCCGGACTCTAAGATTATCTGTTTGTTCGAGTTCGAGTAAAGCTTCGAGTTGTTTGACGTCTGACGATTTTGATGGTTGGGGTGTCTCCA
Source organism: Ceratopteris richardii (assembly GCA_020310875.1). Lineage (NCBI taxonomy): Eukaryota > Viridiplantae > Streptophyta > Polypodiopsida > Polypodiales > Pteridaceae > Ceratopteris > Ceratopteris richardii. Next base: position 132,906,649 of record CM035434.1, on the reverse strand, counting down.
AGAGGGTTTGATGGGCCTATTTGAGTGTGGTGTAGCATTGATTGAGGTTAGCATTTTCTTCTTCTATAGTCGCAAGCCGCCTCTGGAGTTGTTGATGGTCCGTAGTTAATTGACGATGGCAATCTTCAAGAGTCTGATATTCGCTTTGTAATTGATATACACATTGATGTAAAGTAGAGAACACATTATTTACATTCAAGAATGCTAGGAAAGGAGAGGATGCAGGGGGAATGGGAAAGGGAAAGGGAATCGTGAATGAGGTGGAATCAAGTGGTGATGTGGGTGGAGGGGGTATGGGAGATTGTGGTTGTGTGTGGGGAGGTAGTGGTGCTGTGGCTAGTGATGTTTCCATGGTGTCAAAAGCATGAGTGACTGTGTAGATGGGGATAGTGGGTGTGGTGGATGTGATGTTCGTGAATAGTGTTGTGAATGTGGGCATGGTAACTCCTCCGAATTGGATGCCTGGAGAGAGAGGAATTCCCATGACATATGTGGTGATTGTGGAAGTTGGGGTGGTAGTGTCATGTGGTGAAGTGAATTGTGCAGTGAGAGGTGAGGAGTGTGGTGATAGTGGTGCCGCCTGATGTTCTTCTGCCTGCATGGTATCTCTTGGTGCTCATACATCTATGTGGATTTGCTTGCCGAAGCGCATGGGACGGGTAGGAACTCGTTTCTCAAAGCGATGAATATAAGCCATAGCTGAATGAATGGTTTCATCCAGGCCCAGTGCATCTGCGTGCACGTTCAGGGATTCAATAAACATTTTGTCCACTCCTTCTTCTCCTAACATCTGACTTATTAGCATTTTTCCTGTTTCCAGCAACAACTTGTGATGCTCTTGGACTCTCTTCATAGTCTCATATAATCTTTTGATTTAAGCAGTATATGCTAGTGCATTTTCTAGTTCTGTAATGTCTTCTTGCTCTTGGTCATGTTCCTCATCAGCCTCCTCTTCGTCAGTCTCTTCTTCATCCTCGTCTACTTCCACTACTTCAGGTTGGGTAGGAGCTGAAGTTGTGGTGGTTGGTTGTGGTCATCGGGTCTGTTCTGCTTCCGTCTCAAGATTGATCTCATTAATCATGCGAGCACTTACTTCATCTGTCAAATCGGCCAGGGTGTAGCCTTATGGGAACTCCAAGTCCGATGGAATCGGAGGGAAAACCGAATTGGGTCCTTTTGTACTTGGTCTGGTTAAGCGAATAGTAAACGGTCGAACACGTCTAGTCTGAGGTGGTGTCACCTCTGGTGTGAGGGTGGCACCCCTTGCTTGTGCACAGGGTATTTGAACTGAACCCCTCGTTTTCTTCAAAGGTGGCTGTGTAGTTGATAGCCGTCACTGGATTTACTGGGCTCGGGACCACAGTAGTGCTCTTTGAATAGGCACATCACAAGCTAAGCATGTGTAAATGATCCTTGTCAGTGCACAACATCCATGAAGCACATTCTTATGTTTCTCATTCCAACGCTGATGTGCTAGGTGGATTTGATCTATGATCTAGTGGGGTAGGTTGATTGTGAGGTTTTCTGTCTCTGCCAAGTACAAGCTAAAACAAATTCTTTTGGATGGCATGGTGAAGTGCTCTTCGGTTGGAAAGGCGAAGTGTTGCATGATCATGCATAGGTGGAGGGCGATGGTAGGTGTCATAACAACCATATCCTTTAACTTGTTAAGATCTTTGTGTTTCATTCTTCCAGGGATCAATGTTTCCTTCTCTGTGGGTATGTGCATGCCATGCATATCCAAGGCCTCCCGTACTAGGTTGAGGGTCAGTTTGAATCTTTTTAGCTCGTGACCTGGTGTTAATGAGGGTAGCACAAAGGTACTATCACCTCCCTTGGCTCTGCTAGGGGTAATGGTACTAATCAGATAGGAGCAACGCAAGAAATCAGGCTTAGGTAAGAGTGCCCTAAAGTAGCTATCCAAGCCCGCTTTGGTCCAGACAGATCTCATTACTTCTCCATCCTGATAGTTCTCGAATTCACGGGTGAAGAAATGATACCTCCGCCACTTTCCATTATACTCTAATTCAGCTTCCCAGAAGTATGTTCCTTCTCCTAATGGACCTGCAACATCACTGAACCAGTGTGCATGTTTGCCAACTTGTGACGTGTGCCCCTGCGGAGGGTTCTGAATGGGAAGTACATGCACTGCTCTGAGCTCCTGAGGCCTCTCGGTGAGTTGTGGTTCAAGGAGGAGAGTTTCAATATCCACAATTTGGGCACTCGACCCCGCCTGGGAACTGGTGCCTCCTACTTCTGCCATGTTACTGCTTGCTTGCTGGTTCTGTTAGAATATAGAAGCACGTGTTAACATTGTAATGGACAAGATAGAATAATTTTTATCCCCGTTACAACATTAACATGAGTTTTTAGTGATTAGTTAGTTAGTCAGTGAGTGCTCGATGATTGTGGGTATAGTTAGTGGATGAATTGTCCTATGGGCTAAGTGGAATGATGCAGTGTGAGAATGATGCAGTTAGTAGGTGGAGATGAATTTACAAGTGGGGATCAGGGGTTTATTACAAGCTTTGGGTAGCCAAACAGAGTGGATGGCTTTCAGTTTTGGTTCTGTGGAGACTGTGGAGGGCTTTATGAGAGTGTTTGCTTGGAAATGAGGCTTTTTCATCAACTTCTTGGGTACCCAGATAGACTTCACTTTAGTAGAAGAATTTTTGAAGGACTTCTTATTAGTGTCCTCTCGCTGATCACTTATGTGAAGTTGAGCCAGTGTTTGTGACTGGGCCGTAACAGGTTGGTCGCCGTTCCGCACCCACACTTGTTTTGGTGGCCGAGACACCTCGCTTCGTACCTTTTTGTGGCTTCGAGCATAGGTCATCTACTTCTTCTGCATTTGATCCACCTTTGGTTGTCGTATCCCTATGGCCTTTGGAAAAGAAGGGAGTTCCATTGTATCCTTGACTTCTTTGTTGAGATAATCATCCCTCTGCATCACATAGCTTTGGACAAGAATAGCATGGTCATCCTCATGCGTACTCTTGGAAGGACCAGGAGTTTGTGCCTTTCCTAGTTCCTTGAGTGCCTCATTTTCTAACTCAAGTGTAATGCGGTTCTGATTTACCCAGACCTGAAGAAGTCCACTTCTTAGGTTTAGGTTGATTGCATGATCATAGATCCAGTCTTGACCCAAGACAAGAGGTTGAGTGAGATCCTCATCTTGACACACTAGTACTTTAACTGTCATTAAAACATATTGAATGTAGAGGGGATGTTCCACCTCGCCCATGCAAGGGGTTTCCACACCTCCCAATCCTATGAGATATGCTTCTATAGGATTGATACTTAATTTCAACTTTTGATAGCAAGAAAATTTAACAGCACTAGTGGCTGCACCTAAGTCAATCAAGGCCCTTACAGTCCGTGCACTCTTTCCTTGTCCTATCTCTAAGGTTACAAAAGGAGGTTGGTCAATTATTCTATTGGAACTTACACCTGAGATTTTGCACATAGCTATATGATATCTTGGATCCTCGTGGGCATCTGTCCTAGGCTAATCTCTACCCTGCCTTCTCAATTTCATTCTCTAGTAGGGCTTCTTGTTCTACATTTCTTTGCCTGGCCAATGTCATATCTTGAGGGAATGTTCTCGTCCTCAGGAAGGCCACTAATGGTTCACTCCAATCTTGCACTAAACACACTTGATAACGTGTGGCATGTTCCACTGGTGGTTTAGTGCAGAAGATTGGACATTCCTCGCACAACTTATGGACATCAGCTTCCATAGTCGGCCAATGCACTCCGAGTCTCCTTAGTGTCTGTAAAGTTTGTTGCCTTGAGTAATGTTGCTGTAATGCACCTACATGTGCTAATTGCAACCATTTTGCGTACTCATCCTCTTCCACACAACAAGCTAATATTCCTTGATCCATATGCTTGTACATACTCCCTGCCATGATATGGTACTTATGGGCTTTTACTAGCTCCCTATGTTGAGTGTTTATTATAGGGTGTTTGGGTCCGTATGTCAATACTAGCACTAATGTTTTAACCCACTGAGGTACAACTTCCAAATTAAACAAGTAAGCATCAGGAAGGTCATCTGATACTCCTTGTGGGGCCTCTTCGGATGTGAGCCTAGAGAGATGATCTGCTCTCAAATGAGTTTAGCCTTTCCTCACCACAACCTCAAAGTCATATTCCATTAGCAAGAGGAACCATCTCACCAATCTGCCTATGTTGCATGGCTTGTTCACGAGATATAACAATGCTTGATGGTCAATAAAAAATTTAAACTTATTTGAAAGCAAATAGTGTCTAAACTTCTTAACCGCATACACCATGCCTATCCTTCTCGTTCAGTGGTAGTATAATTTCATTCAGTTGCATTCAATTTTCTACTAGCATAGGCAATTGGAAGATCCATATTACCTTCACCAGTAGGTTGTGCTAGCACACATCCAATAGCATAGTTGGATGCATCCACATGCACATGAAAGGGCTTGCTACAATCTGGTGTTGTTAAGATTGGTGCTGAACATAATCGTCATTTAAGCTCATTGAAGGAGTTCTCACATTCATCAGACCACTCAAAATTGGTCAAAAGTCCATACAGAGGCTTTGCAATGATGGCATACATGTGTATGAAACATCGGTAATAACCACAATGCCCCATGAAAGCTTGCACTTCCTTGACATTCTTTGGCCTGGGTAACTCTGCTATAGCTTTCACTTTCTCCTCATCTGTGGATATGCCATTCTTTGACACTATGTGTCCTAGGATCTTGCCTTGCCTGACCATGAAAACACACTTTTCTGGGTTCAGGCAGACTTGATATTCTCTACATTTGTCAAAGATTTGCCTAAGTTCAGGTATATGTGTTTGTCTAATGTTGGAATGAGCATAGAGATCATCAACATAGACTTCCAAATTCTTCCTCAAGAATTCTTTGAATACATGACACATCAATCTTTGGAAGGTTGCGGGCGCATTGGTTAGGCCAAATGGCATTACCCGAAAAGTAAATATGCCCCACTTTGTGGCAAAAGCCGCCTTATGCTGATCCTCTAGAGCAACGGCTACTTGATTGTAGCCAAAAATCCATCCAAGAAGCTATACACTTCCTTGCCTACTACCCTTTCTAGTAGATGCTCAGTGATTGGACTCTCCTATCATCTATTTCATACTTCTTAAAATTTTCAGGGACCTCAAACGAAGATTCTTCTTCTTCTGATGTGACTTCTTTCTTCTTCCTCTTCTTGCCTTCACTCTTGGCGGTCACTTGTGTGGTTAATCCCACATCATTAGCGAACTCTTCATGTCTCTGAGGGTGAACTTCTACCTCGTAGAAGTATTCTTCATCTGATGCAAATGGTGGATCCATAACGATTGACTCTAGATCGCAGTCACTTGCCTCCTCAAATGCATCATGGCTAGGTTCGCATTCTTCTAAAAGCGCATCTCCCATGATTGGCTCTATTGAGAAGACTCAAATGTCATAGCCATCCTCCATTGTTGCTAGAATTTCCGCCTAGTCGTGAGGTTCAAATTCTTCATTAGGAAATACTACAGGTGCATAGGTTGGGTCCTGAATTGATCTATGAGTTTCCTTAGCAGTGTTAAATGCGCGTTGCCGTCACAGGCGCGTTTAAGCTCTTTTTGGGTTCGTGGGAGTGGAAGGGGTCTGTTAATGAGAGGCCCTATACTTGATTTTCCCAACTAACTTAGTCATATAGCAACACATCGACATTCAAGACTCTGGTTATTACAATTTACTACTCAAACTGTCGTTAATTCTTACGCCAAATTACTAATCATACATAGGTTAATACTCTATCAATCTGCAGCATCAGAGTTATCTATTACCGTAATACAAACTGATGATGCTTAACTTACTGAAAGTGTATCAATCACAAATTAACTTAACCAAACAAAGACAAAACACAATACGACGCAAATTTCCCAATACTGCACTACGACAAACTTCACAGAATACAATCGCCTAGACAGACAGTCTGGCAATCCTACTCTGATCGTCATCCGAGCGTCCTTTCATTGATGTATAAGTTGTTACAATTCTACGCAACGACCTTTCGGTTCGTGCGGAATTTGAAAAGAAAAAGATTTACAATTGCTAATCCGGCGGCTTACACTGGCACACACGGTGGACTTGAACCCGCAGAGATACAAAACTTATAACTCTTCTACTATACCCTGAAGATACATTGTTCGGGCTAACTTAAATGTTCTGGCAATTTTCTGCTTGAGGCTATCCAGCATTTTCTTAACAATGTCTGGTTCTACTAGTTGCGCATCAGTACGGACAGAACTTAAAGAAATTACTTGGCTCATTAATATTTCCACCTGTGTCTGCAAAAACGCTTCCTGTAGGTAAAAGTCATTTGCCAGTGCTGCGTCACGGCTCAATTTCATATCGGCAATCTGTTGATTGACACGGGATAAACGTTCTACTTGAGTGTCGAGCTGCTTTTCTCTTCTCTCCAGTTCGTTTGATTGGTACTAGATGGTCTGGTAATAAGCATCTCGCTCTCTTCGGATCGCTGGAACCTCTTTCTAGAGCTGAGCGGTTAACATCATCTGCGTTTTAAGAGCAGAATTTGATTCAAACAGGGTTGCATTTGCAAACTGGAGCTCTATATTGGTTTGCTTTAGTAAATTTATCAGTTCCTGTTCTTTCTGCACGGCTTCATCCAAATGTACTCTAGTTTCTTCCAACAAGTTTCCCAATGCTATACGAGCATCCTCTCTATCTTGGGCTAACTGTTTTAGCTAGATAATTTCTACATCAGCAGCACACAATAAATCATCTTTAGCTTATATCTCAGCTAATGCAGCATCTCTTTGGCTAATTAATGATTCTTGTTCAGCAAGTCTGGCCTGGAGCTGTTGAATCTGTAGGTGCAGAGCATGATTTTCTGCTTTTACTGCATCCGCTTCTTTCTGGAGTGTATCAATATCTGCTTCAAGAACATCGCCTTATGCTGGAATTCTTGTCTGAGATTATCAATAACCTCCTTCATATGTTCTGGTAGTTGTTGCGACAGTTGGATCAACATATGACCCATGGATGCTAGCTCAGTAATCATAGGTATTGAAGGAAACAGAAGAGGAGGATGTGGTTGAGATGAAGAAGCTATCAAGAGTTGACCGGAAGAGGGTGAAGAATATTTAGGTGAAGAAGAGGAAGAATCCGGTGTGTCACGGACAATGGGTACAACAGGTTCAATGGGCTTATTCGGAGGTATGGGTGGAGAAGTGGGTAGTAGAGTGTTAGCCACCAACAATTTTTCATTAAGTTGCTGCGAAGTCACTTGAGGTTGGGCAACTACAGAATCTACTGCCGCAATCAATTGTGCCAAAACTTCTGCAACAATAACCTGCGTATCATCTTACACATCTTGTTGGGACTGCTGCTGAGATTCTTCCTTAGAAGATGTGTCTTCAGAATCGGCAGTAACACTTTGATCTCATTGCTGGTTTGGAGAAGACTGAGCGGACGAATCATGGTGAATCGAGGTGGCAGTGTCGTGGAAAATCTCTTCTTCATTTTTATCTGCATTATTTCCAGCTGCAAACCCTTGCACTTGACTGTCAGAAGAACTTATCCGTATGCGTTTTCGGCAGAGGAGCTGGAAGATTTCTTCATCATCTTCTTCGTTGTCTTCAAGTATTTGAGCAGATTCCTCATGATATAAGATTGGAGCTCTTGGAGGTGGTTGCGCTGCTTGGATGGCAGGAAAGAGAAATGTCAAGATGTGGGGAAGACGTGATCATGGGAGATCACCTTTGTTAACGTGTTTAATGACCGTAACGCATTCACGGTGAATGCACCGGAAATAGTAAGAAACAAAATTGATAGGCTCTCTAGCAGCCATATCAATCATCGAGTAAAACGGTCGAGAAATCCCATAAGTGTGTTTCTGTAAGTTGAGTATGGCTACTAAAAATTGAAGGGTAGTCCGTTCAGGATCAGGGCGACAGAGTATGGCATACTCATTTGAAGAGTGCCTGGGGAACAATTCATTCATAGTGGCGATCGGAACGTTAGGACCATTCTGTCGTCCTTCCGGAGAGAGTCGGAAAGTGGCAGCAAATGACTGTTGGGTGATTACGACACGAGATGGGAAACACGTAATAGGCCAACTATGCTCCGTAGCAGGTGTGGGGCAATAGCAGCGATGATTTGAGCATAATATGGATGACAGTCCACTGAATGCCAGGGCAATTCAGCGAAGTTGGACAAACCTCTGACACGCAAGAATTCACCCACGTCCTGAGGGATTCCATCATAGAAGGTAGCAAAATTTGCTAAAGCTTCCATGATCCGCACGCGAAAGAGCACGAATACACAGGGATTACAGAAAGCACAAAGCACACAAAACACACAGACACAATAGCGATTAACAGCGAAAAGAAGCAGATTAAGTAGAAACTTGGCAACGGGAGGCGATCGAAAATTCTAATCATCGCGCGATGTTGAGATGATAACCTTCATAACTATGGTGTGCATGCATGAGCAGAATCAATAACAAAAGGTGGCGATTATTTATGGTTATGTATCAAAATGAGGAGTTTATGGTTTTATTATTCAACTAACACGTAAAAAGAAATACGTAAATAACATGCGGAAAAACGAAGAACACGTTAGTGAGAATCAGGTGGTTGATGATACGGCCACAACTTTGAACCATTGATCACTTTAGGAAGAGGAATTCCGGCCAAGGTAGTCAACCGAAAAGTAGCTGGGCCCACTTGTTCACTAATTCAGTAAGGACCAAACCACCGTAACTTGAATTTTCCAGCAGAACGGTTTGATTTTGCATTATAAAACAGCACAAGTTGTCCCACCGTAAAAAGTGGAGTTCTAAGATACCGATCATGAGTACGAGCTTGCCGCAACTGTACTTCTTGAAGAGTCAGAAAACTTTCCCAGCGATGCTCATCTAGTTCTTTGAGTGTGTCCAACCGAAATGGCAAAGAATCTTCGGGTATCATCTTCAGAGTTATGGCTACGCATAAACTAGGCACTACAACTTCCATTGGAGCAATTGCTTCCAATCCATAAGCAAGCTTGAAAGGAGTTAGTCCGGTTGCAACTTTGTAGGTAGTCCGGTATGCCCATAATACTGCAGGTAGTAACTGATCCCATCTTTCTGGTGATTCCACAATCAATTTTCAAAGCATACTCAGCAAGGTCTTGTTGGTACTTTCAGCTAAACCATTAGCACGAGGATAATACGGTGAACTAAATTTATGTAGAATTTGAAAATTATGCGCTAACACTCGAATTAAACTATTAGCAAAGTGCGTTCCTTGATCTGTTACAAGTTCCAAAGGTAATCCATATCGTGGGAATACGTCCATCAGACATTTTGCTACCGAAATAGCTGTAGCGGACCGTAAAGCCCAAGCTTCTGCCCACCGGGTAGCATAATCTGTACATGTCAGAATGTAGCGATTGTTGCTAGGGATTGTTGGAGGTGTAATTGGTCCAATAAAATCAAGACCCCATTTCTGAAAAGATTCCAAAGGTAATACAGGTTGTAGAGGGAAGAAGTGGCGTTGTAAAGGCTATCTAGATCGCTGACAATTGTCACACTACTGCACAAACTGAGATACATCTTTGTACATAGTAGGCCACCAGAGCCCACTTTGCAGAATTTTTCGGTGCATTAAATCTGTTGCAAAATGTCCACCAGAAGGTATTGAATGTGCCAGAGCAATAATCGAGTTTACTTCATGTGGAGGAATACAACAAAGCAAGATCCTAGTGTGATCCATATAATACAACTGTCCGGCAATCAACCGGAATCTGCGACTGTAAACTGCAATTTTCCGATGCATAGCAGGAGAAGTTTGAGGAGGAAGACATCCATCAGTAAGAAAGGTTAATAACTGATCATAATAGGTAGCGGTCACAAGAGGTTCTGCAGATTCATCACTAGTCGGTTCAGTAATATAAATTGCTGGTGTGGTGTCATCAACACCGACCGGAGCTTCACAAGAATCCAACCGAGAGAGAAAGTCTGCTAATGCATGTGCCGGGTCGATGAATCACTTCGTAACCAAACTCTTGTAACAATAAAACCCAACGCGCCAAACGACCACCTAAATGCTGCTCCCTAACCAGATACACCAGCGCAGCATGATCTATATGAAAGATGAATTTTTGGCCTAGCAAATAATGTCAGAATTTCTTTATAGAATACACCAAACCGAGACATTCTTTCAGTTACTGAATAATTCTTTTCAGCAGGAGCAAGCCCTCAACTTGCATAATAGAAAGGCCGGAACCACTTATCAGTTTGCTGCATTAAAACACTTCCAATGGCTATATCCGATGCGTCTACAAAAACATGAAATGGGCATTCCCAATCAAGAGGTTGTAGAATTGGAACCTGCGTTAATAATCCTTTTAGACGATCAAATGCAGTTTGACATTCCGGATTCCAATCAAACTATCAAGAAGTACTAGTTATTAGCCGATTTAGGGGTATTGCCAAATGGGCAAGCCACCGTAAATGTCGACCATGCCACCTAACTTGACCCATGAAGCGCATCACTTCTTTCGGCGTAGTAGGCACAGGTGCTTCTAATACGGCTGCAACTTTGTCTGGGTCAACTTGTATGCCCTGTGCAGATACAATATGGCCAAGGAGCTTACCACAAGAAACCTCAAAGATAGATTTGGTGGGGTTTAGGCAGAGTCGGTATTCATGACATTTCTCAAAGCAACACCGTAAATGATACAGGTGTGCTACCATCTTATCGAATAAAGAGAAGTCATCTAGATATACTTGCATAAAAGAAGTGAGATAGGGTGAGAAGATTTCCTGCATAGAGTGTTGAAAAGTGCTAGGAGCATTTCTTAATCCAAACCACATGACTGTACAAGCAAAAACACCCCAATTCGTAATAAACACTGTTTTTGGTATATCTTGCTTAGCCATTCGGACCTGGTTATAACCACTATAACCATCGAGAAATGAATACATCTCATGTCTAGCCACTCTGCCTAGCATTGTATCAAGAAATGGAAGAGGAAATGGATCAGGTACGGTGGCTGCATTCAATTTTTGGTAATCGACACATATTCGTAGCTGCTTGTTTTTCTTTGGTACGATCACGATCGAGGAGATCCATTCAGCGTGCTCAATGGGTACAATGAATCCGACCCTTAGTAAACTATCAAGCTCTGCCTTAACCTGTGCTGCATAGTTAGGGTTCATCCGGTAGCTGCGTTGTTTGATTGGTTTTGCTTCTGGTTTAAGCACAACCCGATGTTGATAGATGCGAGGGTCCAAACCTTTCATATCACGGTAATCCCATGCAAAAACATCAGAGAACTCACGAAGAAGCTAGATCAAATTTGCTTGAAACACCTCAGACAATCCTTCCTTTATCTTGACAGGTCACGGATTTACTTCATCTCCCAAATTATAGGTGATTAACTGATCTTCGAGAACATAGAATTGACGAGGTTTCCCTGGATCTTCAGCTGACTGTAAAAGTTGTTGTAGAGCGGCTTCATCCATAGCAACAGTATCTTTTGTCTCCACTTCTTTGGTCACAGGCACCACCGTACAGGCTGCCGGACTCCAATTGTCTACAACAGATTGCAGATCTACAGTACCTAAGGAAATCAGATCTTCATTGTTCTTCAGAAACGCTTCTTCTTCATCATCAGATAAGCCATCCAACATGTGGACCAGTTCTACTACATATGGCCTGGCATGGAGTTCACAGGGCTGAATGGCATCAAGTTTGACAACATATTTACGGTGATTATCTTTAAAAGTTAGTTCTTGTGCTGACCAATCCTATATAACCTTAGCCTGTTTCAACCATGGTCGACCGAAAAGAAGATTATAGTCAAGACTAGACTCCGGTAGTTCTAAGACTACAAAAGTCATCTTAAACGTTGTACCCTGCAAAGTTATCGGGACATTCCGTATGAGTCCCACCGGATGGGCTCGAGATTGATCTGCCATTCTGACAAAAAATTGAACAGGCTCGATTTGCCTCCATCCCAACTTCTTACAAAGCGTTGCAGTGGCGATGTTTACACCAGACCCACCATCAATTAGTACCTGAGTAATCTTGTGATTTTTGTACCATACCGTAATTAAGGGGACCGAATGATCCACCGTAGAATCAGCTTCCGATTGTACCGTTGTCGTCGCTGGAATGCAGGAAGACCCAGGATTGAGCTGTTGCTGGAATTGCTGACGAACTCCCTGCACTAATGCAAGTAAATGTCCAAGAGGGAGAGTAATGGATGCCTTAGATAAAATTTCCCATGCCTGATCTGCTTGAGTTGTACTTTTCACCGATTCTGAGGATGATGCGTCTGTTACTAGGGTAGAATCTTGTTCCTGCGATCCTTCCTTTGGCAGCGGAACTTGGGTCACCGGAATTGGATCTGGAAACACTGTAGGGTCTTTGGTGGTCCATTGGCTAGCTTTGTTATACATTCTCTGTTGTTCACGGATGCCCGGTTCAAACACTTCAGTTGCTGGTTGCAACTGCTTACCGGATCTTGTTTGAATCACTGCTGCTTGAGTTTCCACTGGTGAAATATAGACCATATTGGTCATCGGGTTCTAACACTCTTTCTTCCTCTAATCATATTCGACTGCATCTTTACAGAATCTTCGGATGTGACCAAACTCACCGCAAAAATGACAGCGAGGGGGTGGCAAGGAAGTACCTTCCTGTGATGTTCCTGTCTACCAACGATTTGTATTGTAATTTGTATTCCGCTGTCCTCGATAATTTCTGTATCCTTGTTGCTGATTATTTCTCATCTAAGGTGGTACGTAATGGGTGGCCCGCTGCCCTGGTTCTTGTATAATGGCATTTACAGTTGCTGGTCCCTGTACTTTGGCGTTATACGCACAATTTTCGGTGGAATGTCCGGTGGTATTGCAGATAGTGCAATACATCTGATTAAGGGCACATGTGGCACTGGTATGCCCTGGATTCTTGCACTTAGTGCAGTACATCTATCTAGCTGGATCTTCTGCAACATTTTTACTGGCTTTCAACCACTCCAGGTCTTTGGTAAACCCTCCAACCTTATGCTCGAGCTGCAAGGCCATTGCAATAACCGCATCTAGTGTCATAGCTCCCACACAACGGATGATCATAATCTGTCTGAGCTGCGGAGTCAAACCATTAATAAACCACTGAGTCATGACATCATCCGGCAGGTTGGCATGGGCCGGCGGTAGTTGTCTCAAATGAGTTCTAAACAGGGTGGCATATTCCTGCACAGTCTAGTGCAGCTTCTGTTTATTGTTCTGCAAGTAATGGAAAATTTCAGCAGGGTTCTTCTTCAATCGGAACCTCTGTAAAAATGCATCCCTTACCGCTTCATAGGTAACAAAATAATTGAAATCATACTCTGTGAGCCACCTTGCTGCTTCATTAACTAATGTTGAGTGGAATACGATGGCCTTGTATGCCGGATCGGGTGGATGGTTTAGCACTGCATAACTTATTTCAAAGGTGCGTACATGGGCATCAGGATCATCACCTGGAAATCCATCGAACTTGGTATAAGTTACTCCTATTGGAACCGGCCGGAGAGGAAGTGGCTGCTGTTGTTGTTGTTGTTGTTGTCCACTCATGGCGCTAGTAGTGGTACTGTTACTATTCCCTGAGTTCTGAGGTGGCGTTTCTTGTTCTTCAGAATCTGTATGGTCAGACTGCTCACCTTCCTGCTTGAAAATAGCATCTAGCCTTTTACGGATTTCTAATTCGAATAGCCTATCCTCTTCTGTGGTATCAAACGTAGGCAAGCTTACCCCAAACAGTGGTGTTCGGAATGAAGATTCACCAGGAAATATCACACTGCCACCGGAAACTTGTAAATTCTCTACAATTGGGACTGAACTGCCACCGGAATTAGTGGAACTTTCCCCAACCTAGAGTATTCTTTCACCTTCAATGACCTCTCTGGGCAAGACACCTCTATCCTCAGACGGGTTCAAATCCTGACCAGACGGTGTCAGATCAACTACACACTGTGTCCTTGTAGACTCCGAAGTTACTGTATCTTGTGCAGACTGTGCCAAAATTACAGTGGAATCTATCGGAATTGCATTATGTTCCACCGGAATGCTACCGGAATCACTACTAGCGTGCTTCGCTTCTTCGACGATCGGACCTAACCGATCTGTGCTTCTGTCGCCTGAGGGTGTCCTTAACAAATTCGATACCGCCCAAGGCTGTCGGTCTCGCCTATACTTCGGATACGACTCGCCGAACCGAGTAACTAGCATATATCACCTTTACAACACTTGCGTACTACTCCACCTTACTGCTAATTCACAATCTATGGCCACCTTCCCACAATCACTTTGCAACACTCTATTGCCACGTTCCTACAATTAATTTGCAACATTCTGGTGCCACTTTCCCACAGACGGTGCCAGTGTTAAACGCGCGTTGCCATCACAGGCGTGTTTAAGCTCTTTTCGGGTTCTTGGGAGTGCAAGGGGTCTGTTAATCAGAGGCCCTATACTTGATTTTCCCAACTAACTTAGTCATATAGCAACACATCGACATTCAAGACTTTGGTTATTATAATTTACTACTCGAATTGTCGTTAATTCTTACACCAAATTACTAATCATACGCAGGTTAATACTCTATCAGTCCGCAGCATCAGAGTTATCTATTACCGTAATACAAACTGATGATCCTTAACTTACTGAAACTGTATCAATCACAAATTAACTTAACCAAACAAAGACAAAACACAATACAACGCAAATTTCCCAATACTGCACTATGGAAAACTTCACAGAATACAATCACCCAGACAGACAGTCTGGCAATCCTACTCTGATCGTCACCGGAGCGTCCTTTCATTGATGTATAAGTAGTTACAATTCTATGCAACAACCTTTCGGTTTGTGCGGAATATGAAAAGAAAAAGATTTACAATTGCCAATCCGGCGGCTTACAGCACCTATATCTCTGGCTTTTTCTCTCTTCTCCTCTTCTACTACTACTTTAGACATCCACAAGTGGGTGTCTTCATGCATCCATGAGGATCCTGATCCTATGGAATGCACTAACTCCGTGTCATCCTTAGCTCTATGGATGGGATTCCATTGAATGGGGGGTACATCTCTATGAGAGTAATCCTTGAGATTAACTTTGGTGGTGACACCTAAGTGTTGTAAGTACAAGGAATTGGTTTCCCAATCATGTACCACTTGCAACTGCCGCATAAGTGGTCTCCCCAAAATCATCTCATAAGCTTGGTTTTTGCTAAAGTCACATATAGAAAAAATATGTTCAAACTCTACACCACATGTAGTGAGAGTTATTCCTTCTAGTAGTCCTAAAGGTCTCTCAATGTGACCATCGGCCATCTGCAATTTCATTCTCATTGGTCTGAGTGTTGGCTTGCCCCAACGCTTCCATAGGGAAGTGGTAGCAATGGCAACTCCTGCACCTAAGTCCAAAATTCCCTTGGTTGTGTATCCTTGATGGGTAATGGGAAGATAGGTGTTTCCCTCTTCTCCTTCACTCATGTCTCCTATTTTGTCTGAGGGTATTTTTGGCACTTTTCTATGGGATCCTACTTGGGAACGAGGTTTCGCTACTTCTGGCACTTGATTGGCTACATGTTTCCATAGTTCTCGCCTAACTTTGAGAAGCTCTTCTAAAGTGAGGTTGCACTGCACTTTAGTGTTTTTCACTACCTCTGTGTTCCTAGGTATGACTGAGTCTTCGTTTCTTACCATGACTGTGGGTGCTCTCATACACGTGGAATTAGCTTCCCATGGGCTTGTGAAGTGGGATAGCTCCTGTAAGGAATTAGACTCAAAGTCTAATCTCTCCTGAGATTGGGTACTCTCCTGCTCTCCATAAATGGAAGGAATGTCTTGAGGGAATTGATCATGTGCATCATCCACAAGTTCAATGGGAGGAGGGACTTCACTCTCTTTGGCCCATTTCTCTTCTTGAATCTCTCGCAGGAACTCTGGTGAATACATATTCATAGAAGAAGATTTGTTTGGCTCTGTGGAGCTAGGCACATAAGCTGCCTGGGGAGGGATGCTTATTCTTTCACTTGCCTTGGCTCTCCTTTGGGAGATGGCTTCCTTATTCGATCTTGCAATTATGCTCTCCAACTTCGCCAATAGTCCATCAAAGTGCAGTTGTGTTTTAACTGAGCAAGAGTAGTTGAAGAGGCGACTGGCTTCAAACATGGTCTGAGCCAATGCTACCATTTTAGCATAAAGCTTGGTTCTTTCTATCTCTAGATCAGCTCTAGGGTAGCACTTGTCATGATCTGTCATGTTTGGCCCTTCTTGAATTCTGGCCTAATATGCTTTAAGCATCATGTCTATGTCCTCAGGAGTGGGGTCAGCTAATACTGATCCTACTCTAGGGGGTGGTGGAATTGTATGAGGTGGGTTGAAAGATGGTGGATTAGATGGAGATAGGGATGAGGGTGGTGGTGGTATGTGAGAGTTTGTTTGAGAGGTGAGCTCAACAATTTTGGCTTTTGTTTCTCTTATGCTTTCTTCTATGCTCCCGCCTGTTTCTTGGCTATGCTCTCAGTTTCACCAATCTCGGCACTCTTTTCTTGGCCTACACCTTGATTCTGCTGCAACGCCTGAGCTCTGGTGACCACTTGCACTGGTGCAGTGGAAGTTACACTTCCTGGAGAGTCTACTACTAACCCAATAACATTGATAGGAGTGATTTTTGGCATATTATTGGGGTTCTTTGGGCAATCTCATAAGAGATGCTCCTTCCCGCAATCTTGAAAAAATCCTTGAATTGTCACTGATTGGGGTTGTGTAGGGGCAGGCATTGGGCAATCACGAATGAGATGATCTCCCTGACATTGATAGCACGGTCCTCTAGGGAATGGGGGTCGTACCTGCCTAGGTTGAGGTCTAGGGTTGGGATTTGGGTACATGATATTTGCATACTCTAGATCCCAAGTAGGTTCACTTGGTTCTTCACAATAGTAGGACTCACTATGCTCAGGTGACTACATGTAGTAGGCCTGGGGGCTATCCATATGTGTAGAATCAAAACTCTGATCACTAGGGTCACCTTTTGAAAGCAATGGAGTGACTGGAACTATGGCTCTATTGAGATTTTCTTCTGCAGCTGCATACTTCACTAGAATCACATTGGCTGGAGTAGGAGGTTGTTGGGCTAGCACTGGTTGAGGTCTCTGTTGGGCCTGATATTGTGGTTGGTAGGTTTGTTGAGGCCTAGCATACTATTGTGGTGGGTACTGGTTCTGGTATCTTCCTTGTTGAGGGTATGGTTGTGGGTACATTTGCCTAATTGCTTGCTTATTATAGGGGCAATCTTGCGCGGTGTGATTGGTGTGCCTCCGTTCTATTGTGCAGTACTGGCTACTAGGATTCACTTGGGTTTGAGCCATAATGGGACACATGTTTGCCATCTGGTCACCTCCACAAGTATAACATCTTTTTACTGGGGCAAATCTTGGAATTTGTTTACTTGAGACTCCTAGCTTCTGAGCTACTTTCTCAGCAAGTTCCTCAATAGATGTAGACTGCGTGGAAGAGAGGCTAGTAGAACTATCTGAATCTTTGTAGATTTTTGAAAGCTCTAGTTCCTCCCCTAGGTTATCCTCGATGTCAATGCACATGTGTACACACTCGTCTATGGTCCCAGGGTCCTTCAAGTACAAGTATGATCTCAATTTGGTACTTAGCAATCCATCCAAGAATAAAGCCACTTGTTTGGCTGGTGTGGGTAACTCAGGAATAGGAAATCTCTCTAAGTATTGCCTAAACCTTCTTCCTGCAAGTCTCACGGTCTCTTGAGGGGTCTGCTTGAAGCTATGTATCAATGAGGAAGTATTATGCCTTATCCCACTCTTAGAGAATTCAGTGATGAAAGCCTGTAAAAGTTGGTCTATGCTCCTGAACTGTCTCTCATTCAGTGGTTGAAACCACGTAAGGGCTGTGTTCCTAAGGGTTAGACCAAAAGCATTGTACTGCATGAATAGGTCCTCAACTTGTTCAGCTCTCAAGACTTGCCTAAACTCGGCCACATGGTCGTAAGGGTCTCCAGTGCCATCGAAGTAATTCTTCATAGACTTCACCAGTTGAGTTGGCCTCAGGGTCCTAGTGTGTTCTCTCGGCCTTGGTTCTTGGACTCGATCGTGCTTAACGTATCCCTAATTGATCAAAACCTCTATCCGTACTTAGCCTAAGCTAGGGATTGACAGAGGGTGTTGAGAATTTCCAACCTTTAGTTTCTCTCCTTGCTTGCCCTTGTGTGCCCAAGAAGTGTGTTCCCAAGCTTGCACTTACTCTGGCTCAGAATGCCCTTCGATGCTCTCAATGGACTTGTAAAAGTCCCAAAGTTAGCTCAAGATTTGAATTCAATTGACACAAAAAACCATGTTCATTCATGCAATTTAGAGATCAAATTCTCCTTTGAATTTATGCAAAACAATCCTAAAAATCCCTCAATTTTCTTCCCCCTGGTATGGTCAACTTCAAAACACTATATCTAATATTCCTAGTAGTGCTCCCCATGAGCTTTCCAATGAGTCTCAAATCACCGCGAACGGATTTCGTATGAGGAAGTTATGACTGTTTAGGCTTCTAGGGCTAAAATAGGGTTCAAACAGGCTAGCAAGCAAACATGACTTCTCGAAATACTTTGTGTAGCGGCCTCACAATGTCTACTAAATCTTAAATGCTTCCCACACATTAGCCAAAAATAGACCAATAATTTTTCCCCTAAAAAAATGGCCGAATTTGCCCGTCAATCGCGAACGAGTGGTCTGTCAATCGTGATTGATAGGTCCCTCGTGGCTGTCAGTCGCGATTGATGGGTCAATTGCGATTGACACGTGGCTCGAAATTTCAGTCAGTCATGGTCAAAGGATCGTTGACTCTGTCAGTCACGATTGATGGGTCGATCACGATTGACACATGGCACGAGGGGTCAGTCAGTTGTGGTCAAAGAGTCGTTGACCGGGTAGGTCACGATTGACAGGTCCATCGGGACTGTCGGTCGTGATTGATGGGTCGATCGCGACTGATGGGTTGGTCATGATTGACACATGGTGCGCGAAAGGCCTGTCGATCACAGTCAGTCGGTCGTTGACTCTGTCGATCATGATTGACATGTCGATCGCGATTGACAAGTTTGTCGCTAAGCATCCGTCACCGTTTGTCGATCAAAATTGACGTGTCAATCGTGATTGACAAAAAACTGAGGAATTTTAAAATTTCAAACACATATTCAAGATGCTCTAGGCCTACCCATCACATTTATGCACTTAGTTTAGCAAAAGGATCACTTTTTCTATCGGTCACGATTGACAGAGGTCTACGCCTCCGGACCTGCATAGTCAAAATTTTTACCTGCTAAAGCTGGTACAATTGCTGGGGATGTTGATTCCTGTAAAAAATCTCAGAAAGCACACAATAGCACAAACACGCAAATGCTCTCTTGCTCTCTCTCACAAGTGAAATGAGGGGAATGGTATGGGTATGGTGATATGACCAAAAACTGAAATTTTCGCGATGATGGAGATGGAGGTGGGAGATGGTGATGACGATGATGGTGATGAAGATGGTAAAGAAAACAAAAGAAAATAGATAAAAGTGACGAAATTACCTACGACTCAAACACCTCAACTCTACGTCTTACCATCACACGCTCGTCCTCAAAGCTCGTTCCCCAGCAACGGTGCCAAAATTTGGTGTAGCTTAGTGATGAGTAGCACCTTCTTTAATGTCAATTCGAGAAGACAT
Source organism: Ceratopteris richardii (assembly GCA_020310875.1). Classification (NCBI taxonomy): domain Eukaryota; kingdom Viridiplantae; phylum Streptophyta; class Polypodiopsida; order Polypodiales; family Pteridaceae; genus Ceratopteris; species Ceratopteris richardii. Next base: position 132,886,885 of record CM035434.1, on the reverse strand, counting down.
GAGGATGGTATGAAGACCTCAAGCAAGTGAAGGCACAAGTGTGTGAGTGAGAAGCACACTAACATGCATACGCATACACACACACGTGCACACAAGGCAAGAACAAAGAGAGAGACAATGGATTTCTTTATATTACTCAAAAGTGCTCTTACAATTTCAACTACAACAAGCTACCCTCAAAAATGAGCTCTCTAGCCCTTTTTATAGTTTTTGACTAGTTTTGGCCCTGTCCAGACCTAGTGTCTGGCCTAGTTAAAAATTAGGTTCTAGGGCCTATTTGAGGGCTCAAATGGAGTCTAAAAAATATGTAAATTGATAGGTAGGTACTTCTAATGTTCCTCAAGCTCAAGGACTCCTTGGCTTGCAGAAAATGGAGTCGAAACCATCCAAAAACAGTATTTACAAGGTTAAGGTAGTGATGAAAATCACTATTCAAATGAGGTTTGGTTGGAAAATTTGGATGGCCTATTTGCCATATCTTCATTGACTACTTTGTCTGCTTGTGCCTTCTCTCCACTCTGGCTCCCTTCTTTGGCTTCCTTGTCTTGTGAGTCCTTGGGTGTCTTGATTGCTGCTAACACATGACAAAATCCAAATCTAGAACATATCTATCAGGTGGATCTCACACACGTGTAGAGCATCTCAATGATTGTTGAACATGAACATTTGCAGACTGATCTGATCGGAGATTCTCTTGAACATCCCTATGTACAACATTTTTATGCATGTTAACTGGAGGACTAGTGTCCTTAAACACCATTCTTCTCACTTCAACCTCCTTAATGGGTTCTTTATGAATCTTAGACTCACTGAAAATGGCATCACTACTTCTAATCATCGATCGTGTTTCAGGATCCAATAAGCAATATCCAAATTGTCCTTTTTGACCATATCCAAGAAAAATGCATTTCTTTGACTTATGGTCCAACTTTTGTTGAAGATTCTTGGGTATATGAACATATGCTTCACACCCAAAAACTTAAAGATGATCATAATATGGTGGCTTCCTTGTCCATAGCTCTTGTGCCACTTTGAGACCTTTGGCACTACTAGATGAAAGGTTGATCACATGAACTGTAGTCAATACTAATTCTGGCCAAAAGCCTTGTGAAAGTTTGCATGATGCAGCATAGAAACTACTCGATCTTGAATAGTTCTATTCATTCCTTCAGCTACACCATTATGTACTAGGGTATAAGGAGCTATAAACTCTCTACAAATGCCTCTAGACTGACAAAAATGGCTGAATTCATGTGAGATACACTCACCCCCATTATGTGCATGTAAAGCATTCAGCTTAGTTCCTTTTTTAGTCTCAATTGAAGGAAGCCATTTTATGAAACTAGGGAATACCTCATCCTTGTATGAACGAGATCTAAAGGCTGAATTAAAGACTCAATGTGCATCTTGTGCACGTTCCTAGTTTGCTTTCCATATTGAAAATGTTCACAAAATAATAAAATGGAGAAAGATAACACAAGTAAGTAGCTAGAAGGAGAGAGTTTTCCCATTCCACTACATGATATATGGACCAAACAACCATGCCAAATGCAATCCACACGTTGTTGAGTAAGAGCTAACACATGTTCTTTCTATGATCCAAATAAAGGATAAAGTGAGCCAACTTTGCTTCCTTTTGCAACAACCAAATTGCCCTTTCATATGCGAAACGACTAAGCATAGTAGAACAGCTTAACCAAGGTCATCAAGTTGACCAGCTAACATCAAACTATGCAATAACTGAGGTACATGGCGTACATTATGCATAGTAAATTCTGAACCATCAATGAAATGCACAACCACATCTCCGATCCCCATGATGTCACACTGGTAAGAGTCATCAAGTCTCATGATACCAAGAGACTTTGCAACATAATTAGAGAACCATTCTCTATGCAGTGTCACATGGAAAGAAGCACTAGAATCTTGTTGCCACATGTGGGAAAGAGAATCATCCATAAGAGCCTCAGTTGGCACAGTGCTATCGAGTTTCAACACATCAACATCATCAGAAATAGCATTAATTTCTTCAATCTTCACAGTCAAAGTAGATGGTGCAGGTAGTTGTTTAATATGCCCATCAACATTCTATCCTTTAGCTTTAGCATTCTTTAATGTATAATAGTATTTCTTCATGTGTCCTTTCTTATGACAATAATGGCATTCGATATCCCTCTTCCTTGATTCACTTCTACTCTTATTCCATTGACCATTCTTTTCCTTGTTCTTGCTCTTGCCACATTGCTCATTCTTTCCTTGGTAAGAATCACAAACATTATATGCAGCTCTTCTCTTACTGCCAACCATAGATTTTCTCAAAATCTCCTCACTCAAGAGTACTCAACATATGTCATCATAGACCAGTTTACCACTAGGTGCACTATTGCTAATAGCTATGCAAAATGTATCCCATGACGATGACAATGTGTGTAACTGCAAGATTGCTTTCATTTCATTATCCATATCCATTTTCTGAGCCTGTTAGTGGGAGAATATAGCATAAAAAACATTTAGATGAGCAACAACACTCTCTATGTCCTTCATGCGAAGGTCATATAATTTTCTCATCAAATACACTTTATTCGATGTTGTCTCTTTTTCATATGTATTGCATAACTTCTTCCAAAGCTCCTCTTCACTTTCTTAGTCTAATATTGTAAAGTAAACATTATCTGCCAGGTGCGATCGAATGGTAGACCTGGCCATTTCTTCTAATTCATCCCAATCATCTTCATCCATGTCAGTAGGTTTCTTTGAGATTCCATTAATTGGCTTCTATTGCCTCCTCTGAATCAGCACATCTTTAATCTGATTCTTCCATAGAGCAAAGTTTATGCCATCAAATTTTCGAATCTCAAAATGGTCTTTGCCCTGTAAGTTATAGCTCCTCTTGGGAACACTAGCACTAGACCCTAATCCACTAGAGATTCCTGATACCTCTCATGCCATGATGGTAGAGAATTGAATAGAATGATAATGGAGCTAGAAGAGTCCAAATAACACTAAAGCTCAAAGAAGCATGAACAGTACCAGATTTGGAAGAGAATTCAGTAGTCTTCCCAAAAAAATGAATAAATGAACATTAATGAACAAACAAAAGGATTTTGTGAGAATAAATGTGCTCACACCAATAAGTGTATCAAGGAATAAATCGACCACTATATAGTTGAAAAAACAAAAAATTAGGAAAACATTTTTTCAGAGTATCCTCTGCAAAATGAGCATATGAACAGTGTCAAAATCTCACAAAACTGCAAGTACAGACATGTTTATGTGCATAGTAAATGAGTGACTCCACTGCATATAATCAATTACCCAAAAGATGCCAACTAGGCTTATCAATCACCTATGAAAAACTATCATACATCTCCTAGGGTGAAGTTGGGTAAGTCTTCCACACGCATCACCCAAGAGACCCCAACATCTGGGTGTCTCCCAGTTAAGAAAACCTCACCATGACCGTCTTTATCAAACGTAAAAGACTTTATGCAAAAACATAACCACTATATCATTGACCACATGGATGTACATAAATGGTATCCACAAAAGTGTACAGTGTGTATGTGCTCAATATATGTAGTAAAATGGCACTAAAAGGCGGAATTCACTGCCCAAACAATGGGCAACAACACTTGCAAGTGTCTATCAACTATGTCTATTCAGCTTAAAAACCTGCATAGACTTGCGTGTGAAGAGATGGATTCGAACTTGATGAAGATGAAGTGGTGCTGCAAAATCTTTGCACTACAGCCAAATGAACTCCAGAGATATGTGGTGGGTCCTTTTGGCTTGCCAATGAAGTATTCAAAAACCCTATATACCTTGGAAGATCACTCTCAAAAGGATGAATGAAAATAGATAATTTTGACTAAAAGTTCTAGCCAAGACTTTTTATTTTTGAAGGATGACCTTCAGTATTTTACTTAGTGGTCTTTCTCTGGTCAAAATTGACCAAAGAGCTTTTAGAAGAATCTAACTAGGAAGTAGAGCAACCTATTGGGAGTTATTTCACTAAAAATGATTGATTGTATGATGAGACATTAATTTAGTAATCCACCTATGTAAACCCAACTTTTCAGGATGTAGGAGATATGAATACATAGTGAAGCTTCGATGAACATTACTCATACCTCATAGATCCAAATGAAACGAAACTTTGTAAACTATAAGCAGACTTAGAAAGCTACTATTAACAAGTTAACCATTGGAAATGATGAACTATGCTAAGAGAAAGGCTTTCTGCAATCTGACTAAAAAACTGAGAACTCTAACAATGAATAGTGCACTCACATAGGCATGAAGATATGGTCACAATTGATCATGAAATCAAATGTATATTGAATGGAACTTACAATGGACTTATTGGTACATGTGTGTGCCTTGAGATCACACTTTGATATGACAAGAAGCTCTACTAAAACTGGAGACTTATCTCGGGACTAAAAGTCATGTATATATAGTGGATGTTGGAGCCAAGATTTGAATTTGAATCAAGTTCACCTATGTCAATGTCCTATCTTTTAGTGATTGATTCTCCAACTAATTCAGTCATGAATTCGTGGAATTATTTTCCTAATCTTAAGTGGATTCCAAGCACTTTTGATTCCTTATTTTTTACATAGGTAAATGCTCAAGAAGTTACAAGAGTGAGTTCATAAGTGAACTCTTCATGTCTTCAACATTTGCTTCAATAATATCATAAGTTTTATGATGCAAGGCACTCAAACCAATACTTAGACTTGTCATGTACTTGCTCCAACAGCTCCCCGTGAAGTCAAGTAAGCTTGAGTTCTTCATTCATCTAAGATTACCTACAAACAAATCATACCTTTGAATTTACTCAGTTTTGTTCCATCTAAAGCCTTGGTTAGAATTTCTGCACATTGTTGATGAGTTGACACATATGATAGCTGAATTTCCTTGCTCACAATCTTCTCTCTTACATAGTCAAAATGTACTTCAATATGTTTAGTCCTTGCATGAAAAATTGGATTGGGAGCCAAGTGAATGGAACTCATGTTGTCACCAAAAGTACTTGGAGTTCCAATCTCCAATCCAAGATCTGTAAATAGTATCTTTGTTGGAACAAACCAATCACAAATTGGTGATTACAAAGAGTTTGAAGCAAGCTCATGATCAGATTGAAGTGGAAGAAGACACTTGAGAAAGTGAAGAGATCTCAGAAATGAAGTTTGTATACATATGTACATTACAGGTGGAAATTCTTGTAATCTGAGTAGAGATAATCCTTAGGATGATGAGAAGTAATGTAATAGACGTGAGATAAGTCTAAAACTATATGTATATAAGTCAATGATGTAAAGAAACACATGAGAGAGTCATTTTGAAGACAAGTGTCTTAGAGATAGATGTGAAGAGAGTCATCTTCAGAAAATAGCATCGAGCATTTCGTAGATTTCTCTCAGTCTGATCACGTGGATCAAAAATCTTTTTGCACACATCTAATCTGGAAGCTAATGAAGCTATGTTCAGAGTTTTATGATCTAATTCCTTTCCTACTGTGAGAATGATCAATAGGAACATTTGTATGTAGAATCTACAGATAGACTTCTCATAGTCACGCACTTTTTCGTGTCAATGTTTTGCTTAGATCTCAGTGCATAGTGTAAAGTTTTTAATGAGTGAGCATTCAAAATCTAAGTTAGAAGGTAAGGAAGCTATGGCTAAAAGCATTTAGCAAAATGGGATCTGTGTTGTGAGAAATCAACTTAAGAAGTTGACCATGTCAAAGTCGCCATTTTTGGAAGAGAGTTTTTGACATACCTTTGATCTTAAGGATCAAATTAAAGTTTTAATTATTCTTTTGAAGAAGTAATGGTTGATATGATTGCACAAAGGTGTGGAGATTTGTGCATCATTGGTTTGAAGAAATCTGAAGATATGTGCAGGTATTGAAGTCAATTTCTAAAGCAGACTTTCTGAAGAAGGAATTTCTTCACTCAGAGAAGTGCTAGTGGAAGTTTTGATAAATGAAGACAATATTTGTGTAAAGTTTGATCTATAACGGATATAGAAGTGTTCTTAGATCAGTATAGATCAAACCTTTGGAGATTAAGAGGTCTTCAACAGTGGTATCAGAGCTGAAGGTGCAATACAAGTGAAGTAAAGGCATTGGAAGTCCTGACTGCTGCAGATATTGAAGTTCCTTCTATTTGAAGGTGGACAAGGACAAATTCTTGCAGATAACTTGCAGAAGTACAAAGTACGAGTTCAAAGGATCAAAAAGGATTGAAGCTTCATATCAAAGGTACACTTTATTATCATAAATCATAATAATTGCAGACACAGAAGATCAAAGATGGGAGAAAGCTTGCAGATTGATAAGCTAGATAGGGAAAACTATCCAGCTTGGTCCATGAGAATGGAGGCACACCTCATGAGCAAAGATTTGATGGCATTCATTACTGGAGAAGAAGAAAAGCCTGAGTTTGCAGATCCTAGTATTCCAACTAGGGAAGAACTTGCAAATTTGAAGACCTGGATGAGAAAGGATGCTCAAGCTAGGAGCATCATTTACATGGCTATAAATGATTATCTTCTACCTCACATCAGAGGATTGGAAAGTGCAACAGATGTGTGGAATGCTTTGGAAGAGCATTTCCAAAACACAACCAAGTCTAGGAAGTCCTCATTATGGGCAGAGTTTACAACTTTCAAGAAGAAGAGCTCACAATCAATTTCTCATTATGTGGCAAGGATGAAGGATATTGTAGATAGCTTGGGAGCAGTAGATAAAGACATTGAAGAGGATAAGTTGGTAAGGCAAATACTTACAAGTCTGAGAGGAGATGAGAAGTAGAAGCCTTTCATATTGTCCATAGAATTGTCACTTGATCACTTTACTCCTGATCTTAATCAATTGCTAGGACACATGCTAACTTTTGAGAAGGACATTAAGGGAGATAATGATAGGAGTGCAAGTCAAGCTATGTACTCCAAGGACAAGAAAAAGAATGGCAAAGGGAAGCACTCAACTGATGATGAAGGATCTTCAAGTCAAGCTAACTTTACAAAAGGAAAGATGAACTTCAGAGGTAAAGGAAGAGGAGGTAAGAACAAAGATAATACTAAAGCTTTTTGGATTTGTGGCAGAACCAGTGAAATAATTAGGGGCGAATATTAGCCCAATGGCGAATATTTAGAGAAATTAGTAAATTTTTGCTATATTTAGTGATTTGGAAACTTTAAAAAATAGCCTTATTCTCAACAAACCCTAACTTCTCTGTAGTTTCAGATTTGCCTTTTGTGCTATACGCGCGAGCTCTCTGTGGTCTTCACTTTCGCCCTTTGTGCTATATGCGCATCGACGTCATCTGCAGAATTATCAAGCATTCGGTGCGTCGTAGGCGAGAGAGAGAGTGAGGAGTCGGACGCTCTGGCTACAGGTACCCGACCAGGTACGAGAGAGAGAGAGAGAGAGAGAGAGAGAGAGAGAGAGAGAGAGAGAGAGAGAGAGAGAGAGAGAGAGAGAGAGAGAGAGAGAGAGAGAGAGAGAGAGAGAGAGAGAGAGAGAGAGAGAGAGAGAGAGAGAGAGAGAGAGAGAGAGAGAGATTGTTCTTTTGATTGTAGGTTAAGGAAAATGTGTCTCTTTTGGATGTGTTTTACAGCAGTATCAGTGAGGTACAAGGTGAAATCCTTCCTATATTCCTGTCATGAGTTTTATTGTCTGATAATTCCTTTTACCAGTTACGAGGGAAATCCGAGCCTGCTTATCGTGAGATACATTACTTGATGCCCTGTCTTCATAATTTTTAAAAGATCAAATCGTGAAGGTCATACACAAATTTATTCAGTGAGGATCGGTAATTAAGCATTGAGTGATTATGTTTGCAATGCGTATTTAGGATCATACCAGTAGTTACTTTCCAGGAGCGGATTACCATGTGATACATACATACATGCATAGATACATGTAACTTACACGCAGACGTAGTACATGCGTACTATATGCATTCATGTAATGTATACATACATACACGAATGTGCGTACTTACGTACTTGCATGTGTATAGTTACATATTTCGGTCTCATCATCTTCGTGATTGGTGCTATCATATATGTGTGCATAAAAATATCTATCCATGTATATGCATATCTAAATAAGATGAAGATGTAGATGTGCATACATATACATATGCACATGTACAAATATAAATTCATATACATCCTCAGCTCATTTAAATATGCATATACATGGATACATATTTTTCTTTGCAGAGATATGCATTCAAATACACATACGTGTATACACAGGCGCGCGCGCACACACATGTCGTTGAAGTTTTGAAAGGGGACCCAAACATTTTACATTTCGCTGGCCTTTAAACGAAAATCTTGGACCAAAAATTGGAATGCACTATTTGCAGCCGTTTGCGGTTGAGATATAAAATTGTACATGGATGCTTGCATACAATAGAGGCGCGTAAATACATACATATATACATATTTTGGCATTTCCAAAGATTAGCGAGTCAGCTTAACAAGTTTACCTTTTCTAAATAGAGAGAGAGAGAGAGAGAGTATATGATCTCGAAAACATTCACCTTCTTAATGTAGTAAACTTTTGGAAATCTCTTGATTTCGTGCTCTTTAGTTAACATTTTTTATTTCCTTGATTTTCATATGAATACAATTTTTTTATTCTTTTAAGTGGCGTTGATGCACATTGCATAGCCTAACATATCATTCGTGGTAGATCATACATGTAACCATGTTAGGGCTCAGAACATTAACATCGTCATGGATATAGAAATATGCATTCGAATGTAGAAATGACATATAACCTAGTGGAGTTTCCTAAAGATGCCTGCAATCAAACGTTAATATTTTAGACATTTGGTGATAGGATGGCAGCAAGAAATTAGTGTCATTATTTGCAAGAAGGCATTTGCTCGGAGTGACAACTAGTATATCTCCCATCTATGCAATGTTTCAGATTTAGTGAGATTTGATATTGTTAGTTTTGTTTGATTTGATGGAAGAAATGCTGAGCCATATCGTAATAAAACTGTGTAGGTTCTCTCGTTTGCCTGAAGTCAAATCGTTCACGTTGATGTCTGCCATCATGCATTGACCCGTGGTAAAATGGTGTCCATATTTGAATGGTTGAAGGATTATATGTGTCAATAGTAATTTTGGCTTCAGTATCTTTACATTTGCATCGTGATGAAAATTCTATATTTTAGTTGTTCTTGTGTCGACTATTGAAGAACTGCGTATGATAGTTATACTGCTGCAGTTGCTCCAAAAGCATGTAAAATGTGAAAACCATATATAAGTGAGCTATGGGATGTGTAGACCTTGTGCTTTGATATTATGTTGGTACCACAAATTTATGAATTCAGTTATCATACAGTTATCATACAGTTATGGGATGTGTAGACCTTGTGCTTTGATATTATGTTGGTACCACAAATTTATGAATTCAGTTATCATATAGCGAATCTGAGGTTTCTTTGGGTTCTTAACACGTTTTTTGTGACAATTGTCTTTTTGTACTCCTGCCTTACTACAAGTAGAGATGTGATTTGGTTTATTTGCTGGCAATAATCTGTGGACTAGTTCTTTGATTGTCCATGCAATGCCCTAGAATACTTTTGGCTTGTGCAGACACATGACATATTTTTAGGGGGTTAAGTGCTCAATCAATAAACTGCTGGCAATTTCTCTAGATTGAATGTTGGTTGATTTCCATAAAGACATGTTTTCCTGTTATTAGAAGACATCTGACGGATGTTACATGCAGTGCTTTGTGCTTTGGAAGCAGAAACAGTTGATGAAAGGAGAGAGGAGACTGGAAAATTACGAGGCTTGGTTAGATAGACTGAGAATCTAGTCTTGCATTTATAAATGATATGTAATTTGCCTTGGTTTCAAAAATCTTCAATTTTAAAGTCAAATGAGTTGGAGATTTTATTTAAAAAGATAAGTTTGTTTGCATGGTCGTGATCTCTGGCAGCATGTTGGTTGTGGTATGTCTCAATCATAGTGAAAGTTAAATCTTGACCTAACAGATTCTTCTAGACGAAGTGTGGAAAAAATTCATCTTACATGTAATCATCAGTGAGTAATTGGGCTAGATTATCTTTGCAGTGAGTGCTTGTATTATGTAATGTCAGTTTATGAGCTCTTTATGTGTATTTAGCCTTGTTATATTACTGTAGCATGCTTGACCTGTTCAATCAGAGTCGCAATATAGGTTACATAAAGAGCAAGAACAGTATATACTGGTTCTGAAATCCATGTCAGTTGTGTAATTGATAACATTTATAATCGTTCTTTTTTTTTTGTACATGGGTCAATCTTTTGAGACCATTTATTTGTTTCGAAGAGCACATTAGAGAACCTAGAAAAAAGTCATACTTACGTTTTTTTTGGGAAACTTCAAACCCCTTTCTACAATCATTTACAAAATATGATGTCGAGTTGGATCATGTTTTCCTATTGAACTTGAAAAGAGTTTTAATGTTGTTTGGTAGAAGGAACATACATACATACATACATACATACACACACACACACTTGTTCTGTGTTGTTCACATCCCTTTTTTTAATTTCTTTTTTCTCAAAGTTTAGGTCAAAGGATGAAATCCCCTTATAAAATTATAGATTTTCTTTCTGTGGATGTACAAGTATATGTCCTGAGGCTAGAGGAAAACTAATGGCCTAAGAAAGGTACATACTGTTTTGAATTTTTTGTTATCCATGTGCATGGGTGTGTTGACTGGCATGTATGTGGATCTCTATGTATATGTATGCTTGAATATATATGTGTGTATGCATTTATGAATCCATGTGTATGGGTGTGTTGACTGGCAGGTATGTGGATCTGTAGGTATATGTATGCTGGAATATATGTGCATGTGTATATATATGTTGACTGCCATGGGAAAAAGAGTGACAGCCAAGTGTTGTTACAAGTTTGTGTGTCCTGAAAGCCTGCAGTATAAATGTGGCCATAGAAGGTCTTTTAATCCATGCTCTGAGTTGTGAGATGCAGTGTCTTTTGGAGCATTGATAAACATTATGCCAACCAGGTATGTAACTCATTTGCTCTCAGTCTTTTTGATGAAATGTAGAAGCAGGGATTACTGACAGACAGGACAACACTACTGAGCTTATGTATATATGTTTGTGTGTTTCTATCTGTGTGTGTTTCTAGGTAACTCCTGTTGATGAAACAAGCCAACAAAAGCTTCTTAGATCCTGATGATCCACTTTCAAGCATCTCCATTGGCAACCAGTTTGGCTTTTAGTAATGCAGCAACCAGGTATGTAACTCATTTGATCTCAGTCTTTTTGATGAAATGCAGAAGCAGGGATTACTGACAGACTGATGAAATTTTACCAGGTACAGTGTATGTGGAATGTGCATGAATCAGTGTGTGAATCTATTTGAATGTGTCATCTACAATGACAGACAGGAGGTGGATAATTTATTGGTTGCTATATGTATATATTTCTCCATCATATAATTTTGCAGGTATTGAAGAGAGCAATTTCTAGCAGGGCATAGTAGTCGCTTTGAAGTGCAATGCAACAAGAGTGCAACTAGATGCTATTGTAAGATTTTTGTATATCATTGGTCTGATACAGTGTTTGAGTGCTTCTTATCAATTTTTCTTCGGTCTCAAACTATGCATAAATTCTTCCATAATTGCAGGTGGGGATACATCCATGTGCTGCTGAAGATTTTGTGATACTGAGAATAGCTACTAGGCGGGTTTCTCGAGATGAAGAATTGAAATGCATTTGAGCTGGAAGCATCAGTTTGCACATTGAGAATATCATGAGCCACGACCAATCTGAGAAGTGTGTTAGCATAAGTAATGCCATGATGTTTGAGTGGAAGCAACAACATTGAATGCTGTTAAATCATGATTTGGTTTTTCGTCATAGATGTAGGATCTTATGAGTGTGATTAAAAGTTGGGAAAGCTTTTGAAAAGTATATAGTGAACCGTGTGTAGATACCTCTTTATGTACATATTAAAATGAATGATTTTTTTCTAGACACATTTGTTGATTCTATGAGGTATTTATTGTCCAAGTGGATGTTCACCTACAAGAACATGGTTTCTTATACGTAAACAAGGAGGAAAGGAAATAAGGCCGCAAGATTTTACATTATGAAGCTTTTTCCAAGCTTCTAATCTTTGTTTGAATTTTCTTGTATTTAATACATAAGTGCAATTTTCTGAGCATAAAGCAAACAAACAATGTACAGGTGCATGTACATACAGATGTTTTTGATTTTACATCTGACTTTTACCCTTGATTGGTTGATGACTAGATATAGTTCTCTACAAGATGCTGACATCATGCTCATCTTAGATTTGATATTTGCAGTCCATTTTTCTGTGATTAGAGTTAGCTTGGTGAGCCTTTGTAATAGTATTGTGTCTAAAATGATAATATATACATGATTATTGCAAATTTCTGCCTAAAATTTTATATTTCAAATATAATTTATCACTAAAATTCGCCAACTATTTTATTTTTCAAATGGAAATTACTATCAAAATTCACCAGAATATTTATACTTATAATATGAGATACTTAGAGAAATTCGCCCATATTTATATACTTCTTAGAGAGAGGGGTGGTCTTATTTTTTACCCTGGGCAGAACCAATCATTTGGAAAATGATTGTTGGTATAACAATCAAAATGGAGGAACTAATAATCAGAGTTTTAATCAAAGAGGTAGAGGAGGCAAAAACCAAAGAGGCAACTTTAGAGGAAGAGGTGGTAGGACATCATATGCTAGAGGAGGTGGAAGAAGTTTTCAATCTCATTCCTACAACAACAATTATTATAATTATGCATCAGATCAGAAGGATGATATGACTCTTATCTTGAATGCAACTCATGAAGCAGTAGGAGAAGACCAAAGGGTGTTTTATATTGACTCACGATGTAGCAATCATCTGAGTGGCAATATATCCTTGATGACTGATATGGAAGCAAAAGACATACAGTTCAAATAGGTGGCAATACTAAGCATAAGGTGGAAAGCATTGGATCGGTGAAGACAAAGAATGGAAGTACACTCTTGAGCAAGGTACTTTATATTCCTACTATTCATAAAAATCTGATAAGTGTAGGGAAAATTGTGGAGAAGGGATATGAAGTCAGATTCACAAATGATGGTGTTTATGTGCAAGATCCAAATCAGGGATATAGAAACATTATTGCAGGTAAAAAAGAAGGAAGGTTGTTTACTCTCAAAGTCCAAGGTAATGTGGGACATGCTTTATTTACTTATGGAAGTCAAAAGATGTCTGAGTTAGACCTATCGCATAAAAGGCTAGGTCATTTCAATGAGAAAGCCATAAAGGAAATGTCAAGGAATGATGTGGTGCTTGGTTTGCCAAAAGTTGAAGGGCAACATATGGTGTACAAGTGTGAAGCTTGTCAATTAGGTAAAGCACACAAGAGTTCATATAATAAATCAGGATATAAGTATTCAAATATGCTTGAATTGGTTCATATAGATGTGTGGGGCCTTCAAGGGACTATAGCATAAATGGATCCAGATATTATGTGTTGTTTGTTGATGATGATGCAACCAGATGGATTACTTTATATGTAATCAAGGACAAATCAGAAGTCTTCAAGACATTCAAGCATTATCATGCTTATGCAGAAAGGATTACAGGACAAAAGCTCAAGAGGTTGAGATCAGATGGAGGGGGAGAGTATTTTTCTAAAGAGTTTGATGATTATTTGTGGAATGCAGGTATAAAAAGAGAAGTAACTTGCAGGTACTCCCCTCAACAAAATGGAGTTGCAGAAAGAAGAAATAGAACTCTTGTAGAGTTTTGCAAGGGCAATGATGAAGGAAAAGAATTGTCCAAATTACTTATGGGCAGAAGCTATCAACACTGCAACATACCTTGGGAATAGATTACCTTGTAAAGCATTGGAGGGAAGAACTCCTTATGAAGCATGGTGGGGTAAGAAACCTACTCTTGATCATTGTAAGGTATTTGGATGTTTAGCATATGCTTATGTTCCTTCACAATTGAGACATAAGTTAGAACCCAAAGCAGAGAAGTATGTGTTTATTGGGTATGATGATAGACAAATGGGTTACAGATTGTGGAGTTCATCCACAAAGCAATTTCTTGTTACCAAAGATGTTACATTTGATGAGCAAAGCACATGGTATACAGGGTCAACAAATGATTATGCAGATGACAAAGAAATAGAAAGGAAAGGGAACGCAAAAGTAAATGTGTATGAAGAAGATATTGATGATGTTGACTATAAAAGTAAATTGCAGGATAATGTTGAAGATGGGCCAAGATTTGATCTAGAATCAAATGTGGCTGAGACTTCAAGAAGTGCAGAGGTCAAAAGATCCTCAAGGGAAAGAAAAGAGCCTATCAGGTATAGCTATGATACATCTTTCTTAACAACAAAAGATTATGCTTACATTGTGAGTACAAAAGAGGATCCAATCACATATGAAGAAGCTAAAGGTAAACAGAATTGGGAGAAGGCAATGCAAGAAGAGTATGATGCTCTACTTGAAAATGAAACATGGAAGTTGGTGCCAAGACCAAAGAATCAGAAGTTCATTGGATGTAAGTGGGTGTATAAAACAAAAAGGTTTGCAGATTGATGGAGAATGTTAATCTCCAAAAGAACAACTTATTCTTGTGATTAGAGCACCTCTATACCAAGAATAAGTCAAAACCTTTCACACATTTAGAGGATCAACTTCTAATTATCAAAAGATGAACAAATCTGTGAAGAAGATGATACACAGAAAAGTCTGCTGCACTATTTCTTTATATTGACTTATCAAATGTGTAAAGTTTTTGATGAAACTTTGTACGAATCATCTCCTAGAGATTGCGCAACTATTCCAAGTTGAATTACTCCAAAAGATTAAGTGTAGCTTGAGAAATCAACTTCTCAAGTTACCTATGTCAGAAACTGTACTTCTGAGAAGTCGATTCAGACACCCCTAACTTCTTAACTTTGATTCTCACAGTATCTAACCCGTTTTGCCAAATGCTTTTAGCCACGAGTAGATCACCTTCCAACTTAAAGATTAAGTGCTTGCTTGCACAAAACTTTAAACTATGGAGTGAGCACTGACCAAAAGATTAAACACGAAATTTGCGCCTGTTTCAGAGAACTGTAGACATTCAACACATATGAATGTTCCTATTCACAATTCTCCTAGCCTGTTTACAATTGGACTCTGAAATTCAGGTCACAGGCTCATTAACTAACAACTTAGATATCCTCAAAAGGATTTTGCTAATGATCAAACACAGAAGGAGCAGACACGAAAAGATCGGGCGCAATATTTCTTCATTAACTCAGAAAATTACAACTGAGTGATGAGAGCTAACACAAACTCACTTTTTCACTATCTCTTGACTTCTATCTTCCTTATTCTTGACTCCTAACTATTGTCACATAAGCTCTCATACATGCCCCGACTTTTCTCAAGGTATTTATAGATAATTTGTACATAATTCTTACTGAACAAAAGTTCTAAGTCATCTATGACTATGCTAATGTACATATGTGTACAAAACAACATTCTGACTTCTTCTTCATTTTGCAAATGTCTTCCATTGCTTCATTCTGATCATAAGCATTCTCCAAGATCTGTATAATCACCAATTTGTGATTGGTTTGCTCCAACAGCTCCCCCTCAATCACTAATTGTGATTATTCCATTCTTCTTCACTCCTGCCATCTCCTTAAATCTCTGTAGCTTAGGTCCATCCAAGCTCTTTGTCATCATATCTGCCACTTGTTCTTTTGTTGGAGTGTACATCACTTCAATCTCTTTATCAAGTACCTTTTCCCTCAAGAAATGATACTGTATCTCTATATGCTTAGTCCTGGCATGAAAAACAGGGTTAGCTGCCAAATACAAAGAACTCATATTGTCTCCAAAAATTATTGGAATACTATGATCAGTCTCAAAACTTTTCATCAAGGTCTTCAACCATATAACTTCCTTTGCAGCTTCTACCATTCCCTTATACTCAGCCTCTGTGGATGATAAAGCAACTGTGTGTTGCTTCTTTGAACACCAAGACACTAACTTGTCTCCAACATAACATAGATATCCATGAGTAGACCTTCTATCATCTGAGTCACCTGCCCAATCTGCATCACTAAACACTTTGATTCTTGTGTCAGAAGTGAAACCATAGTACAAACCTTCACTTAGGGTTCCTTTGATATATCTGAGTACCCTTTGGGCTGCAATCCAATGAGTCTTCTTTGGACAATGCATAAATTGTGACAACACACCTACTGCATATGATAGATCTGGCCTTGTCAAGGTAGCATAGATTAGACTACCTACCAAACTCTGATATTTCTTCATGTCATTGAACTCTTCACCTCCATACCTGCTTAATTTATGATTTACCTCCAATGGTGTGGTTGAGGTCTTGCAATCTTCCATGTTAAACTTGATCAAAAGATTCTTCAAGTATCTCTCTTGTGAAACATATACTCCATGTTGAGTATACACAATCTGCATTCCTAGAAAATAAGATAAGTTTCCCAAGTCACTTATCTTAAACTCCTTCTCTATTTGCTTCTTGAGTTCATTGATTCCTTGAGCATCTGTTCCTGTAACAATAATATCATCAACATAAATGCACATGTAAATATATCCATTTTCACTTGCCTTCACTAGCAAGCTACTATCTGCCTTTGATGCTTGAAATCCACATTCATTCAAGAACTTGACCAATCTGTAATTCCAAGCTCTTGGGGCTTGCTTCAACCCATATAAAGCTCTCTTGAGCTTACACACATAATCTGATCCAATTGACTCCATGAAACCTTCTGGTTGCTCCATATATACTTCATCTGCAATGTAACCATTAAGAAATGCATTCTTCACATCCAATTGTGATAATTTCCATCCTTTGCAAACAGCAATAGCAATCAATGTCCTAATTGTAGACATCTTAGCAACAGGACTAAAGGTCTCATCATAATCTACCCCATAAGTTTGGGCATAACCTTTAACCACTAGTCTAGCCTTATATCTAGACACCTTACCATCTGCAAACCTCTTTGTTTTGTATACCCACTTGCATCCAATGACCTTCTGATTCTTTGGTCTTGGTACTAACTCCCAAGTTTCATTCTCAAGTAGAGCATCATACTCTTCTTGCATTGCCTTCTCCCAATTCTGTTTACCTTTGGCTTCTTCAAAAGTAATTGGGTCTTCTTCTGTTTTCACAATGTAAGCATAATCTCTTGTTGTTAGGAAAGATGTATCATAACTATACCTTATAGGCTCTTTCCTTTCTCTTGTAGATCTTCTGATTTCTGCACTTCTTGAAGTTTCAGCCTCATTTGATTCTGGATCAAATCTTGGCCCTTCTTCTACATGATCCTGCACTCTACATCTAGAGTCAACTTCATCAATAATTTCTTCACATACCTTTACCTTTGCCTTTCCTTTCCTTTGAATTTCTTCAACACCTGCATACTCATTTGGTGATCCTGTATACCATGTGTTTTGCTCATCAAATGTTACATCTTTAGTAACAAGAAATTGCTTTGTGGATGGACTCCACAACCTGTAACCCATTTGTCTATCATCATATCCAATAAACACATACTTCTCTGCTTTTGGTTCTAGCTTATGTCTTAATTGTGAAGGAACATAAGCATATGCAATACATCCAAATACTTTGCAATGATCAAGACTAGGCTTCTTACCCCACCATGCTTCATAAGGGGTTCCTCCATCCAAAGCTTTACAAGGCAACCTATTCACAAGGTATGTTGCAGTGTTAATGGCCTCTGCCCATAAGTAATTTAGACAATTCTTTTCCTTCATCATGGCTCTTGCAAACTCTACAAGAGTCCTATTCCTCCTTTCTGCTACTCCATTTTGTTGAGGGGAGTACCTGCAAGTCACTTCTCTTTTGATACCTGCATTCCACAAATAATCATCAAACTCTTTTGAGAAATACTCTCCCCCTCCATCTGATCTTAACCTCTTTAGCTTTTGTCCTGTTATCCTTTCTGCATAAGCATGAAAATGTTTGAATGTCTTGAAAACTTCTGATTTGTCCTTGATTACATACAAAGTAATCCACCTGGTTGCATCATCAACAAACAACACATAATATCTGGATCCATTTATGCTATAGTCTCTTGAGGGACCCCATACATCTGTATGAACCAATTCAAGCATGTTTGAATACTTGTACCCTGATTTGTTATAAGAACTTTTATGTGCTTTACCTAATTGACAAGCTTCACACTTGTACACCATATGTTGCCCTTCAATGTTTGGCAATCCAAGCACCACCTGATTCTTTGACATCTCCTTTATAGCTCTCTCATTGAAATGACCTAGCCTTTTATGCCATAGGTCTAATTCAGATACCTTTTGACCTCCATAGGTAAACAATGCATGTCCCACATTACCTTGGACTTTGAGAGTGAACAATCTTCCCTCCTTTTTACCTGCAATTATGGTTCTATATCCCTGATTTGGATCTTGTACATAGACACCATCATTTGTAAATCTTACTTCATATCCTTTCTCCACAATTTGCCCTACACTTATCAAATTTTTAGGAATAGTAGGGACATAAAGTACCTTACTCAGAAGTGTACTTCCACTCTTTGTCTTTACTGATCCAATGCTCTCCACTTTATGTTTAGTATTGTCACCTGTTTGAACTGTATGTCCATTCACCCTTGCTTCCATATCAGTCATCAAGGATAGGTTCCCACTCAGATGGTTGCTGCACCCTGAGTCAATATAAAACACTCTTTGATCATCTCCCATTGATTCATGAGTTGCATTCAGGATAAGAGTCATGTCATCCTTCTGATCTGATGCATAATTGTAATAATTATTGTTGTAGGACTGAGATTGGAAGTTTCTTCCACCTCCTCTTCCATATGATGTCCTACCTCCTCTTCCTCTGAAGTTGCCTCTTTGGTTTCTGCCTCCTCTACCTCTTTGACTATAATTCTGATTGTTGTATCCTCCACTTTGATTGTTATACCAACAATCATTTGCCAAATGATTTGTTCTGCCACAAATCCAACAAGCTTTAGCATTATCTTTGTTCTTACCTCCTCTTCCTTTACCTCTGAAATTTGTCTTCCCTTTTGTGAAGTTGGCTTGATTTGAATTCCCTTCATCATCATTTGATTGCTTTCCCTTGCCATTCTTTTTCTTGTCTTTGGAGTACATAGCTTGACTTGTACTTCTATCATTGTCTCCTTTAAGATCCTGCTCAAAGGTTAGCATGTGTCCTAGCAATTGATTAAGATCAGGAGTAAAGTGATCAAGTGACAATTCTATGGACAAGATAAAAGGCTTCCACTTCTCATCACCTCTTAGACCTGTAAGTATTTGTCTTACCAACTTTTCCTCTTCAATATCTTCATCCACTGCTCCCAAGCTATCTGCAATATCTTTCATCCTTGCCACATAATCTGAAATTGATTGTGAACTCTTCTTCTTGAAAGTTGTGAACTCAGCCCATAGTGAGGACTTCCTTGACTTAGTAGTATTTTGGAAATGCTCTTCCAAGGCATTCCAAACATCTGTAGCACTTTCTAAACCTCTGATGTGAGGTAGAAGGTAATCATTTACAGCCATGTAGATGATACTCCTTGCTTGAGCATCCTTTCTCATCCAAGTCTTCAACATTGCAAGTTCTTCTCTAGTAGGAATACTTGGATCTGCAAACTCTGGTTTTTCTTCATCTCCTGTAATAAATGATATAAGATCTTTGCTCATGAGGTGTGCTTCCATCCTCATGGACCATGCTGGATAGTTCTCCCTATCTAGCTTATCAATCTGCAAGCTTTCTCCCATCTTGTATCCACCTGTGTATTGAAATCTTCAAGCTTTACAAACAATGTATGTACCTTTACTTCGAATTGAGCTCCTTTTGCCTTTCTTGATGTCAATTTGTCTTCTCCTCGAACTTTGACTCCAAGCTTTCACTTCTTGATCCTTCAAATGTTGAATCTCTTGAATCTGCAGCAGTCGAGATCCTCCTTTTCTTCAAATTGATGTCTCCTGCTCTGATACCACTGATGGAGAATGTTAATCTCCAAAAGAACAACTTATTCTTGTGATTAGAGCACCTCTATACCAAGAATAAGTCAAAACCTTTCACACATTTAGAGGATCAACTTCTAATTATCAAAAGATGAACAAATCTGTGAAGAAGATGATACACAGAAAAGTCTGCTGCACTATTTCTTTATATTGACTTATCAAATGTGTAAAGTTTTTGATGAAACTTTGTACGAATCATCTCCTAGAGATTGCGCAACTATTCCAAGTTGAATTACTCCAAAAGATTAAGTGTAGCTTGAGAAATCAACTTCTCAAGTTACCTATGTCAGAAACTGTACTTCTGAGAAGTCGATTCAGACACCCCTAACTTCTTAACTTTGATTCTCACAGTATCTAACCCGTTTTGCCAAATGCTTTTAGCCACGAGTAGATCACCTTCCAACTTAAAGATTAAGTGCTTGCTTGCACAAAACTTTAAACTATGGAGTGAGCACTGACCAAAAGATTAAACACGAAATTTGCGCCTGTTTCAGAGAACTGTAGACATTCAACACATATGAATGTTCCTATTCACAATTCTCCTAGCCTGTTTACAATTGGACTCTGAAATTCAAGTCACAGGCTCATTAACTAACAACTTAGATATCCTCAAAAGGATTTTGCTAATGATCAAACACAGAAGGAGCAGACACGAAAAGATCGGGCGCAATATTTCTTCATTAACTCAGAAAATTACAACTGAGTGATGAGAGCTAACACAAACTCACTTTTTCACTATCTCTTGACTTCTATCTTCCTTATTCTTGACTCCTAACTATTGTCACATAAGCTCTCATACATGCCCCGACTTTTCTCAAGGTATTTATAGATAATTTGTACATAATTCTTACTGAACAAAAGTTCTAAGTCATCTATGACTATGCTAATGTACATATGTGTACAAAACAACATTCTGACTTCTTCTTCATTTTGCAAATGTCTTCCATTGCTTCATTCTGATCATAAGCATTCTCCAAGATCTGTATAATCACCAATTTGTGATTGGTTTGCTCCAACACAGATGGTAAGATGTCTAGATACAAGGCTAGACTTGTGGTCAAAGGTTATGCCCAAACTTATGGGGTAGATTATGATGAAACCTTTAGTCCTATTGCTAAGATGTCTACAATTAGATCATTGATTGCTATTGCTGCTTGTAAAGGATGGAAGCTATCACAATTAGATGTGAAGAATGCATTTCTGAATGGATTCATTGCAGATGAAGTGTACATGGAGCAACCAAAAGGTTTCATGGATTCAATTGGATCAGATTATGTGTGTAAGCTCAAGAGAGCATTGTATGGGTTGAAGTAGGCTCCAAGAGCATGGAATTACAGGCTTGTTAAGTTCTTGAATGAATGTGGATTTCAAGCATCAAAGGGAGATAGTAGCTTGTTAGTAAAGGCAAGTGAAAATGAATACATATACATGTATATTTATGTTGATGATATTATTGTCACAGGTACAGATGCTCAAGGAATCAATGAGCTTAAGAAACAAATAGAGAAGGAGTTTAAGATAAGTGATTTGGGAAACTTATCTTATTTCTTAGGAATGCAGATTGTATATACTCAACATGGAGTATATGTTACACAAGAGAGGTACTTGAAGAATCTTTTGGTCAAATTCAACATGGAGGATTGCAAGCCTTCAATCACACCATTGGAGGTAAATCATAAGTTGAGCAGGTACGGAGGAGAAGAATTTAATGACATGAAGAAATATCAGAGTTTGGTAGGTAGTTTAATCTCTGGTACCTTTACAAGGCCAGATCTATCATATGAAGTAGGTGTGTTATCACAATTCATGCATTGTCCAAAGAAGACTCATTGGATTGCAGCACAAAGGGTACTCAGATATATGAAAGGAACCTAAGTGAAGGTCTATATTATGGATTTACTTCTGATACAAGAATCAAAGTTTTTAGTGATGCAGATTGGGCAGGTGATTCAGATGATAGAAGGTCTACTCATGGGTATCTCTGTTATATTGGAGATAAGTTAGTTTCTTGGTGCTCAAAGAAGCAACATAGAGTTGCTTTGTCATCTACAAAAGCTGAGTATAAAGGATTGGTAGAGGCTACAAAAGAAGTAATATGGTTAAAAACCTTGTTGAAGAGTTTTGGAACTGATCAGAGTACTCCAATTATTTTTCGAGATAATATGAGTTCATTGTATTTGGCAGCTAACCCTATTTTTCATGCCAGGACTAAGCATATAGAGATTCAGTATCATTTTTTGAGGGAAAAGGTACTTGATAAAGATATTGAAGTAATGTATACTCCAACAAAATAACAAGTTGCAGATATGTTAACAAAAAGCTTGGATGGACCTAAGCTACAAAGATTCAAGGAGATGGCAGGAGTGAAGAAGAATGGAATCACAGTTAGTGATTGAGGGGGAACTGTTGGAACAAACCAATCACAAATTGGTGATTACAAAGAGTTTGAAGCAAGCTCATGATCAGATTGAAGTGGAAGAAGACACTTGAGAAAGTGAAGAGATCTCAGAAATAAGTCTAAAACTATATGTATATAAGTCACGCAGAGTCACACACTTTTCCGTGTCAATGTTTTGCTTAGATCTTAGTGCATAGTGTAAAGTTTTTAATGAGTAAGCATTCAAAATCTAAGTTAGAAGGTAAGGAAGCTATGGCTAAAAGCATTTAGAAAAACGGGATCTGTTCTGTGAGAAATCAACTTAAGAAGTTGACCATGTCAAAGTCGCCATTTCTGGAAGACAGTTTTTGACATACCTTTGATCTTAAGGATCAAATTAAAGTTTTAATTATTATTTTGAAGAACTAATGGTTGATATGATTGTGCAAAGGTAGTGTGGAGATTTGTGCATCATTGGTTTGAAGAAATCTAAAGATATGTGCAGGTATTGAAGTCAATTTCTAAAGCAGACTTTCCGAAGAAGGAATT
Source organism: Ceratopteris richardii (assembly GCA_020310875.1). NCBI lineage: Eukaryota > Viridiplantae > Streptophyta > Polypodiopsida > Polypodiales > Pteridaceae > Ceratopteris > Ceratopteris richardii. The sequence goes on along the minus strand of CM035434.1, from coordinate 132,863,839 downwards.
TCTTCACTCGGAGAAGTGCTAGTGGAAGTTTTGATAAATGAAGACAATATTTGTGTAAAGTTTGATCTATAATTGATATAGAAGTGTTCTTAGATCATTATAGATCAAACCTTTGGAGATTAAGAGGTCTCCAACAATCTTCATCCACATTGCTTCTTGAGTAGCTATAGCAAGACCTTTGTATTCAGATTCTATAGAAGAGAGAACAACTGTAGGTTGCTTCTTAGATGACCATGAAACAAGTTTTGGCCCTGCAAAGGTAAGGTATCCTAAGGTACGCCTTCTGTGTTCCTTAGAGCCAACCCAATCTGCATCAGAGAACAACTCTAGACTTAACTCAGATACATAAGGGTAATATAACCATTCATTTATGGTCCCCTTGAGATATCTGAGTATCCCCTTGGCAGCATCCATGTGAGGTTTCATAGGTGTGTGCATAAATTGACTTAGCACACTCGCCCTATAACATATATCTTCTCTTGTCAATGTGGCATAGCTCAAACTGCCCACAGGCTTTAATAACATGTGATATCTTCTATGAGTTCACCTTCATGTGAGCTCAATTTGTGATTAACTTCCATTGGAGTACTTGCAATCTTACAAGCTTGCATCTTGAATTTTGTCAACATGTCTTTAATATACTTTCTTTGAGTGAGGAATAAACCATGATCTTTGTAGACTAATTCCAATCCTAGGAAGTATGTAAGTGAACCTAGGTCACTTATCTTTAACTCCTCTCTCATTTGATCCTTGATCTTCTTTATTCCATCTACATTATTTCCTATAAGTATAATATCATCCACATACATACATAAGTAGATGACTTCAAACTTACTCTTTTTGATAAAGAGTGATGGATTTGCTTTGCTAGATTGAAATCTTTATCCTACAAAAATGAAACAAGCCTATGATTCCAAGTCTTGGAGCTTGTTTGAGTCCATATATAGCTTTATTGATTTTATAAACATAATTAGGATGAACTCGATTCTCAAAACTAGGTGGTTGAGCCATATACACCTCTTCTGTTATTCAACCATTAAGAAATGCATTTTTTACATCCAATTGGAGTATCTTCCAATTCTTAGAAAAAGCAATACTAAGTTATACTCTAATTGTAGGCATCTTTGCCATAGGAGAGAAGGTTTCTTCATAATCAATTCCTTGAGTTTGTACAAAGCCCTTTGCCACAATCCTTGCCTTATACCTGTTAATGGTACCATCAGAATTCTTATTTAGTTTGTAAATCCATCTTGAACGTATTACTTTCATTGATGAAGTCTTGGGAACAAATTCCCAAGTGTTGTTTTCCTCAAGTGCTTCAATCTCCTCTTCCATTGCATGCTTCCATTCTGATTGCTCTTTTGCTCCAAATGTTGAGGGTTCCTCTTGATTTATGTAATGTGTTATATAGATTGAATGCTTAGTAACTAGAGAAGTATCAAACCCATACCTCTCTGGTTTTCTTTTTTCCCTCATGGACCTTCTTACACCATGATGTGATGACTCTGCCTCCTTTCCAAGTTCTTGTACTTTAGCTTTTCCATTAGACTTCCTGTTGGCACACAAAGCAACAGAGGAATCATGCACAATACGGCAACAAGGCCAGATCATTTTTTCCATGGATTATGAATAACTCAAGTGATTTTAATCACTACACAAACATTGTAAACCTCGTTTTTGGTAGATTAGACTCCATTTTGTGCAAGCCGAGGAGTCCTCGAGCTTGAGGAGTATTAGAAGTACCATCGTACCAATTTTCATAATTTTTAGACTTCGTTTGAGCCCTCAAATAAGCCCCGGAACCTAATTTTTAACTAGGCCGGACACTAGGTCTGGACACGGCCAAAACTAGTCAAAAAACTATAAAAAGAGCTAGAGAGCTCACTTTTGAGGTTAGATTGTAATTGAAACGAACTTGTAAGAGCTTTTGAAAGTAATCTAAAGAACTCCATTGATTCCCTCTCTTTGTCTTGCTGTGTGTGCGCGTGTGTGTGTATGTGTGTGCATGCTTGTGTGCTTCTCACTCACGCACTTGGGCCACCACTTGCTCGAGGTCTTCATACCATCCTCACGTCTTCCCGGATTGACATTAAAGGAGGTGCTACTCATCACTGAGCTACACCAAATTTTGGCGCCGTTGCCGGGGATCGAGCTTTGAGGACGAGCGTGTGACTGTAAGACGTAGAGTTGACGCGTTGGAGTTGTAGGTATTTTCTTCACTCATCGATTTTCTTTTACTTTCTTCACCATCTTCATCACCATCATCATCATCACCATCTCCCACCTCCATCTCCATCATCGCGAAAATTTTCAGTTTTGATCATATCACCTTCCCCACCTCATTTCCCTCATTTCACTTGTGAGAGAGAGCGAGAGAGCAATATTGTGTGTGCGTATTTTGCATGTTTCTTGAGTTTCATTGCAGGTTCTTGCTGTACCATCATCCCCAGCAGTGTGCGCAGGTACGACAGGCTCTGCACAGGTCCCGGGACGACGACCTCTGTCTGTCGCGACAGACAGAAAAACCTTAAATTTTGTGAATGCATGTTTACCACGGTAACCTACACCATTAGGGCACTCTAAATCACTAGAAGTTTCTCAAAAATTTGCGTTTTTTCAGTCTATCGCGACAGACACTGTCTATCGCGACAGACACCGTCTATCGTGACAGACAGAAATCCACGATAGACACCGTCTATCGCGACAGACACCGTCTATCGCGACAGACACCGTCTATCGCGACAGACACCGTCTATCGCGACAGACAGAAATCCACGATAGACACCGTCTATCGCGACAGACACCGTCTATCGCGACAGACAGAAATCCACGATAGACACCGTCTATCGCGACAGACACCGTCTATCGCGACAGACAGAAATCCACGATAGACACCGTCTATCGCGACAGACACCGTCTATCGCGACAGACCGAAATTTCACGACAGACACTGTCTATCGCGACAGACCGAAATTTCACGACAGACAGCGTCTATCGCGACAGACACCGTCTATCGCGACAGACACCGTCTATCGCGACAGACAGAGACCCACGACAGACAGCGTCTATCGCGACAGACCGAAATTTCACGACAGACACCGTCTATCGCGACAGACCGAAATTTCACGACAGACAGCGTCTATCGCGACAGACACCGTCTATCGCGACAGACAGAAATCCGCGACAGACACCGTCTATTGCGACAGACACCGTCTATCGCGATAGACAGACATTTTCGGCAAAAATTAAGGGGTAAATTTTTGGGAATTTAGGCTAAATTTTGGGCATATTGGCACTCTCAAATACTCATACACTTACAAAGGCCTTAGAAAAATGCATTAAAACCCCTGAAAGGTTCTGTTTGTCTAGCTAACCCCCTAAACCCTGAACGGTCATAACTTTTACATACGAAATCCATTTTTGGAGCTCTAGGGCTTTTCGGAAAGCTCTTGGCATAGACTACACGCCCTCAACTATTTTTCGTAAGAATAATGCGTTGATTTTCAGATAGGATATTTGGAAGTCGACACACTAAGGGGTAGGAACACCAAGGGAGCTCTAGAGGAAATTTCTAGCAATACAAGAGGGGGAACAAGGGTCATTAAAAAAGTGTCTGAAATAAATTGTTTGTCAATTGAAAGGTCTACTTGGAGCTAATCTTGGGACTTATGCAGGTCTATTGAGAAGCAATTGAGAGTATCCAAGCAAGGGTTTTGCGCAAGCTTGAGAATCAACTTCTCGAGCATTAAAGAGCAAGGTTCGGCAAGAAAGGTCGGAATATTCTCAACTCCTCTTCGTCAATTCCTAGCTTAGGCTAAGAACGATTAGAAGTAGGAATAAGTCAGGGCGACGATAGGCAGGTATCAAGTTGAAGACTACCTAAAAACTCAAGTTCAAGCTAAAAACCTGATCTCTGTACTGTCGATAACATAAAGGAAAAGAACCTAACGTGGAACGATCAACCTGAAAGTACGAAGAACATTCAAGTATTCCTGACGACGTAATAGCAGACAAGACCTTAAATACCAGGAATAACCAAAAAGAATCAAGTGACTGGTACCAATTGATCGGCAACGAGGTTGTACTCTGGGCAAAAATTGGGCTAATCAGTTAGGCATATGAACCTTAGATCAGGACGACACCTAGTAAGAGAGAGACAAAGCCTTAGGTCTTCAGAGGCTAGTGTCAATCACACTGCAAGGTCTTGGGCCCAGCAGTTGAGTCACCACTCTCATTACCCTAGCTCTGATACCAGTGAATCAGGGATGTCTCAAGGTATGGACAGACCTACGGGAAGTTTAGGTGTGCCTTACCTGTACAGGGTAGAAGGCCCTTACAAAACGCAGCTAGAGTACCTTAGGACCAACCGATTAGGTGCTAGCATCTATGAAGACGGCCTAGGAAGATCCGTGGTCCAGATTAAAAATCCTGATCAATCCATTGGACTAGAGCACCCAGCTGTCAAGTTTGAAAACGGTGCATACCTGGACAAAGAAGGAACCATATACGTAGTCACCAGTCACCCAGATAGGACGGATGAATTTGGAAATGTAATCTCAGAGGCAGACTTAGGTGACTTAGAACAAGGAAACATGGGAGTAGAACCTAGAACCCCTCGAGGTAAATCAGTTCTCACTAGGATTATCACACCTGAGTGGGTACCCCAGGACAACAAGAGCATAGAGTTGCTCCTCAATCGAGAAACCGACGAAGCCTTCTGGAGGTATAAATCTAATCAACCAACTGATATAGGGAGTATCATGATCTATGAGTTTAAGGATCCGGATAGCCCAGGTAGAGTGACCTACTTAGATCACACTTCTGAGAGGATCTTTGTGGTGACAGAAAATGATAGGCATGCTTACACTTGGAAGGGTGAATTCATTTTCCCCCAACCAAGATCGAATGTATCCTATGGTCACCCTGGAGCTGGAACATCCCAAGCTCATGGAACTCAAAGGGACAGAAGTAGAGATAGACCAGAAGTAAGCTTTGCCAATCCAGTGGGCAGAGAAAGAACGAGGACGGAGACGAATAGGGTAGAACCTGAGGTGCTTAGAGCTCACAGGAACCAAAGAAATGTGGATGGATTCCCTCTGCCGAGACCTAGAGAGCACACAAGAACTCTGAGACCGACCCAGCTAGTTAAGTCCATGAAGAATTACTTTGATGGCACAGGAGATCCCTATGATCACGTGGCAGAATTCAAGCAAGTCTTGAGAGCTGAACAAGTGGAGGATCTATTCACGCAGTACAATGCCTTTGGTCTAACCCTTAGGAACACCGCACTTACATGGTTTCAGCCATTGGATGAGCGCCAGTTCAGGAGCATAGACCAACTCCTAGAAGCATTTATTATTGAGTTCTCCAAGAGTGGCATAAGACACAATACCTCCTCATTGATTCACAGCTTCAAACAGACCCCCCAAGAGACTGTCAGATTGGCCGGAAGAAGATTTAGACAATATCTTGAAAGGTGCCCTATTTCGGAGCTACCCACATCTGCTAAACAAGTAGCCTTATTCCTTGATGGATTGCTGAGTACAAAATTGAGATCCTATGTGTATCTGAAGGACCCTAGGACTATAGAAGAGTGTGTACGCATGTGCATTGACATTGAAGATAACCTAGGGGAAGAACTAGAGCTTTCCAAAATCTACAAAGATTCAGATAGTGCATCTAGTCACTCTTCCACGCAATCCACATCAATTGAGGAACTCGCAGAGAAAGTAGCTCAGAAATTAGGGGTAACTAGTAAACAAATCCCACGGTTTGCCCCTGTGAAAAGATGCTATACTTGTGGTGGCGACCACATGGCGAACGTCTGTCCCATTATGGCTCAACCCCAAGTTAATCCTAGTAGCCAGTATTGCACCATAGAACGGAAGTACACCAATCACACTGCACAAGATTGCCCATACAAGAAGCAGGCAGTTAGGCAACCCTACCCCCAGCCCTACCAACAAGGCAGATACCAGAACCAGTACCCTCCACAACCATATGGCAGGCCACAACAAAATTTCCAACCTCAATATCAAAACCAACAAAGGCCTCAGCCTGTGCTAGCACAACAACCCCCAGCCCCAGCTAATGTGATTCCGGTAAAGTATACTGCTGCAGAAGAGAACCTGAATAGAGCTATAGTTCCTGTAACATCCTTGCTTTCTGAAAGTGACCCGAGTGACCATAGCTTTGATTCCACACATGTTGATAGCCCCCAGGCCTACTACATGCAGTCTCCTGAGCATGGTGAGTCCTACTATAGCGAAGAGACAAACGAACCTAGTTGGGAGTCAGATTACACGAACGTCATGTATGCAAACCCCAATCCTAGGCCTCAATCTAGGCAAGTAAGACCTCCATTCCCAAGAGGACCGTGCTACAGATGCCAAGGAGATCACCTCATTCGTGATTGTCCCTTGCCTCCACCTACACAACCCCAGTCAGTAACGATCCAAGGTTTTTGCCAAGATTGTGGAAAAGAACATCTCTTACGAGATTGCCCTAAGAATCCTAATAATATGCCAAAAATCACTCTGATCAACGTTATTGGGTTAGTGGTAGATTCCACAGGAAGTGTCACTTCCACTGCTCCCGTACAGGTAGTCACTCGAGCTCAAGCATTGCAGCAAAACCAAGGGGTAGGCCAGGAAAAGAGCCTAGACGCTAGCGATACTGAGAGCCAAAATAAAAAGAGAACAAGAGCTTGGAGAGATAGCCGCGAACGCATGAAAAGGCAATGGGCAAAGAAGATGAGTGAACTTGAGGAAAGTCTACGAGAAACCAAGGCTAAAATCATAGAGATCACATCTCAACCGCACTCTCACACATTCCCACCGCTACCATCCCCATCACCCTCCATCCCTCCACCCTCTAAGACACCCCACGTAACCCACCCACCACCCCAAACAGGATCAGTATTAGCTGATCCCACTCCTGAAGACATAGACATGATGCTTAAGGCATATCAGGCCAGAATCTAAGAAGGGCCAAATGTCACGGATCATGACAAGTGCTATCCTAGAGCTGACCTAGAGATAGAAAGAACCAAACTGTGCGCGAAAATGGTCGCATTGGCTGAGACTATGTTTGAAGCCAGTCGCCTTTTCAATTACTCGGGCTCAGCCAAAACGCAATTACACTTGGATGGATTCCTAGAGAAGTTAGAGGGAATAATGGCAAGATCTGCCAAGGAAGAAAAAAATCAAGAAAAAGATAAAGCAAGCAAAAACATGAACCATCCCCCATCGGAAGTGTATGTGGCCAATTCCACTAAACCAGACAACTTCCCCTCCTTAGAAAGAATAGAGAGGCTAATTGCACAATCAGAAAAGGAACCCTACCCCTCAAAGAAAGGAAAGGGCAAGAGAACGGATAAGCCAGCCTCTTCAGGAAGCCCATGTGCCTCCTCAAGAAGCTTATCTTTCCCCCCAAAAGGCAGATGAGCCTCCCTCGAAAGCTCACGTACCTCCATAGGTTGCCGACATTCCTTCTCAGGGAGCTTATGAGCCTGCTCGGAAGAGTAATAGAATAAGTAATCCTCCCCAAGAAGCTTGTGCTCCAGCCATCTACGAGAGCAAGGAGAGAGCCAACGATAGAACAAGCCCTCCTTCCCAGGTTGCTTATGTGCCCAATTCTACGGAGCCGGACACTTCTTCTTCTATGAATCGGTTTGCACCAGACTTCCTACGAGAGATTCAAGAAGACAAATGGGATAACGAAAGCGAGGTCGCCCCTCCTTTTGAACTTGTGGACGATGCACACGACCAATTCCCACAAGACATCCCATCTAATTACGGGGAACATGAGAGTACTCAGTCTCACGAGAGATTGGACTTTGAGTCTAATTCCATACAAGAGCTACCCCACTTCACAGGCCCATGGGAAGCAAAGTCCACATGTATGAGAGCACCCACAGTCATGGTAAGGAACGATGACTCAGTCATACCAAGGAACACGGAGGTAGTAACAAACACCAAGGTGCAACGCGATCTCACTTTGGAAGAACTGCCTGAGGATAGACCAAACGCGCGGAAATATGCAGCCAGTCGAGTCACTGAAGTTGCAAAACCTCGTTCCCGGGCAGGATCCCATAGGACAGTGCCAGAAATTCCCTTGGATAAGATAGGAGATATGTGTGAAGGTGAAGAAGGGAACACCTATCTTCCCATCACCTACCAGGAGTACACCACCAAGGCAATTTTGGACTCAGGTGCAGGAGTTGCAATTGCCACCACCTCCTTATGGAAGCGTTGGGGCAAGCCAGCACTCAGGCCAACGAGGATGAAATTGCAGATGGCCGATGGTCACATAGAGAGACCCTTAGGATTGCTAGAAGGAATAACTCTCACCACTTGTGGTGTTGAGTTTGAGCATAGCTTTGCTATATGTGACTTCAGCAAAAATCATGCCTATGAGATGATTTTGGGAAGACCATTCATGCGACAGTTGCAAGTGGTACAGGATTGGGGGACCAATTCTTTGTACCTGCAGCACTTGGGTGTTACGACCAAAGTCAATCTCAAGGATTATTCTCATAGAGATGTCCCTCCTATCCAATGGAATCCCATCCATAGAGCCAAAGATGATACAGAATCGGTGCGTTCCATAGGGTCAGGATCCTCATGGATGCATGAAGACACTCACTTATGGATGTGCAAGGTAGCAGTAGAGGAAGAGAAGAGAGAAAAGGCCAGAGAAATAGGTGCAAAAGAAACACATAGAGCAATTCAAGACCCAGCCTATGCACCTGTAGTTTTTCCTGATGAGGAATTTGAACCCCATGGCTGGGCAGAAATTTTAGCAACAATGGACGTAGCCATCAATGAAGAACAATGGACACCTCACTGTGATGAGGATGGCTATGACATTTCAGTCTTCTCCATAGAGCCGATCATGGGAGAGGCAGTTTTAGAAGAATGCGAACCTAGCCCTGATGCATTTGAGGATGCAAGTGACTCCGATCTCGAGTCTATCATTATGGACCCACCATTTGCATCAGATGAAGAATACTTCTATGAAGTAGAATTTCAACCCCAGAGGCATGGAGAGCTTACAAATGATGTAAGATTAGCAACACATGTGAACCCAAAGGAAGAAGGAAAGAAACGAAAGAAGAGAGAAGTCTCACCAGAAGAGGAAGAATCTTTGTTTGAGGTCCCAGAAAATTTTAAGAAGTATGAGATAGATGACAGGAGAGTCATGATAAGAATGCCTAAACGAGAGGCACAATCAGGAGAGGCCTATGATAACAAAGAAACTACCAAGAAAATTGTAGTGGCCCTAGAAGAAGGAGAGGAGAGATGTACGTACATAGGCCATGACCTAACAGAAGAAGAAGAGTACGAATTGATAGCCTTGCTAAGAGAATACAGAGATGTATTCGCTTGGAGTTACAAGGATTTGAAAGGTGTTGACCCCGATATATGCTCACACACTATCCCCATGACCTCAGATGCCAAACCCTCTAAGCAAAAGCCTTATACATATAATGATAATTACGCTGCTAAGATCAAGGAAGAGATAGATAGACTGGTCGAAGCTGGATTTATCTATGAAATTGAGCACACTGAGTGGGTATCCCCCATCGTAGTGGTGCCCAAGAAGAATGGCAAACTGCGTGTGTGCATTAACTTGAAAAAGGTTAATGCAGCCACAATTCGAGATAACTATCCACTTCCCATCACAGAACATCTCTTAGAAAGAGTGGCAGGCAAGGAAGTGTACAACTTCCTTGATGGATTTTCGGGTTACAATCAAGTAGCCATAGCTCCAGAGGATCAGCATAAGACAGCCTTTGCCACAGAATGGGGCATTTTTGCGTTTAGAGTAATGCCATTTGGGCTTACCAATGCACCAGCTACCTTCCAGAGGCTGATGTGCCATGTGTTTAACGAGTTCCTGAGGAAGAGTTTAGAAGTCTATGTTGATGATCTCTGTGCTCATTCGAATGTTAGACAAACCCATATTCCTGAACTCAGACAAATCTTTGACAAATGTAGAGAATATCAAGTCTGCCTGAACCCAGAAAAGTGCGTTTTTATGGTCAGGCAAGGCAAGATTCTAGGACACATAGTGTCAAAGAATGGCATATCTACCGACGAAGAAAAAGTGAGAGCCATAGCAGAGCTACCTAGGCCAAAGAATGTCAAGGAAGTACAAGCTTTCATGGGGCATTGTGGTTATTATCGACGATTTATACACATGTATGCTGTCATAGCAAAACCCATGTACGGGCTTCTGACTAACTTTGAGTGGACGGATGAATGTGAGAAGTCCTTCCAGGAACTTAAACGAAGATTATGTTCAGCACCAATCTTGACCACGCCAGATTGGAATAAGCCATTCCATGTTCACGTGGATGCATCCAATTATGCTATTGGATGTGTTCTTGCACAACCTACTGGTGAAGGTAATATGGATCTTCCAATTGCCTATGCCAGTAGACAGTTGAATGCGGCTGAACGAAATTACACCACTACAGAGAGAGAAGGCTTAGGCATGGTATATGCAGTTAAGAAATTCAGACACTATTTGCTTGCAAATAAGTTTAAATTTTTTACTGATCATGAGGCATTGCTGTACCTCGTAAATAAACCATGCAACACAGGAAGATTAGTAAGATGGTTTCTCTTGCTCATGGAATATGACTTTGAAGTGGTGGTAAGGAAAGGTAGGACTCATTTGAGAGCTGATCATCTCTCTAGGCTCACATCGGGAGAAGCCCCACAAGGAGTGTCAGATGACCTTCCTGATGCTTACTTGTTTAATTTGGAAGTTGTACCGCAGTGGGCTAAGCCATTGGTACCAGTCTTGACATACGGGCCTAACCATCCAGTGGTAAACACACGGAATAGAGAGGTTGTAAAAGCCCAAAAGTACCACATCATGGCAGGAAGCATGTACAAGCACACAGATCAAGGGATCTTGGCTTGTTGCGTAGAAGAGGATGAGTACGCTAAATGGTTGCAATTAGCACATGTAGGTGCGTTAGAGCAACACCATTCAAAGCAACGAACTTTACAGACTCTAAAGAGATTCGGAGTGCATTGGCCAACTATGGAAGCGGATGTCCAAAAGTTGTGCAAGGAATGCCCAATCTGTTGCACTAAACCACCAGTGGAACACGCCACTCTTTATCAAGTATCCATTGTGCCAGATTGGAGCGAACCACTAGTATCATTCCTGAGGACAAACACATTCCCTCCAGACATGACTCTGGCTAGGAAAAGGAGTTTAGAACAAGAAGCCTTGGATTACTCACTCATCGGTGATAATCTATACAAACGCGGTAAGGATGGTTACCTGAGACTATGTGTCCATGAGAGTGAATACCTTAAGATCTTGGAAACTGCTCACCAAGGTGTAGCAGGAGGACACTTTGGACCAGATCGGGTGATCAAGGCGATACTATTTGCGGGCTTCTGGTGGCCTACCCTTCACATGGATGCACATACCTATGTGAAACGGTGTGATGTCTGTCAGAGGACTCAGTATCCTATACGCAAAGATGAGATGCCACTGAAACCTATGATGGGTGGACGTGCATTCTCTAAGTGGGGAATAGACTTCGTAGGTCCTATTAATCCCCCAGCTAAAGGTTCTCATGCGGAATACATCATTGTTGCAACAGATTATCTCACCAAGTGGGTAGAGGTAAAGGCTACGACCAAGAACGATGCTCAAACAACTGCCAAATTCTTATTTGAGAATGTATTCACGAGATATGGACTACCTATAGAGCTTGTAAGTGATAGAGGCACTCATTTCTTAAATGAAGTAATTGAAAATCTACTCCAAGAATTCTTGGTAATACACAAGAAGTCTGCTCCTTATCACCCTCAAGCTAATGGGCAAGCTGAGAGCACTAATAAGATCTTATGCAATGTACTGACGAAGTTAGTGAACACTAAACGCTCTGATTGGGACAAACAGCTACACCATGCTGTTTGGGCATATCGAGTTGCCTACAAAACGGTACTCCAAGCCACCCCCTTTCAGATGGTATTTGGCCAAAACGCTGTGCTACCCTTGGACTTCTTGATCCCTACCTTGAGAGTAGCACAAGAGTATGAATGGACAGGTCATGAGCTCTCCTCTAGGATCTTTGACCTTGAACGATTAGGAGAAACAAGACTGAGAGCCGCCGCAGGAATATATGCAGCCAAGAAGAGACAGAAAGCATATTTCGATGCCCATGTGAAGGATAAAGGCTTGAAAGCAGGAGATCTAGTCTTAGTCTATACACTAAAACAACACGCGAGGAAGCTAGAAAAGAGAGGCTACGGACCTATGATCATCAATAGGATCTCCACGAGTGGAGCAGTACAATTGGCCACATTAGAGGGTGATGTTCTCCCAAACTATATTAGTGGTTGCAGAGTCAAGTTGTATCAGGAACCCCTCACGGAGGAAATGCTCAGCCGACTCAACACTGCTAAGAAACGCAAAGAGGAAGAAAAGCGAGTTCGAGAAGAAGCTCAAGCAGAAGCTTTAGAACGCATCAGAAGGATGAAATTACGAAGGCAAGGTAGAGAGCAGCCTAGGACAAATGACTATGCAGATCAAGGATATCATATGGCAATGTGTGCAGTCGCAGGAACCAGCTCACATAGGATAACTGATCGACGTCCTTTCGTAACCCTAGAGATAGGACAAGGAAAGAGTGCAAGGACCGTAAGAGCCTTGATTGACTCAGGTGCAGCCACTAGTGCTGTTAGAGTGTCTTACTGTCAAGAGTTGCAGTTAACTGTCAATCCTGTGGAAGCATATCTTATAGGATTGGGAGGCGTGGAAACCCCTTGCATGGGCGAGGTGAAACTTCCCCTCTACATTCATGATGAGGCAATGACAGTTAAAGTACTGGTGTGTCAAGATGAGGATCTCACTGAGCCTCTTGTCTTGGGTCAAGATTGGATCTATGACCAAGCAGTCAATCTAAACCTAAGAAGTGGACTTCTCCAGGTTTGGGTCAATCATAGTCGAGTTACAGTAGAATTAGACAATGGAGCACTCAAGGAACTAGGAAAGGCACAGACTCCTGGTCCTTCCAGGGGTACACATGAAGATGACCATGCTGTTCTTGTTCAAAACCATGTGTTGCAGAGGAATGATATTTGCGACAAAGGAGTCAGGGATGCAATGGAACTCCCTTCTTTTCCAAAGGTCAGAAGGAGGCAGCAACCAAAGGTGGATCAAAGGCAGAAGAAGCAGAGTACTACCTATGTCCGAGATGAAAAGTACCTGCGCAGCAGAATGTCCCAGAAAGTAAACCAAGTGTGGGTGCGGAAAGGCGAACACCCGGTTGCACTCACGACAACCACACGGACAAAGCTTCTTACATGTAACCAACAACGTGACGCCACTAAGAAGTCTGTCAGAAATTCTTCTGCTAAAGTGAAATCCATTTGGGTGCCCAAAAAGTCGATGAAGGCTAGCCCACAATCAAGAAAAAATTTGGGTGCCTAAGGCTTGCTTGAGGGCACAAGTAGCTACGCCAAGGCCACGACCTATGCAGCATATCCCAACTACGCGTACAGCCCGTATTCACTCGTTCTCGACACTCAGGAAGACACCAAGAACCAAGAGCACGCATGTAATCACTTGTAAATGGGTCCCTAAAAGGCCTCATATTCAAGCAGATACACCTATAATGTTCTCTAGCGCCTCTACGAAACCAAAGGAAAAACCCATCCACTGCATTTGGCAGCTTAAGACCTGTATTAAACCCCCCGACCCCAATTTGTAAATTCACCCCCCACTTACTAACGGCATTAGTCTCCTAGGAATACACAAACATTAACTACACTCACTGTCTTCGTGCACTTACTAACCACTAACTCACCATCTACCTCATGTTAATGTTGTAACGGGGACAACAACGGATTTATTCTGTCCATTACGATGTTAACACGTGATTCTATATTCTCACAGAATCAGAAGGCAAGAAGTAAAATGGCAGAAGCGACAGGTTCGGGCTCACAAGTAGGGATACTTACTGCAGGAATTGATGTGGATAGTCTACCTGTGGATGTGCCACCAACTGAACGACTAGTGGAGATGCAGCACCTTCAGCAACTCCCGGTGCCAGATCAACCTACAGGGATCACGGAAAGAGTCCATGCCAATTCTCATTGGTTCAATGGCATGCCAGGTCCATTAGGTGAGGCCAAGTATATCTGGGAGTCTAAGTGCGAGTATGACAGATCATGGGTGCGATTCCAATTTTTCTCCAAGGAGTTCGAGACTTTACAGAACACCGAGGATCTCCAGACCATATGGCAACGAGCAGGGTTGGCAGAATATTTTGAAGCCCCACTACCTAAACCCGATCTCCTCCGATGTTACTATTTGGTCTCCACATTACAAGCTAATGAAGATAAGGACAAACCTGGATCATTTGTTCTCCCCTCATTGCTGGGCAACAACGAGTTGAAGAGGTTTGAACTTACTGTGGAGTTGGTAAGCGACGCTTTGAATATGCATGGCACGCATGTACCCTCTGAAAAGGATGCTCTCGTTCCCACTAACATGAAGGATAGGAAACTATTGAAGCTTAAAGACATGGCAGCACTCACCCCAAATGTGTCCATCCCCCTCCGCATGTGCATGCAACATTTCGCCTTTCCCGGCCAAGACCGATTCACACAACCACACAAGAAGATCTGGTTCGCTCTCTACTTAGCGGAAGCAGGTGCGTTACCCATTAAGCTACCAGTATGGATTATAGATCAGTTGTATGAAGCAAACAAACGGGCTTCTAGGAAATTAGTGGTGAACGGATGCTGTGCAATCACACGCATTATTTACCGATGCCTAGCATATGATGTCCCCATTGAACGTGCCTTAACTTGGGCACAATTACAAATGTTTAAAAGGCTCAAGACGTCCACACATCAATCCAAGCGCATGAGGGGTGCGATCCCTTGTGTCCAGACAAGGGAAGTCCTGACTACTCCTGAGGCATCACCACTAAGAGAGGCCACTGTACCTCCCTTTACCATTAGGATACCCAGGTCGGAATCTGACACTACGACACAAGCTACCCCATCCGCTCCTCCTGTTCCACCTGAATTCGAATTTGCTGCCACTGGAGACGCTGAAGGACTGGACCCCCAGGATTTCGAAGCATTCCTACAAAGCACACAATTCTCTGATGTGGAGTTTTATTCAGAGGCAGAGGAGCAGGGCACATCCTCACGAAGAAGAAGAAAGTCTACAGACGTTCGACATGTACATTGGAGTGACGCTCAGCAAAGTCAACAACACGGACACCCGGAAGAAGAAGAAGCGTATGAAGAAGAGACCACTGAAGCCCCAGCCTATACAGCAGAACTCCGAAGGCTGTATCAGATTATGAAAAGAGTGCGATCGCAGCAACTACTCACTAAACAGAGCAGCAGAGTACTTATGACTCAGTTGTTGGAAGAAGCGGGAGTTGACTCAGAGTACAGGGAAGGTCTCTTATTGATGGCAGAAACATATGGAGTAGTAGAAGCAGTGCGCACTGCCATTCAGAGGCCTCCAGTTCAATATGACCCACGAAGGTTCCAGACACGACCTCGCTCAGGTAAGAATATCCAAATTCCCATTACAGTTGCAGAAGAGCCAACTACTACACCTGAAACTATCAGGACAACCTCCCAAACAGCTAGCCAACAGCACCCAGCCACCCATGAGGAGTCCACCGAACCACTACCACCCACTCCCCCACCATCACCTCCTAGAAGAGAAACAGTGGAAACCACATCGACCACTCAACCCACTGACCCCACCTTCATCTTCCGTACTCCCATCTCTAGTGCCACCCTATTCTCTACCACTGATAACCCGATCTTTGAAGCAAACCCCATCACTACACAATCCATCGAACCCCTCCTAGAGCCTGCCCTAGGGCAACCATCCCCAATGCCCTCAGCCATGGGTCATCCTGACCCTAGATCCACATTCATGGGCTTCCCTGCTACCACGCAACCCTTTCAGCCCTTCTCAAATTTACGACCCCAACCCCCGACATCCCTCTCTCCATTTCTACAATCCCTCCATGACCTCTTTGCTAGGGCTTTTCAACCAGGCTCTCAACCATTCCCTGCCTTTTCAGCTCCCCACCCCACTTCGCATCTATTCACCACTTCCACACACACACCACCTACCATCCCAATGTATATGGCAGACCCCACACTCACACCCACTCCTGAAGGTATGGACATTTCACCACCCACGGCACCTCCACCCACGGTTTCACCTCCTCCCATTCCCCCTCCACCAATTTCACCCACACACACAACTTCCGTAGACACATCATTCACTGTCTCCCTTCCCCAATTCCCTTCCCATGCATCTCCCACGGTAAACACCACCCACTCATCTATAGGAAATGCATTGGACACCATGTTGGCTTGTATATCAAATTTAAGAACAGATTACATTCAGCTCCAGCAACAAAACGAACGCCTGCACGAGCACTCAGAGACACTACAGCACCGCCTTGCGACACTAGAAGAGGAGAACGCTCGCCTCCACACACAGTTCCAAACCCTCCAAGAAGCCCATAACATATTGGAGGTACAGTTACAGAACGTAGATCAAGAAGCGGTGCAGGTGGTAGAAGGTCACCTACGGACACAGCTGGAACGCAACTCAAAACTTCAGCGAAATATGGCACTACTCAAACGCCATCTTGCGGCTGCTCAGGAAGAGAATAGACGCCTGCAAATACAAAATCAAGAGAACCTGGAGGCAGCTATTGAGAGCACACTGGGGGCACCCATCAGCCCATCCAAGTTTCAAGCAGTGACCCCCGATAATATCAAGATTATATTGGAAGATTATGCCATGCTGCTCGAAGCACATGATAAGCTATCAGAGGAGCTGGGACAACTGAAGCAGGAACACCAACAAGGACCAACAGCAGCCCCTCCAACCACCCCCTCTGCGGCTTCACTTCTCACAGACGCAGAGGCCATAAAAGATCTCCAGAAACACGTCACTGAATTGCAAACACGCCTACTACAATATGAGAGACCATCTTCCCCTCCTGAAGCTCCCACGGACGAAGAAGTTGTGCAAATTCCTGTGGAACAAACGTTTGACGAAGAATACGATCCGCAACCATTCCTAGGAGGTCAACAAACAGAAGAAGCGCAGGACACATTCGAGGCACCACGGCCCCCATGGTTACGTCAAGTGGAGGAAATCGGGAGTTCGCACGAAGAGCGCACAGTAGTGCAAAATCAGGCCATGAGAGTCATAGAGGAAACTGTGTTACAATCAGCTTACTTTAAGAACCTGTCATCGAGACGCCTGATTCTCTCATCTGAACTCCAATACAGGCCGTATTATATTATCTTGGTTGATTATAATGCAGAAATACAAAGAGTCACGGGTCAGATTCCTACCTTTGCGACCCAATTTCAACCCGAAGACCTTCCTCCAGAGGTGCAAAAAGGCAAAATTCGTCAACCAACATGGCGGCAGAAACTTCTAGAGACATATCCAGAAATGCTACGCACATGGAACAACGCGCCTTTGCACCTCCTGTACAATCCATGCTACGGTCCAGTTCCCCGCCGCAGGTCGTGGAAGGCATTCAATATCAAGGTACAGAACAACGCGCAATACAAGGAATGGCTGAACTACCACAAGGACCACCATCGGTAGCATATATGATGGGGACCATTCGCCACTGGATGCCGCGCTTGAAGCCCATGCAAGATGTAGCAGCGCAAATGATGCTTAAAATCTTAGATATGATGCAAGTAGTCCTGAAGACCTTTAGAAATGCAGCCGCACCACAGGTACGTCTCCCGGGGTTTAGCAATGGAAATTACGACTTGGTGTATGACATGAGCACCACCCCCAGTATTCGTGTGGCTTACGCTTGGCATGCACGCATCAAATACCTCCCCGCCTGCTACAAACAGACCTTCGAAGAAATGTTCAGATCAGGTTTCTGGGAGTATCACTCGGAGGTTTTCGCACCAAAGCCAACACATCTGCTCCAACTGTTTGCTTGTGAACAAGCAATGTATTCAGAGTACTACACCACCCCGCAACCAGGAACCCCTGGTGCAATAAATTGGGATGCATTGGAAGCTGATCTAGCAAGAGGCTTAAGGATAGGAGAACATGAACTGGCCACCAATGTCATCTAATATTACATCGACCACCCGAGAGAACAAAGGTCTGTCAGGGGCGACAGACGCTAGGAAGGGGGGAGTGTTGGCACACAAAGCAACAGAGGAATCATGCACAATACGGCAACAAGGCCAGATCATTTTTTCCATGGATTATGAATAACTCAAGTGATTTTAATCACTACACAAACATTGTAAACCCCGTTTTTGGTAGATTAGACTCCATTTTGTGCAAGCCGAGGAGTCCTCGAGCTTGAGGAGTATTAGAAGTACCATCGTACCAATTTTCATAATTTTTAGACTTCGTTTGAGCCCTCAAATAAGCCCCGGAACCTAATTTTTAACTAGGCCGGACACTAGGTCTGGAGAGGGCCAAAACTAGTCAAAAAACTATAAAAAGAGCTAGAGAGCTCACTTTTGAGGTTAGATTGTAATTGAAACGAACTTGTAAGAGCTTTTGAAAGTAATCTAAAGAACTCCATTGATTCCCTCTCTTTGTCTTGCTGTGTGTGCACGTGTGTGTGTATGTGTGTGCATGCTTGTGTGCTTCTCACTCACGCACTTGGGCCACCACTTGCTCGAGGTCTTCATACCATCCTCACGTCTTCCCAGATTGACATTAAAGGAGGTGCTACTCATCACTAAGCTACACTTCCATACTTTGAATCTTTCAATATGAGATACTTCATCATCTTCTAAGGTATCTTGCTCTTCAACTATAGGAGGGTTGTCCTTGAAAAGATTTGGAAAATCTTCTTCAATGTCATAAGGTGAGTTGATCTTCTTCCTGCATGAATCTTCATACTAAGAAGTATTCTCATCAAACATTACATCTCTACTCACTTAGAAACCTTTATTGGTTGGGTTATATAATCTATAGTGATTGTTTTCATATCCAATGAATACACACCTTTTTGCTTTTGGATCCATTTTCCCTCTAACCTTTGAAGGAACATGAGCATAAGCAATGCATCCAAAAAGCTTGCAATGATCCAAGATTGGTCTTCTTCCATTCCAAGCCTCATATGGTGTCATGCCATCAAGTGACTTTGAAGGTAACCTATTGATTAAGTAGGTGGTTGTGGATATAGCCTCAGCCCACAAATAATTAGGTAAATGTTTTTCATTTAACATGGACCTTGCAGCTTCAACAATTGTCCTATTTCTTCTCTCTGCCACTCCATTTTGCTTTGGAGTGTACCTTGTAGTAAATTCTCTCTTGATTCCACTTTCTTGAAGGAAGGAATCAAATTTATTGGAGAAGTATTCTCCCCCTCCACTTGATCTTAGCCTTTTTAGTGTTTTACCTATTTGGTTCTCCATAAGAGCTAAATACCTTTTGAAGCATGAAAAGACTTCATCCTTGTGCTTCATAAAGTATAGGATAGTCCATCTACTACAATCAATAAAAGAAACATAGTACCTTGATCCAGATATTCAAGCATCCTTGCTAGGTCCCCATACAACTATGTGAACCAATTCCAAGAGGTGTCCATGTATATATCCTTTCTTCATGAATGGTAACCTGTGAGACTTTCCAAATTGACATGCACTACATTTATAAATCATATGTTGCCTTGAAAAATTGGGGATTCCAAGTACACTTGGTCCCTACATATTTGTTTTAATGATCTTTCCCCAATAGGTGCTAACCTCTTGTGCCATACTTCCAATTTTGTGAGTGTCTGACTACCATAATCAAAGAGAGCAATGTTCCTTGTGTCTTGTAATTCAAATGTGAATAATCTACCTGTCTTCACACCCTTTGCAATCCTCCTGAATCCTTGACTTGGATCTTCAACAAATGCTCCTCCTCTTGTGAACCTAACTTGTAAGACTTGCTCCACAATCTGCCCTACACTAATCAAATTATTTGTGATGGTAGGGACATAGAGTACCTTACTAGGTTGATATTTCCATCAGGTGCTTTTACATTTCCTACATTCTCCACAATGTTTCTTGTATCATCACCTGTTTGCACCTCATGCTTGTTCCTTGGATCTTCTAAATCTGATAGGAGGGCCAAATTTCCTGCCACATGATTGGAACAACATGAATCTATGTAGAAAACCTGCTCATCAAATTTACCTAGAGGCATTGCCATATTCATGATTAGCAATGAGTCTTCTTGATTTGAGTCCTCATGTAATTATTGAAGTCTCTTCTTCCTCTGTAGCCTCCTAGATAGCTTGAATTATTGTAATTGTTATGTTTGCCATGGAAATTGTTAAATCTTTCTCTTGAATATCCATAACCTCCTCTATTGTAGCTTCTACTATGGGATTTGAACTCACGACCTACCAGCTAGGAGTATGATGGGCTAACCACTTGCCCCAAAAGCCATGGTTGAGGATTACTTCCTAGTCCTCCCTCTTAGGGTGTATTTCAACCACCTCCTGCTGGTTATATCTTGAGTCTAACACTCTCTTCCCCTTCTAGAGATCATTGTCCTCGATGATCAACCCTTTGCTCTCCCCTTGGATTGATGTCCTCACCCATGCACAGTCTCTCGAACCATCTTGTCCTCAACCTTGGTCTCTTCAGCCTTGCCTTTCCGCTTCTTGGCCACTTTGCCTACAGACTTGCCTTGCTCTCAATTTTGGTGTCTTGAGCCTTGCCTTTCTGCTTCTTGGCCACTTGCCTATGGACTTGCCTTGCTCTCAACCTTGGTATCTTGAACCTTGCCTTTCCGCTTCTTGGCAATTAGCCTTTGGACTTGCCATGCTCTCATCCTCGATCTCTTGAACCTGGTTCTCACCCTCACCCATGCTAGGTATCTTGGATCCCCAATCTAGTATCTCCATTTGAATGCTCGTTCTAAAAGCTTTCCAACAGTATATTACATGTAGAAATCGAGCCTACGGATTGGGAGATACACTCAAATCTTTGTTAAGCTTACCTTTAAAATCGACGCGCGTGCCTTCCATCCACCTTGCCCAAGTATACTTCCTTAGCTCTGATACCAACTATGGGATTTGAACTCACGACCTACCAACCAGGAGTATGATGGGCTAACCACTTGCCCCAAAAGCTATGGTTGAGGATTACTTCCTAATCCTCCCTCTTAGGGTGTATTTCAACCATCTCCTGCTTATTATATCTTGAGTCTAACATCTACCTCTTTGATGCTTGGAGTTCCTAAAGCAATTTTCAGTTGTATGATTAGTTAATCCACAAATAGAATAGGTATTAGAGACTTGGGATCTCCCTCTGCCTTGTCTTCCTCCTCTTCCTCTACCTCTACCATGGTTTCCTCTACCTGCATAGTTAACTTGATGTATACATGCTTCATCATCCACTTTCTTTCCTCTTCCATTATTATCTTTGGACTTACTTTTATCACTATACAAATCAGAAGATTGGTTACCTTTGGATCCTTCTCCATTCTTCATAAGTTTAGCCTCTTTAGTGAGTAGCTGCCCAATAAGTGAATTGAAGTCTAGTACATGCATATCCATGTATAGGTCCATTGTTGTGGTAAAAGCTTCCCACTTGTCATCTGCCTTTAAGCCATTGATGACTTGCCTTACAATATGCTCTTCATCTATTACCTCTCCAATGCTTCTTAACTGATCAACAATGTCCTTGATTTTTGTGACAAAGTCACTTTCGTGAGAGTTGTAAAATCCAACCATAGTTGATGCTTCCTAGCCTTTGTACTTGAAGAGAAGAAGTCTTCAAGAGCATTCCACACTTCTTGAGATGTTTTACAACTTTTAATGTGAGGCAACAAAAAATCTGAGATAGAGTTGAGGAGATAGGACCTTGCAAGTGCGTCCTTGGAGAACCATGTGCTTAATCTTTCTTGCTCTTCTTGTGTAGGTTGACTTTTATTCCTGAAACTTGGCCTAAATTCATCTCTAGCTACATAACCATAAAAATTCCTACCTTGAAGATAAGCTTCCATCCTTAATGACCAAGCTGAGTAGTTACATATATCCAATATGTCAATTGATGAAGGAAATCCATCTGCCATGTTGTCTGTAATAAAGTAAGTCTATGATCCAAGGGTCTGGCCGGTTCAGACAGATCTGAAATCGGACACCGTTTGGTCATCCGTGTGTATGACCAAAGATCTCGAGTTTAGACTTACTAGGAGGTCTTGTGCTCTTGTGAACAAGTAAACCACTTAGCTTAGTGGTTAAGTCTCAAGGATGTGAAGGACGAGGTCTTGGGTTCAATCTCCATGAGGTACATGGGAAGAGTATTTTGCCCAAAGAGCTCTAGAACCTTCTAGAAGCATCCACTGGACACTTGGCGCACATGTAGTTACATGGCTGACACTTGGATGATTAGCATCCACCTGCCCAAGAAGGCAGTCCCCTGGAGAGAGCTATATATAGAGGCATTTGGTTGGGAGGAGAGTCATCTCTCTAGCATGTGGTGGTCGTAATCCTTGTTCTTTTGCATTGGTATCAGAGCTCAAGGTTGAGCTTCCATGGAGACCTTGATAGGCTCACCATCATCTTGCTCATCATTTTTGCTCGCGGATGTCTTGCTCTCTTTCGAATCTCTACACGCGGCTGTCTTCAATAGCGGCCCGAAGTTATCTTGGCAGTCGATGGCCTTGAGTAGCAAAAGGATAGCGACTATATCTGCCATCAACCCGCAGCGGAATTGAACCCACAACCTATGACTAGAAACATTTCGGCCTATCCACAAGCCCGAAGGCGCTCACGGAACAAGATGAGGCGTTTCTATTATTTTGAGTTTTTGGCTGAAGAAGCATCCACGAGCAAAATATATAAAGCACATCTCTACTGCGAGCGAAGAGGGATTCGAACCTTGGTCCCTCATTCGCGAGGAAACTCTACTATCCACAAACACTGACGTCTGTTCGACAACGAACTGGCGCAACTTTACTTTAGTTCATATTTCGCGCTGCAAAAGCTCCCAACCAGAGTAAAAAAGGGTTAACCATCTCTGGCTGTAAGCCTGCGGGACTCGAACCCCTGTCCTCGTCATAGGAGGCCGGTCGCCTATTTAGGAACCACACAGATGCTCATGATCAATATCGGCAGCCAAGGCAATTTGTCCTGGATAAGGAAGCAAAAGAATAATACTTCCTGCTATGGAGAGTAGAGGAGTCGAACTCACATCTGTCATACGTGAGCGCATCCGCCTATCCAGAAGGACAAGCTCTGTTCGTGGGGAGATATATCTGCAGAGATTTCTAATCTCATTCAGCCGCTGCAGAACATCGCAAAAAGGAGATTCTGAAGAGTGCCGACCGGGATTCGAACCCACCCAGCCAGTTTGAAAGTACTTCGACATAGCCAAGGCGCTCGAATCTTTCTCTATATTACATGCGCAGAAGACTCTGTATAAACAGACAAGCTCTTCCAAAGGATCAAGGGAAGGACATAGCTCTATGTGGAGCTAAGTATTTTCCAAATTATGTTTTCATTTTGATATCTGTTTGCTCAAATGCTTTCATTTGGGATGCATTAATTAGGACTAAAGGCATAGTCCAATTATGGTTATCTCAATATGAAAGCTAATTAGAGAGCTAAAGACGGTATTGAAATGACATAAAAGTATACAAGTACTTTTCAGTTTTAGGTATGCAGTTGAAATTTTTATTTCCATTCATGCACGAAAATGAAAAGATTATTTTTGCATAAAAGAATTGTCTTATGCACATCAAGTTCACACTTGCTTGAGAAAGGTAGTTAATTCTCCAGTTCACGCACTTGAATAAATACCTTTTGTCAGAATAGCAAGCAAGTTGTTTTTGCATGGATGCTTGTTTGCATACCTAATAAGCTCAAGATTTGCTTAAGTTCATTACACTTGCATGAACTCACATGCATTTGCACCCAAGAATGGGCATTTGCATACATGAACATGCATTTGCATGCAAGTAGATGCATGAGCATACGCATGATCTTTTGGTAAGTAGCTGAACACATGTACTTTCGTTCCTTTCTTTCTCTAACTTGACTTAGCTAGGTGGAAAAAATAGAAAATTACCTAGTTGCAAGGATCTTGACCATCATGCAACTAAGTATCTAGTCTATTTTTTCCCAAAAAAAGTGATACATAGGTACCACTTAGTAGAAGTCTTTTTGAGGAAAAGAAAGCAAGTTGAAAGTTAGTATCCATAGAGCTACTTTCCAACATGCATGCTGAGTCTAAGTTTGGGAAGAAACCCAGATATTCTTAGCAACTATCAAGGATTTAGTTGTTTTTGGATGTTCATGTTCATGCATCCAAGTAAGGAAGTTTCTGTTGAAACTTGTAAGTTCCAAAATATTTTTAGGAGATTTAATACTTTATTATTCATCAAATATTGATGAAAATAAGTAGAAGTATTGAACTTCTAGAATCCCTGGAACTCTAGTGTTCATAGATGTTAGTTTCCAGAAATGCATCTCAAGGCATGATGCAAGGTATTCAATCGATGCGGAAACTTTTCAAGGAAACTTGCTTGATTCTATTTAAGCTAATTCAAGGCTTAAAAATGAGAGACCTTTAGGAATCAAGTAATTTCCTAAAGACATGACAATTAATGAAATAATTCAAATCATTTTCATTTTTGAAACAGAGATATCTTAGGAAATCCCGATATTTTCTAAAGAAAATTTAGGAAAAGTTCTTTCCTAAAAGATTAGCTTCAAGTGGTATAGCCTTGAATCTTATAAAAATCAAGAATATCTTTTATAAGATTAAGTAAATAATTCCAAGCATTATTTGCTTATGCAAAGTTTTCAAACATGGAGACTTTATTAAAGTATGCTTGGTGGTCTTTAAGATAAGAAAAGCTTAATCAAGAGACCCAAGCAAAGTAATCTTTGGACTTAAGCTATTTCTTAAAGATAAGCTAATGAAAGAGTCTAATTAACTATTTCATTAGTTATATGAGAATGTCTTTTGGACAAGCAAAGCCTTAAGTCTTGGTCTTATCCAAAAGTCTAGAATTCCTTTTGAAGATCTTTCCAGTAAAGGAAAAGATTCCAAGATGAATCATTGAACTGGAAAGCAAAAGATTCCAAGATGAATCATCTGCTTCAAGTTATTGCTTAGTATTACTTGATTCTTGATAGGAATCAAAAAGTTCTTGAAAGAAAAATCTCCCCGGACGTGAGACTAGCATCTTTCAAGAAAAGTTATAGAGTAAGTAGTTCCCAG